>CM076584.1:947451946-947927142 GCA_034641835.2 Pinus albicaulis | reverse complement strand
GCCTCCTGTAGGTTGGTGCTTGCAGAAAATTGAAGGGAGTTGGTGCTTCCTTGCAAGTTGTAGCTTGTAGAATTGAGGTTGGAGCCTCTTGTAGGTTAGTGCCTGCAGAAAATTGAAGGGACTTGGTGCTTCCTTGCAAGTTGTAGCTTGCATAATTGAGGTTGGAGCCTCCTATAGGTTGGTGCCTGCAGAAAAACAATGGTGAGAGGGAGTTGGAGCTTGCCTTTGCATCACAAAAATAATAAGATGTGGTTTTCTCCCTTTATGGGTTTCCAATTAAATCTGCTGTCTCTATCTGTGTTGCCTGTGTGGTGAGATGATTTACCAAATCTGCTTAATATTTGCTGCTCTCATAATAAGTTTGAAGTCACATTAATTTAATAGTTGCTGCAACATATTAAGACTATTCATATACTAAGATTGATTATAAAAGTAAGCTGTTAATTAGCTGATGAAAAATTTAAAAAGCTCATGTATGTGTTAAACTGATTCACCCCCCCCTCTCAGTTTAACTAAGAATTCAACATCCCATAGAGCTCTATGGCAGGACTTGCAATTCAAAAAATCCCTTGAAATTTTCCATCAAGAACCATTTTTTCAATAGTTGATTTTTTAGAGAATTACACATTTGTTGCACAAAATGAAATACAAAGTGAATACTATCATTATGACCAAGTCTCCATGCTTGTCCATATTCTATATTGACACGTTGAACAAATTGTTGGTCATATAGAAAGCACCAATGAAAATCAACATGTTATTAAAGACTATCATTTTTATATGAGCGATGATCGTACACATGATACACATTTTGTATAACATTGTTTCGATAAAATTTATGATTCATTGAAAGTTCGTGGAATAAAATTCAATGGCCATTGGATATGGTCAGATGGATGCGCAGGTTAATTAAAATCTTCATGATCATTCTTTTGGTTGTTTCATCTTCATATGAAAACCCACATTAAACATTGTTGGAATTTCTTTGAGACTGGTAATGGAAAAGGAGAACATGATGGTGCAGGGGCATGTATAAAATGAGCACTTCAAAGATATCAAATGGACCATTCTGTAAACAGACTTGTCTCAAATGAACAAGTTGTTCAATGATGCATCGCTACACTAAGCCATGAGACTAACCCATCAAGGGAAGTACGAATGTACATGTGCATATATACAAATTAAATTGCATATATATATATATATATATATATATATATATATATATATATATATATATATATATATATATATATATATAACTTTAATATATAATCTAATTTTCATTAATTTTATAATTTTAAACATCATTTATCACAATGATTGTATTTGATCATATATAAATTATATTTTAAATAACATATTTATATTCTTGTTTGAATTTTCCATATAAGTGTTTATGGCATATTGGGGTCTAAGATGTAGATAGATCGATTGAAAATAATGCTGAAACAGTAAAATGGACTCGAAAATTTCATTCAATTAAAACAAAGGAGTATCGAAATGTGTTTTCATTTGATTAAAGAAAAGATTATTTTTTTTTCTTTTTTGCATAAAGGACACACAATCCAATGATGGCTGTGAAAACAATATGTATGTAAAAGTTTGGCAACATACAAAACTAAATAAAACGGGGAAAATGTTAGTTGCAAACTTTGAAGAGATGCAATCATAGGAGATTATATAGTATCATCTGAAGGTGATCGAGTTTTTGATCTTGTTAGAGAAGGTAACTTTTCAATTAATTTCAAATGATAGATATCTAGAAATATATAATAAAATCAAGTACATGTTAATTTTAAAGCTAATTTTTCATGTTAATTATGATGTAAATTTATGTACATTTGTTTTATTGTGTAGAAGATGTTTTTTCTGTAGTTGCAAATGCTAACAACCTAGAAAATGTCAAGTATTATTTGATCCGATGCACTGAATGAAAGATGAAATTATTGGAAAAGTATGATGATACCGGGCTTATATATGAAAGAGGGTTTATTATAATGAAAGGTTATTTTTTCCAACAAACTCATGAAAGTGAGTGTATTGTTTACTTCAAGACTATCAACGTGATGTCATAAGTTGTCAATATAGTCATTTGGTGTGTGCAACGTGCATAAAGTTGATATAAGTTCAATTAAAGAAAAAATTGAAAGTTAAGAAATGGAAGATGTCATTCCATAAGAATTTTTTTGATTGAACTGACCAACAATTTATTCTCCTTGGATTCATCTTTGAGAACTTACAGTTCAAGTACAAATTGTTAGCCTTTCTTTTTGTGCACTCTTAAGTTGTACATTCTTAATAATGCATTGAGATACATTTAGTTATATATTTCCTGTTATGTACAAGTGTATTGAGTATTTGATTCTATTGATATTGTGTTTGCATGCACACAACAAGTAATTTATATACATACATACATTCTCTGGTGTTAAACGATTTCATACATGAATGCAGTTTTTAATAAATGTTAGTTAATTTTATGTCATGGTTGCAAAATGTATGTATATAGCATATTTGATAATGAAATTTTAAGTTATGATTGTTTTAGACATTTAAAGCAAATTATAAGATTCATTCAAATGCAAAATGTGTACCACATTTTGTAATTTCCAGTTTTACTGTATTAAAAATTAACTATCAACTGGCATCCATAGTAGCCTTTCTATGTACATTAATGAAAAATGTTGTATACCATATTTTTTAATGCAATTTTAAAATTTTATGATTGTTTTATACAGATTTATGTACCTAAAATTTTATGATTGTTTTTAGACATCTATGTACGGTATATTAACATTATAAGAATACTTTCAAATGCAAAATGTACGAATTAAATGCAAATTTACTTTCATTGCTACATATGTATTTACTTTCATGAACTTAAATATGTATTTAACCTTTAAAAGCATCAAACCACATTCACATCACACAAATTATACATGGTCATGTATTATAATGCAATTTTATAACTTATGTTTATGGATGTTCATTTAAAACTTTATATTAAAAGTTAACTACTACCTTTAATAGATATCTACACCTAATTATAACATTTGTGTTCAAATGCATAATGTACCACATGTGTGTTTTGTAATTTGCAATTTCAATCTAGATTCATTTTAAATAACAAGTGACAAAACTACAAGTTAAACAAAACATAATCTTATCAGCTACTAACATTATAACAACATGTGATCACATGCAAAATGTAACAACTAAATGCAAATGTACTTGAATCATTGCTACATATTCATGAACTTAAATATGTAAAACCATCTATGATTGTTTTAAATGACACGATCATGCAAAATGTACCTAAATATAACCTTTAATAGACATCTACACCTAATTATAACATTCACTTGTTCAAATGCATAATGTACCACCTATTTTGTAATTTTCAATTTCAATTTAGATTCATTTTAAATAAAAAGTGACAAAATGACATGTTAAACAAAACATAATCTTATCATCTACTAACATTATAACAACACGTGATCACATGCAAAATGTAACAACTAAATGCAAATGTACTTTAATCATTGTTACATATTCATGAACTTAAATATGTAAAACCATCTATGATTGTTTTAAATGACATGTTCATGCAAAATGTACCTAAATATCACCTTTAATAGACATTTCACCTAATTATAACATTCATATGTTCTAATGCATAATGTACCACATGTTTTGTAATTTGCAATTTCAATCTAGATTCATTTTAAATAACAAGCGACAAAACAACAAGTTAAACAAAACTTAATCTTATCATCTACTAACATTATAACAATATGTGATCACATGCATAATGTAACAACTAAATGCAAATGTACTTCAACCATTGTTACATATTCATGAACTTAAATATGTAAAACCATCTATGATTATTTTAAATGATATGATCATGCAAAATGTACCTAAATATCACTTTTAATAGACATCTACACCTAATTATAACATTCACATGTTCAAATGCATAATGTACCACATGTGTTTTGTAATTTGCAATTTCAATCTAGATTCATTTTAAATAACATGTGACAAAACAACAATTAAAAAAATCATAATATTATCATCTACTAACATTATAAAAACATGTAGAGGTATGGAAGGGCCTTCCAGGTGCACCCTCTGTTTGTTGGATGAAGAAACTGCTGATCACCTATTCTTAATGTGCCCCTTTGCTCAAGAATTTTGGAAGGGTGTCCTGATGCTAGATTCTGACAAAATAGAGCTCCCAGGGAACATTCCAAATCTTACTCAAAACTAGATCAAATTATCTCCGTTCGGTCTCTCCAAAAAACACCTTCTCAAGACTAGTTGGATGTGGATTCCCAAATTCGTTTGCTGGAAGCTGTGGCTGGAGAGGAACAGCAGAATTTTCAGGAATGAAAGCTGCAATCTGACTAGAGTCATCATTAAGGTCAAAGATTTTTTGGGGGAAGCCCTAGAAGCCATTACTGCCATAAAGAATGAAAAAGTGCTGGACAGTGAGGAGGATCTCTGGTTTAAAGGGCTGGTCCCAAATCATAAGGACTGTCCCACTCCTCCTGCTATTGCCCACTCCAACTGGGAAATTCGACTGGACGAGCAGGAGTTCATTAAGTGGAGGTCGACTCTGAATGAACATTGATTCTTCGACGGGGCCTCTAAAGGTAACCCTGGTATCGCAGGAGGCAGTGGGGTTCTCTTGGGTCCTGGTGGTTCATCTGTGCTTCGTTTTGCCTGGGGTCTGGGCAAGGAAACTAATAACAGAGCGGAGGCTCTTGCTCTGTGGCAGGGTCTAAATCAAGCGATTAAAGGTAACATCCTCACCATCTCTGTCTTCTGAGACTCTAGGCTCATTATCCAGGCATTGAACACCCAAAAGATTCCTTCTCAGCTTCAATTAGCCACCATCCTCAGGAAAATCAGGCTTATATTGCCAAAATTCCACAAAATCTCATTCTTTCATATCCTCAGGTAGTTAAATTCCCAGGCGGACAAGGAAGCCAATCTAGGCTCTCTTCGGAGTAGAAGGTCACTCTCAGTTAATAATGTTGACTCAATCTGCAATATTCCATAAGACCAGTGAATTCTGGGCTTCCTTTCCTCCGGGTTCTCCCCTGTTTCAAAGCTCTGGCCATCTTACTCCCTATCTGATCCGATTCATATTCCTATTGAACGACCAGTTGCTAATGAACTTGGATCCCTCTCTTAAGAAGCAGCCTGATCATTCTCCCCAAATTATCGACCTGTGCCCCCTCCCTGATTTTCCTGCTGTTACTGGTCGCAATCTGAAGAGCGGGTGCTAGGCAAATATTATCATTAGCATCAGTGGTAGAAGTAGTGATGTTCTGTCAGCTATTCATAGTGGATCTACAGTAAATTGAAAGGAGGGATCCTCTCACGACATCCTGAATTGCCAAATTACGGGTCTTCCTGTTGTCACGGAGGGAAATCAAGTTAAAACTCCAGCGTTCAATCGAGGTCCTTCCGGCATTCTCCAGCGCATTCGTGGACCTTCCGACATTCTCTAGCGTTCAATCGTTCCCCTACTCGCTGCTTTTTCCAGCGTTCTCACTGTCCAAGATAACAATGTAAACAGAAATCTCCTTCTGGGCGACCTCAGTCCCTGCATCAAGTATTTCTGTCTCAAAAGAAGAATACCGATCTGCGCTATCAGTCAAAGCAGTAATGTAATCGCTTGCGGCAGTTGTTTTGCCGCCTCTTAATAAAACTTAACCGTTATTGTCAAAAAAAAAAAACATTATAAAAACATGTGAACACATAAAAAATGTAACAACTATCCAAAATTTAAAATCATTCAATAAAAGTAAATGTAACAACTATTGAAAATGTAAAATATGTCCAAAATTTATATCATTCAATAAAAGTAAATTTATAACATGCATGTACTAGATATAAAATGACTGTCAAGTAAAATGTTACATGCATCAAGTTATAGAAAAGTAAATATAGTTCATGCACTATAAAAGACTATCAAATAAAATGTTGTGCATCAATTTAGAGAATTTGGCTGAAATGTATTTTCCAGCAGCCACCTTGTGCTCTCATATAAATAATGGAGGACCCGCACAACGTGTGTAATTGCATATATATATACATGTATAAGAAATTTATGTATGTATTAAAATTGAATGAGAATGTAGAACTTCATAAAAAAGCAAAATGAAAAAAAAAATTAAAATTTCATGCAATACCTCATGTAGTTCCCCATCCATTGTCCCGTGTTGGCCTTGCATATATGCATCCTCTTGAATAAACTGTACAATATACATGTACAAGTATATATATTAAAATTTTAAATTTTGTAAATGAAAATGCATAAACTAATGCAATTTATTAAAAAAAATTCTAGACAACTTCCTCAAATTGTTTGGATGTTCCTATCCTCATCGTTGACTACATCGTTAAAGACCTTGGAGAACATGAATCATCTCTACAAACCTAAAATTCAAAAATTTTAAAACTGTAAAATAACTCAAGATCTATCTCATTTTTAAATGAAATTTTCACTTCAATTTATAACTTGAAACATAAGTGAAAAGTTGAATACTTGTGACAATGGATTATTTGGCACATCTCATAACATGGAAGAAGATGGTGGCTCAATTTCAAAAACATTGGCCGAAAGAAGAATCTGTTAACATTTAATTATATACATGTGTACACATAATTATTTCTTTTAAAAATATACAGGTCCTCATGATAGGTCAATATAATAATAGAATAATAATTGTACATCAACATCATGAACTCTTAAAAAACACTAACAATTCCCAAAATATCATCTTGATTACCAGAACCTGAACCTTGGACCTTAATATTATCAAAATTTTCATTCAACATGCGTGTAAACTGAAAATGGCGAACTTATGATACATTTATGTTAGAATAACACATACAAACAAACATGTATATATATGTAAATTAAAAATTACATTGAAATATCCACCCTAACCATTAACACATACCAATCCCACACCCTTTTCCTCATGAAGAATTAAGTCCTGCCAACCCTTGCAACAATGATTTGCATATGTTCTAAGCTCTTCAATATTCATATTATCTATCTCCTCATCTATATTATATAAAAAATTAGCACATGAATTATCGCATGCTCTTTGTTGATTCAAACCAATATCAATTCCACCAAGTCTAGTCTGTACATTGTCTATGATGACATCCCTTGCTTCTTGACTAATTTGAGAAGTGGCATCCATATCTGACTGCAAAGTTTCCACACGAGGAGGTCAACTTACTACAGGTGGCTCAGGGCGAGGCAACTCAGTATCACGCTTAGCGCCCTTACGGTCACATAATCGACCTTTCTTAGGACCAAAAAGTTCAGAAGGAAGGTCATTATATTTGGGTTTCATTTCCAAAAATAATTCCGCATAAAATAATTTTGCAAAATAAACAGGAACCTCGTCATTCCACGGTAATTTTCCATAGGATGCAAGGTGTCTATCATACAAATGACGGACTATATTAGGTTCCTTGAAATATTGCACCTTCAACATCTTTTTTTTCGACCCTTCTTTGAAATTAGACATTGATTTTTCCATTTGTTTTGCACCCCTATTTTTAACATCGGCCCATGTATCAGGACCCATTACTACTTCCTTTCTTTGCCTCATCATTTCTACAAAGTTATCCGTGGTTGGCTCAAGATTTTTGTAAACATATACAAGTGTGCTTACAGAGTACATAACTACTAATCTTTCCCGGCTCTCTGCAGGGAGCTTCAAACTCCCAAAATATTTCCTCAATTTTGAATAAATATTTTCACACTTTTGTAATGTGAATGTTGGATGTTTGTTTCGCAAGGTAAATAATCAGGAATTTCAGATGGATAAGTTGTAGTTGGTGTACAACCTTCTTTTTTAATTACGCGACTTGGCCTACGTTTTTTTTGAGCAAATTTTCCAGCCTCTGCAGCAATATATAAATTATGTATAAATTAAAAAACTTGTGAACAAATGTACAAATTTGTTTTTTAACATGAAAAAAATTATATAAATAATTTAACAAAATAATGATCATGATAATAAGATTGAGATTGATGGCCACCTCGAGATGGCTGAGCAACACATGCTCGCCCAGAGATGGTTGAGAACTAGCATGAACACCCATTGATTGGTCACCAGGGGAATGCGTACCACCACCCTCACGCGATTGGCCACCACCTATTGGTTGGCCACTAGGAGAATGTGTACCACCACCACCACCCTCACGTGATGAAAATGAAGCTTCATAAAAAAAATAGAAATTTGAATCAATTCAAATATTTTTATACATGTACATACATATATACATATGATTCTACCTATTTTTCATATATATATATACCACGATTCTGTGAACCATGGCCCTCCATTGATTGAGTAGATACTATTTTCCTCCAAACTACTAAAAAATGAAATTTATTAAAAATTAATTTAACTCACTAAATTGATAAAATCATTTCCATATGTATACACATATATGTGCATAAGATTATATTCAAATATCATTTAGAAAATTTCACCTTTAATATAAATACCATGATAATGATGGACATCCCCCAATCAATGATTCCCTTCTCTCGTAGATGCATGAGACTCTATTGATGTTCGCCTCGAAGAATCATGTAGCAAATGATCATCCATGATATATATGGATATCTACATATACATAGATACATGATGTTTAAAAGGTCACCTCATGTATTTGCAATTCTTTATAAAATTACTATTTAAAAATATTTCAAAAGAATTCAAAAAATTGATGTGATTTACACAAATGTTGGAGCACAACTTGAACACAAATGTAAAACACATTTCAAAAGAATTCAAAAAATTGATGTAATTTACACAAATATTGGAGCACAACTTGAATACAAATGTAAAATGCAAAACTTGAAGCACAAATTGATGTGCAAAACTCACTTGACTATTTAAACACAAATTTGTTGAAGTCGTGCACATTTTGAAAATTAAATACAAAATTTTCTAAAACATGAAGTTCACTAAGTTGTGCTTACATAGTGGGGGCACACTTGGTATATAATTGAAAAAAACACATGATCATTAAAAATGACACATTTATAACTAAAAAACACACACATATCAAGGATATCTTAAAATGTCCATCGATAAATTTTGATGAAGAGCAACTTCTTAACACTAATTCATCTTTGACACAAGAATCTTGAATTGAAATTTCCCTAGACAATAGATCACTAGACATCTTATTAACATTTGCACAATGTATTATACTAAATGATTGAAATTGTTTAACAATATTGTTTGCTTTTCCATGCAATTGTTTTAGCCTCTCCTTCTTAACTTGGTACACGCCTTTCATCTAGTTGAACACAAGTTCAGAATTGGTGAAAAATACAATTCCATTGGATCCGTACTCCCTAGCTGTTCCCAAGTCTTCTATCGATGCAATATAATATGCTTCATTGTTTGTTGTTCTTCTAGGTATATTCATTTTCCTTTGGAGGAATTTGTTCGTTGCAATATTGCATAGCACATATGTAATCATTGCTTGCCTTGGATTGGGATAACAAGAAACATATATGCATAATGTCCATTTTCAACCATGTTTAGTGGGTTTTCTAATCCCTGCAAAAAACAAATTCAATAAAATATTAAATTCATTTATTGAAAAGGCCTTAGTTTATGGGAGAAATGGCATACATGGTTTTCAAAAACACTAGGACCGTCCCTGAATTTAGCTAAAAGTTTTATAATAGTTTACCTCCAATGAAAATCAATAACAACACATCATAGCTTAACTACATCATAGCTAGATCAAATGCATACATCAAGGAATCTAGTCATGGAAGTTCATGATGTGTTATTATTAATTAAATGGCGAATTGCGACCCACTTCTAGCATATACCATGCATAAATAAATTTTTGTTGAGTATGCCTTCATGGCTGTAGGAAGCATGGTTCAAGATGTGTTATTATGGTTGGTGAGGTGATAATGGACCCCTAAGAGGTGTATGAGGTGTAATCAAAACGTAATTTTGGATTATATTATTGAGGATAAACATAGATTTCAAATGAATATGTAGAGTGCTTGTATGGTAAACCCATTACCATATTCTCATAATTTCTATCTATAAAAATAGTGAAATGAAAACCAAGAAGTTGAGCGATATCTCGAAGTACAGAATTGCCACAGATCTGCAACAAGTGTAACCCCACAATATTTTTTAATATTGTGGTTGCAATGCCAATGACACTAATCAGAAAAGTTTTGGATTATATTATTGAGGATTTAAACATCTTTCAAATGAATATGTAAAGTGCTTGTGTGGTAAACCCATCTTTGTATGTAGAGTGATTGAGTGGTTCAAACCCATTTTCATTTTAGAAAATATTCTCATGCTTTCTATCCAAACAAAATAGTGACATGAAAACCAAGAAGATGCGGGATATCTTGAAGTAAAGATAGAAAAAATATTGAAGTTGTTGAATGGTAGCTGACACATAGTCATCCCAAATCATTGGAATATTGTAGGTGTCCAAGAGCTTAAATTATAGAAATTCAAATAGGAAACAACAAAGAACTCAAGTTCCCAAGGTTTACAAAAGGCCCGAGAGGCTTAATATTAAAAACAAAATTAGCCACCAAATATATTCCTTAAAAACAATAAATAAAGGAAACAAAAAGTCACCAAATATCTCAAACATTTTTGTTTTTTAGAACCAAGAAACAATCAATAATATAAGTGCTTCACAAAAAAAATTGCAAACACAATGGAAAATTGAAACATATCTCACTATCAAATTTGTGGATTTTGATTTTTAATATGGAAGAACTTAAGTAGAGTTCTAGTCTCAACAAATTTTTTTTTGAGTTTGTTCCTATTAATCAGGAGATTGTTGATGCCTAGTTGGTTGAGAGACTTAAGTTCTAGTCTCAACAAAGGATTTTTTTTGAGTTTGTTCCGATTAATTAGGAGATTTTTTAGGCCTAGTTGGTTGAGAGACTCTCTCCAACCAATTAGCCTCCTAAATTGTAATGTGGTTGAAATATTCCCTCGACGAATTGATTTTTTCAAAAATAATTTTCTTATATTGAAACATAGTTTGATGTAATAATATATGGAACATTATTAATGTAGAATGTCACCACATTTTTGTGTATCCATGATACTGTTCAATAAATTACATGAATTACTACCCGATTTAAATACATTTATTTGCAAAGTAGTAAAGATGAGCTAAGCTTTACTACACGAGCTAAGCTTCACTATGCTCATTGTATAGGTAAAGCTAATCCCATTACAACACTATCATAACAAGGTATCCCGCTTTCTTGAATGAAGGGAGGGAAAGGAAGCAATGGTAATTAATAGAGTATATAATAGCCTTAATTAAATAGACATAATGGAAACAACTCTAATACGAGATGTACAGATAATGTTATATCTCTAATTAATAGGATATTTTATACCATAGTAATGGTTATGATTCTAATAACAAGAGTGAAATACTAGTGGTTACATAATCTATATCATTGGGTTTCAAATTTTATCATTCTAGCTAGTTGTTACTTATATCCTATCTTGTTTCCATAATCAGTCAGATTGAACATAAGGATAGCTATATTCCAGTCAAAGATGAGGTTAAATATGATACATAGATTTTATGACTATTTATACAATATACAAAGTTTGTTCACTAGTGGGCTGTTATTAACTATATGGAATGAATATGGAATAACGGGGAATCTACATACATACTAGTAATACAAATGCCATTGATTTGACTCATACTACATATGACTATGTTATCTGGATTTGGTTTGAGCTTCGACATGTTGTTGGTTATAGTATGATTCCCACATAATTTGGCATAGTACCATATTCATAAGGTTAGAATAGATTAGGGTATAAGGAGTCTAACTGGTACAAAAGATCATACAAGGTTATTGAGGTGATAAACATGGTAATTATACTCTTAGTATGATGAGGTGTTTGTATCTTCCTAATTATGATACTAGTATTACACTATGATAACAAGGGTCGTAACTATCACTATAGCTATAATTAAGCATATGAATGGTGTTTAAATATTCTTAGAGATAGTGAATCATTGTACACATTGCTTGTTACTGATATGATCTTAACATAAGAAAATTCTAAGAGAGGAGTTACCATATTGAACGAGCTATCATAGTAAGCTTAAGAATATCACATAAACTAAATACATATGGATACTAATACTATGGTTATGTATCCCACTAATCAAAGCACTCAATCACACCAAATAAGAATCTTCATATCTAAGCACATATACTATTACTCTGCTTGATAACACTTAGGTTAATTATGGAAACATAGTTGCTTTATTCCTTTGCTTATACTAGTAACAACTCGATCCTTATATTAGTGATAGATTATGTGAAACAATGGACTGGATATTACAACTCTATTGAGATGGGTAATGTATTATCTCCTAACAACTTTGGTATAAATATAATCCCCTTAAAACGCTGAATTTAATAGCAATATAATTCAAGAGATGGATTGTGAATTTTTTTTTAAAAAAAATAATTTTTCAAGGTAGAGGACATATTTGATAGAATCTATCCACATTTCAATCTCCAAATTTTAATAAATTTATCAAAATTTCTTAGTTCAAACTTTCCACTAATTGGAACATAAAAAAAATCAAAACACTCCCAAGAAAAAAATATAAACTCCAATGGACATAAACAAGAATTAAATTCAACACTTAAAGAAATTGTAGATTTACATTGACGTTGAGTTATGCATCGGATCACATATGAAGGTTCTTTAAATACTTGAGAGAATGAAAAAGAATTTAAAAATACTAAAGAGAACAAAAAACATTTTAGAAGGACATTGTGAATCAAGAAAAACAGTTTGAAGCTCCAACGACCGATTCTCAAATAAATTTCCAAACTAAAATACTCTCTACAACCATTGAAGTCTATTTAGTAAATTGGAATATAAAAAATAACCAAAAATTCACAAAACAAAGAAAATACAAGTTCATTGGCAATTTCATCTATACATCTTAAACTTATCCTATGTGTTTCTCTTTGCTGCCGGATATTCAAGCAGCTCGATCAACTGTGCAACTGCAACGTTACTTTTTTCATAAAAACTTATTTTCAAATGTTGTTCAGAGGGGATACATTATTATTATTAAATGCTGAAATTAAATGTTGGCGTTGTGTTATAGCAGGGATATTTTTAGTGTGGTGGTGGCTTTCCTTGATGGATAAAGTGTATTCACCAAAATTTATGTTCAAATGTTGTTCAGAGGGGATATATAATTATTAAATTCTGAAATTAAATGTTAGCATTGTGTTATAGCAGGGATATTTTTAGTGTGGTGGTGCCTTTCCTCGATACATAAAGTGTGTTCGCTACCACCACCAACTAATAGTATAGATGCAAATGTAGACCTGTGACTAAATCCTCTATCCATTTTTTTCATTGCTATATAATTCAGTGACTCGACTGAATGTAGTATCTCCTAACAACTTTGGTATCAATATAGTCCATTTTTTTCATTTCTATTAAATTCAGTCGAATTCAAAAGATGTGCAGGTGTAATCTGCTCCGTCTCAAGACGTAAAACCAATCGACTTCAAAGACTGTGTAGGGGCAATTCCCTCTGTCTCAAGACAGAAAACCAGTCGAATTCAAAGGCTGTGTAGGGGTAATCCCCTCCGTCTCAAGACAAAAAACCAGTTGAGATGGAAAAATCAGCTGTAGTATCCTTCTCACACTGACATGTATATGTGACCCCCAAATATTATTGAATTGAATTGAACATATAATAAGAACATATCATGCTTCCTGACAACCATACAAAATCAACGATATTCATGTGTTTGCGTACAAAGAAATGAATATTTTTTATGATCTATGTGTCTTTTGTGGAGAAATATCCCTTGCAAATGGTTAAATGGTCCATACTAGAGATGGCGAGTAATAACAAAATTTGTATAGTCTCTTCCTCCCCAAAAATAGTCCCCGCCCCATTCCACTTTTCTCCCAAAGGATCCTACCTTTCTTTCCACACCCTGGTTCTCTCATTCGCTTGCTATATACGAGTCAATTATCTCGTAGGTATAATCTTTACGGATCATAATTCTTAGGTTAGGACTATTCTCTTTGAGGAGCGATTGCTACGAGGTTAATAATTTACGATTTTGTTTATAGACAATGATTTTGTCATAATACATAAAACCAATCCCTAACAACATGAATTTACGGAGTTCCAAGATAAAAAAATATAAACATAATATGGCAAAAAATAAGGATGATGCAAATATTTTTAGCCCATGAAGAGCCGGGGAAAATTTTTAACACATTTTTCAGTTGCATTTTCAGCTTTTTAATTAAAGGAGGAGCATATAGAGGCCATAGTGAAGAGAGAACACTTACCTGGAATAGTAGACAAAAGAAGCCGAGGACACATAGGAAGACAAGGACGCAGATGACACAAAGAAAGCCGAGGACGTCGAGGACGTAGAGGAAACCTTCAAACAGACTACCAAACAACAAAATTGCAACCCAAAAAACAAAAATCCTACCAAAATTACATAGAAAACAAAAATTGAATTGCAAAAAACCTCTTACCCACTCTCCAACGGTCATCTAGCAATACCGTTCAACTGAAATTGCAGTAAATCTTCCTATGGTCTACGGGCTGCCATATTTATAAACAAAAGTTCGCCCAAAATTTGGATGTCGGTTCCTATTTCCGACAAAAAATCCAGTTGCCAATGCCGTCAACATAGACAACATAACAAGTTCGGCAAGCGACAGAAAAAGTTCGGCCGAATTAATTACAAAGGTTCGACTGAAATTATCGAACACGTTTCTCACAAAACTGTTTTGTGACCCACCTTCGCGTTTCCACCCTATGGTTGAAGACATTTTTCAAACAACACTTCTAAAATAGAGGAAATACCTTCCTTCTCCACATAATGATGTTCCTCCATAAAATTAGTCTTTCTCCTCTAAAATCCATACATTAGCCTTCCATTAATCTCCCTCAAATATTTTATCACTTAGAAGAAAATCTAATATGTTCTACAAAGGTACTCTACAAGCATTGAACATCATTAAGGTGAAAAATAACTTTTCTCAAATAACATTTGGATTTAATATTTTTCAAATTACATTTGGATTTGAGTAGATGGAAATTGGAATATGACTCGGAAGTTTAATTTCTCCTTATTTGAACTAATTACACCATGTTTTTCCCATCCTCATAGTGATAACATATGGCCAAAAAGAATATAAAAAATCCATTAGATTTGTAAAGCCTTCATCGAGTACATTAATGTGATAACATAATACATCTCATGAAATAAGCTAAGTATTTATGGTCTACTACTCACATTAAATTGGTGTTGTAGTGGAGGTTAAAGAATAGGTATATTAAATAATAGAAGTTCAAAAACAAAAAATAACACAAGTTCAATTTGTTAGTGATAATAATATTTATCTCTATAAGCTATCTCTTATGGAAGATAGGGAATTGATCACACATCTAACCATCTCATATCTTCTATATCCACTTTCAAAAGACACTCAACACTTAGACTTGTACCATTAGATGAAATGGCCAACTAAGTTGATCCATAAACTCTTGCGGAAATTCCACTGGAATAGTTCATTGCAATAGATCTAATACAATATTGAAATCTTTTGTGAAGGCTAATTTCCTTTAGATCTTAGATCCTTTAATTATTTGTTTTATGCTTAAATGTAAAAAATAGTTGAAACGTGAAAATTAGAGAACAAAAAGATACAAACAGACCATCTACAAATAAATACAAGATTTACTTTGGGATACCTGTACAGTGGAAAACCAAACTAGAAAGTGAGGCCACTCTGCCTTATTTTCTACTAATATGGAAATTTGTAAATTCAAAGAAAGAGGTACTTTATGTAGTTACTAAGACCTGTTGCTTTCATGGTTACTATTGAATCTAATATCCCTTTATTTTTCTCGCTAACTTGCCACCCCTAGATGCACTATTCAACTTTGGAATAAATACAATGACATAGAACGAAAAAACCCTTCTCCTCCTAGTGGCCCAATATTTAATATTTCTTGATAGTCATCTAGGGATAAGGTTTTGATCTCTTCAACCTTTAAGAAGAGTTACTGTTTTGGACCTTCTAAAATATTCTTTAAATTCCACACATGGCTAGCCCCATATGCATGAGTAACAAGGGCTTCCATAACATCCTCTCGTACCATGATAGTTAACACAATAGGTCAACTTGTGGGAGGAACAACTTTTGCATATGAGTTCCAATTAATACAATTCTTACACCCTTGGAAATATCTTTGCGTGTAGATCAATGTCAACGGGCCTTGGTGAAAGTAAGGAAATTTATGACCCCAGAAAACATAGTTTGATGCATCAAAATGGATCCAAAAGGTTTCAAACCCCAATTTTCCAAAATAATACCTATTGTTAAAGTGACCCACTCTAAGATAGATGAAAAATAATATAACGATCTAATCTAGATTGCAACTCAAAATTTAGGAAGGCTTTTGGTCCCCAAAATATTTACCAAATGAGGTGAGGAAAATTTTATTCTACTTTCTTGGAGTACCATTTTTATTTTCTTGGAAGTTGTAATTTCAACTTAATCTACCAAAGGTCATGCTACCTTATCTTGTAGTTCTGGAACTCTTCTACAAAATTGTTTCCTTTGCAACTTTTCCTGAGCATTTGATAGTAGGTATTCTATAGAAGGTAGGAACTACCCCTCCTTTTGATCTAACATGGAAGGCTTATAGAGCTTGAGATTCTCCACATTCAATACTAAGTAAATTCACATGTATGGGTGTAGATTGAGTCTATAGGATTTATCTTCCACCTTTTCCATTATCTTGAAAGGGCCATACTGTCGAGCCTCAATCCTTTCATTGAGAGCCTGTAGTATTTCCTTGTTAAGCTATAACCAAAATTTTTCTCATACTCTGTTGTGTGTGTGTGTGTATAATTTTCCCTCTTTGGATTTCAAAGGTAAAATCTATGTGATTGTGTGTGCCATTGCATATTTTATGTATTATTAAGAATGTATTTGCTGCAAGTAGATGTACATGGTTAAAAACTATAGTCCTTCCTCACTACTCACTATACATATACAACATCAAATTTTTAAGGTGGAAAATATCCAAAGTAAGTCTCAAAAGGTGACTTACTAGTAGAAGTCTGGATTTCTCTATCAGAAAAGTGTTGCATATAGATCATATTTCATCCTAGGTCATTGAATGGCGCTGATTGTAACCCCTAAAATGTTGCACCAAATTACCATTGAGTACCTCTGCTTGCCCATTTGTCTATGTATTTAATGTTGCAAACCTCTTCAACTCATTTCCATCTTCTCCCACAATGTAGTCTAAAATTCATTGAGGAATCTAGGCTCCCTATTTGAGATAATGCTCCTTGTTATTCCAAAGTGCACAAACCTATTCAAAGAAAAAATTTGTTGCTTCTTGTCCTTTGATAATATTTTTACAAGGCATGAGAACACACATCTTGTTGAACCTACCAACTACCACAAACAAGTAGTCATGTCCCTTCCTAGTTGTTTCTAAACCTCCCACAAAATCCATAGAAATGCTCTCCCAAGGACAAGTGGAAACATGTAAGGGATGGTATAAACCTTGCTTCCTATTATTGAGCTTGTTGATACAACAAAACATGCATCCTATAATGTACTGTGCTACATATTCTTTTATTATGGACCGATACACACATCTCTGAAAGTTAACAATTGTCTTCCCAACACCAAAATTCCCTACAACCTTGGAGGTGTGAGCCTATTTGATAAGCTTGAGCCACACACCTTTAGGAACATAAAAATTGTCATCATCTTATTTAAAGTCATAATATTCTGTGTATTCCTCTCTTTATGCATCATGAGTGAAAGGATCTATGTGCATCAGAGTTCCCAAAGTCGTAATTTTAGATTTGGGTGGCCTTGAAAGCATGTCTACTAATCGATTTGTGCTACCCTTCTTTTACTAGGTAAATAGATGAAACTACTATAAATCCCCATCCACTTGTAATGTCTGGTCTAATGTACCTTATTTTAGGCCTATAAATATTGTAATGATTTTTGCTTTATACGAATGATGGCATCCTTACCCATTATATAATGTTTCCACTTTTTAACAACTTGTACCAAGGCATAGAGCTACTTGCCATATGTAGGGTAGTTGAAAAATTCCCCATGGAATATTTAAAAATGATAACATACATGATGTCCTTCTTGCATTAAAACCTCTCCCATGACATACCCTCTTGCGTTTGTCGCTATTTCAAAAATATTCTACAAGTTTGGTAAGATGAGAAGTAGAGCTTGACTGATCTTTCCTTTTAACTCCTCAAAATCCTTAATTGGTTCTTCCCCCTTTGGAAACTCTTACTTTCGATTGCTATAGCGTGAAGGGATTTAGCTATTGATGAAAATGAAGTTATGAACTTTCACAGGTACTATTATACCTCAACAAGGATCCTAACTTCAAAGAAATTTGTAGGAACTTTCCACTTCATGATGGCCTCCATTGTTGCAGGATCTATCTTGAGCTCCCCTCCACCAATCCCATTAAATATACCAAATACAACTGGGGAACTCACATTTATTGAAGTTAGTCAATCGCTGATGCTTCTTCAAAGTATATATCACAACATAAGATGTGATATATGCTCCTCCCAGGTAGCACTTTAAGCCAATATATCATCCAAATAGATTAGAACAAATAAATACAGATAATTATTCACTAGTCTCATAAAGGTTGTTGGTGCATTACATAAACCAAATTGCATGACCAACCATTCATAAAAACCTTGCCTTGTTTCTAAGTAAATCCTCCAGGTGTCTTCTTCTTTGACACATACTTCATGGTATCTCGATTTGAGGTTCAAATTGGTGAAGTATTTTGTAGGATATAACTGATCTAATAGATTTTTTTTTTTGCTAGTTTAGACTAATCCTAATTTTTCCCACTTTTTCTCCTCCCAAGCCACCCACGGGTTTCGAACCGGTGACCTTACAGAACGGAGTGCCTTAACAGTGCACCCCATCACCGACTGTTCTACACCACGTGGGCAACTGATCTAATAGATTATTGATCCTAGGGAGAGGGAATTTATTCTCGAGTGTAATATTGTTTATTTCTTTGTAATTGGTGCATATTTTCCAAGTCCCATCCTTCTTTGGTAAATTATTATGATGGGTGACTCACAAGGTGAGGTGTTTGGTCGAATCACACCCTGCTCCAACAACTAGTACAATTTCTTCTTCACTTCTTCATTTTCTTCTAGAATGAACTATATATACAACCCAATATTCGACAATTGACAATTTGACAATAATTGTATTCTGTGCTCCACTTCCCTCTGGGTGGTATCCCTTTATATTTTTGGAACACTCCTTTATATTCCCATATAAAATCTACTACCCTTTGGGTGGTATCCCTTTAGGCTGTTGGAACACTCCTTTATATGCCCATAGAAACTCTTCTAGCTGATGTTTTTCTCTTTGGTACACTCCTCTAGGGATTATTTTACTCTTATCAACTCATAATTCCATTGATATTCTCTTAATAAAAGTAAAACATATTTATTATTGGAGCTAATAAAATTCTTGGCTTGGTTGACACATACTAATGAGACCTTTGACTTACCTTTCTACACATTTATGATGTCGGACTTCCCATCCCTGATGAGACAATACTAGTCGGCTCTCCACATGAAGATTGCATCCCTCTTATACATGAAGGGGCTTCCAAACATGACTCCAAATATGTCAAGGGGAATTACATCCAATTATAATGTCATTAAAATCAACGCTTACAACGAATTTAACCTTACATTTTCATTAACTTGATCTCTACATCCTTGTTTACCCATCCCAATGAATATGGGCTAGGATGATTGTGAACCTCCAATCCAAGCTTGTTGACTAGATTCACTATTATGAGATTAGCCTATGAATTAGAGTTGAACATAGTGTCTATATTGGTCTTCTTGACCTGGATCTTGATGTGAAAGAGTTTGGTTATCTCCTCTTCCTAGTAACGAAGGTTACATAAATTCACCTCCTTCCACGCTCACACGCATACAATATTCTCATCCACAATGGAGCTACTTTCAACTTGAGTACTTGAATCAATGGCTTTAGGATTCTTTTTTTTTCATCCTTGTTGCAGTTCTCCAAGTTCATCTTTAGATGTAGTTTCTAGCACATCACCTCAATGTGACCATAAATATTTAAATGGCTACAATGGTTTCTAGGATAGTTGAACTGTCCGACAATGGCTACCATCTTCTTATCCTTCAATGATTTCCACTTCTTCTTCCCTTCCTTGGAAGCTCCTTGGTAATCCTACTTGCAATAACTTGGTTGCTCTTGCTTGTGGCCTTTTCTTTCCAAATATTATACTTATACAAATGCCTCATCCACTATCGTTGAATTGAAAAGCATCAAATTCTTTCTTAGAAGGCTATGTAGACCTCTGTGTTACATAATAATTTGTCGCCATGATCATTTTCCTGTCCCTGATCCTGAAATGCCCCGTGAAAAATCCTATGGAATGTTTCCATCATCAAGAAATATGCTGACATATCCCCTTAAAGATCCAAATAAGACTTCATTGAAAGATTATTGGAGAAAATTGGTCAAATTACTAGTTTCCTGAGTCAGCGCCCTTCCTGGTGCCATGACCGTGCTGATGTTCTTATCCTAGTTCTGGCCCAACGCTATCAACGCCCTAATTTATTGGAAAACTGTGCGGATCTCCTTTCTGGTAGTGCTTCCTCAAGTGGAGGAGAAGCTTCAACCTATAGAAGCTCATGGACGGCGAGTTGGTTGTTGAACAAAGATGATAAGGTCGAGCTCTCTCATTTTGGAGCTTTGATCTCATCCATGGGGGATCATTCCTTAGAAAGTGGGCCTTCCTCCTCCTTTCATGGGCTCCCAACCTCCTTCTCCTTGCTATAAATTCACATCCCTCATTCCCCCAAGTTTAGAGGTTGGTTGATCATTGTCAGACTCGTCTGAACTCTCATCCCTTCGCATGCTTGCATCATGATTAAGCATAAGTGCATGAGAGAAGGAATGATTTTGAGCTGGTTGAAGGACTTTGATTTTCAACTAAGGACGCCTCCAACATCAAGGTCTGGTTGTAAGCTCTCCTTTTGTAATTTATCAATAGTAACATTTGATGTATGCTTTATATATTTGTCTATATGATTATTCAATTATTATGGTACTCCTTGATCTGCTAGATAACTAGTGTTTACATTTATTGTATATTGTATCACGTTTGCTGTTGTCTTTCAATCATCCACAGGTATTCGCATGCTATCAGTAGCAGGAAGCGAGCCTACAAGGATCGTGGATCGAGGTCACCATCAATGGATCCAAGGATAATGATTGGAAAAAGGTATTTATGTCTCTTTCCTCTTTGCGTTGTAAGCATTAGTTAAGAAATCTTATGTTAGAAAGAATCTCGTGTTGCTAGACCCACTCTAGGGCTAGAGATATCGCCTCTGTCCGCACAGGGGATTTATCTTAACAACAGAACTGGTGACTCTGCTGGGGAGCTTTGGCCTTTTAAGTCCTCCTTCCCCGAACTAATCTTGGATCAGTTTCTCCGATTTATAAAATTTAAATCTGCTTAGGTCTCTATCAGCTTGTGTAAAGGTTGTTTGTCACTTCATTGTTTTAGGTCTAGTGTGTTTGTGAGACCCTTTTTATTTTTTTACTTGTTTTTAGGGACTAACGCCTTTTCTATCCTCACAGTAGCGCTGAAAGCGTTGTTCTATATAGTACAACCGCGTTTATTGGCCTTTTAGCACCTTTTTTCTCAGTATAGAAGCACTGATCTCAACCTTGGGAAAATTTGAGTTTCCCCTTTGATTATCTAGTGTGTCTTGGCCCTTGAAGGAGTCTGTGAGATATCAGTGATCTCCTTGCTGTGTGTTTGACTTACCTAAGTCCTATGAGCAAGTCTGTTTTGTCTCTTTGAGTTGTCGTAAGTTTGGGAATTTTTTTCCATTTCAAACAATCTTTCTCACATTTTTCTTGTCTTGTTTCGAAGAGAGTTGGCATACACTTTGGTCGTCTCTGCATTTTTGAATTTTTCCCTTCGGTTCATGTCAAGCATGAGATTACAATTTGTTTGACGCACAAGTCTAGAAGAGTGTGTTTTTTCTAAATTCAAAAGAAATTGGAAGTGATTTTATTTTTTGTTTTTGATTTAGATTACCCTTGTCGTTTCAAGAAAAATGAAAAGCATTTCATTTGTGCAGTCTTTAAAGCAATTTTTGTTTGGTTCGATTGAAAGAAAAGTAAAGAGATTTTGAATTTATTCCTTCATTCATTTTTTTTTCTTTCATTTTAAAGTGAATATATATATATATATATATATATATATATATATATATATATATATATATATATATATATATATATATATATATATATATATATATATATATATATATATATATATATTTCATGCATCTTAGTGAAAGGAAAGGAATTTTCATTTTCAATAAGTTGCATTTGTTGGGAAAGTAAATTCAATTTGAAAAGCATTGCATTTCCGTAACTCTAAACTAGTTTGGGTGAATTTTCATTGCTGCATTGAGTGAATTCTTCTTTGCCTCTCTTCCGTAAGTAGTTTAGAATTCATCGAAATTTAAAGCTTATTTATCACATTTAGTTTGCATCATAAGGATTCATGTAACATTCATTTTGAGCCTTGAAAATGAAACTTTAATCAAGATCAAATTAAAATGAACCCAATTTACCTTAAGGAGCATTGGAATTAACGAGAATATTTAGTGGTCTAGGCTAGAGACGTGTTCCAGCATCGTTAAGCGTAGGAGCTATCACGAACGGTCTGCATTACAACTCGGGGGTGATATCTCGTCCCACATATGGAAGTATATTGATGTATGATAAGTATATTTGGGATGCTCTCATCGAACGGTTATGCATTAGACAAAAATACTACATACTGGAATCCCACATACCGTCCCATATATTTTTGGAGACACCACTAGGTTTCAAGCTTGCCATAGGTAACTGAGTCGGCCACCTTGTAGACATGATACGCCAAACACAACATTCAGGGAGACTGGTTACCATACGTTAATTCCTTGGTCATTTCTATTTCATTTGATCACCAAGGTGTATATTTCAGTTCACATATACATGGTAAACCTTTATTCCTAGCACATCCCTTTTTATTTATTTATTTTTGTTAATTCTAAAAGTAACTGCCTATGAAAACATCTCACCCGTGCATTTTCTACAGCTTTTATTGCTTCATAAGTTGTGACTTTGTTTACCTCTTTCCTTTTTTATCTTCTTCTTGAAGGTCATCATGGATGAATTGTCGAATTTTCCCACTCCCTCCTCTGAAGGATCTCAACAACCTCTTCCAGAGGTTCCTCGTTTTCCGGTTGGACCCCTCGAATTGCAAGGTGAAGAGCTTGGAATTGTCATCAATGTTCAACCCATATCATCCTGAGCACCTCTTGACAATTCTCCTTAGACCACATCAGAATAATCTGAGCCAGAAAGCCCCGAACAAGCTGCACAATTATTGGTCTTTCCTCCTAATCCGCTCTTTGATTTGATTGTAGTCTCTTCTGAAAAACCTTACAATGCTTTCGATCAACCCAAAATCCCTTTTCGAGCTTCTCCAGTAGCATCTTGCTCTACAATTCGTTAGTTGTTTCTAGACGAAATGGCATCAAATGATGATGACGTTGCGTTCATCAACGCTCCTCAAAGCACTCTTCAGGAAACTTCTGGCTCGTATATCCCGAAAGCCTCTTCGTCAGTATTCGCCTCTGAGGGAGAATTGTTCGGGTCCACACCTCATGATTCAGGTAGTGGAATCGAAATTCCGTTTAGTTATGTTGCGTCCACTCTCCCACATGGTTATACCTCTTTGGGAAACCTCATTTTTGGTGCTTTCGGTGGTACACCCTTATTTCCAGATCCCATTTGGTCAATGAGTATTCCTCTGTCTTCTGACCCATTTGTTTCAAATGTGGCCGTGGTTTCTCAAAATTTTGTTCAACTGACGATCACCATTGGTCAAATGACAATGTTGTTTGGATCCTCTATCCCCTTTTCGCCATCTACGATTACTGCAGTCCCACCATTGAGTGGGAAATCCATGGTTTCGTCCATGCCCTATCTATGTACCTCCCCTTTTGGGTGGGGGGTAGACGATTTCTAAATCTATTCCTGGGGCGAGTCAACCTCATGTTCAATATTCCCACATTCAACGACCATTTCCGTAATCGAACCTAGTATATTCGTATGTTCAATAACCTAACATTCCGTATGTTCAAAGTATGAATGTAAAATATCAGCAGTACGTATAAGAACCACAACCTTCAGTTAGTGCTGTTGTGACCAATCCTCAGTTTGGTTCTTACACCCAAGCTGGTTCAAATCTCCTTTTGGGTCAATTTGGTCCTTTCCCTCATCAGTCTGGTACTCAATACTAGCCTTTTCCTTAAGGTTAGTATTAGTAACCCCAGAATGGGCCTAAACCTAGTACTTCATATCAGCAAATTCCTCAATACCAGTAGGCTTAGCCAATACCTTAGGCTGGACCCTATGTACAACAAGGATCACAAGCTGGACCTCATGTTCAACAGGGACCGTAGGATGGACCATACTTTTAGCAGGGGCCACAAACTGGACCTTATGTTCAGTAGGGACCTTATCCTGGACCCTATGTATAGCAAGGTCCACATACTTAGAACCCACAGGGGAAATATCAACAACCCCAACAAAGTACCTATCAACAATATATGCAGAAGGGTCCTTACCAACCATGGGGGAAATATGCATATCCGGGTCAGAATCTGCCCTATTGGCACCAAAATCCTTATCAATCAAGTTGGAACCCCCAACCTTTCTCACCTCATCATCCCCCTTTATCGTTATTAGCTACGTTGGAATTTCCGGATGTGTCAAAGCTCACAAACGAACCCATCCAACATCAGCTGCATTGGTTGATTCCAACGAAGATTCAAAGAGATTGTCTGAAGTTCAAAGGAAAATATAGGGTAGACCCTCAAACCCATGTTATGACAAACCATTTGTGGTGTTCCTCTAATTCTTAGGTTGGTGATTCTATTCATCTTCATCTTTTCCAGCGCACTTTGACTGGTGTTGCGACCAAATGGTACATTGAGTTCCCTCGAGGAATTTTCTTCGATTTCAATTCCTTGGCTATGGCCTTCCTCACTCATTTTTAGATGCCCGTCCAGTATGAAACCAACACCCATTTTATCACTTCGTTGAAGCAGTCGATTGCTACGCATATCTCATATCACATCCATGAATGGCGGTGTCGTTGTTGCCTTATCAAATTTGAGATCCCAGATCAACTGTTGACTGAATGGTTCATAAAATCATTCATTCCCAAAATTGAAAATTATCTTGCAATGGGAGGGTGTGTCACTAAAGAGGAAGTAATCATTAGAGCTCAATACCTTGACTTGGTTTATTCCTAGTTTGGGAATCTATATGAGTTGTTACCTAATGCGCCGCATCCTTCAACTAATCCTTCATCATCTCATTCTCTTGTTACGCCTTTGGTGGATGGTGTTATTGGGACAGTGGTTCATATTGATAGTAGAGCTCCTAAGGCTTCTTCGAAGTCCAAATCCATTACTATTGCTGTGCCCTCTCCTTCTTAGAATCAAAAGAATCATGGTAAAATCTCAGAGGTAAATGTTGTTCAGTCTACTGCAGCAGACAAATCCTCGAATGGTAAGAAAAACGGTAAAGGAAAGTCTAAATCTGAGAACCCTAAACAGGTTTCAAATAAGTCTTTTGCTGGTGATTCTTCATCACATAAGCCCAAATATCCTTGTCTAATATGTGATGATGATCATTACACCAAGGATTGTCCTCGGCGTGCCAAAGTTGACCGTCTTCTGAAGGGCGCACCCGAGACTCCGACAATTTTGAAAGAACCGTTTCCTTCCCAGCAGACGCAAATGGTAGAACAAGCTCAATCATCTGGTAGCTCTCAGGTGTTCATGGCTGGAATGCAATCCGTTGCCATCACCACATGAACAAAAGATTATCCCAATCCATCCAAGGCTCCTGTGGAACCGAAAGTCCCAGATCACTCTTCCTCTTCTATGCTTCCTACCTCTGGTCCTCTCCAGATCGAGAGGCTGAGTAATGACTCCATCATCCAACCACCCCTAAAAGGTGTTCTTCGAAAATCATCTTACAATCCGAATGTGAGAGCAACACACCACTACAATATTATAGAAGATTTGGCTCACGCGCCTTCAACGATGTCGGATTTGGGGGTCCTTTAGTCATTCCCGTCACAACAGAAGGCATTACTCACCGCCATTGGAGGGATTGATCCTTCAGATTCCAATATGATTATTTTCGATCTCGAGAATTTCATTCCTCACCTCCCCATCTCAGGTAGCTTTCCTGATTCAAGTTACCATTATGGGAAATAATATTCATTAGTTTGTCATTGATGAAGACGCTTCAACCTGCATCATGTTCGTCGCATGCTGGAAATCCATCGACTCTCCCCCATTGAGTTAGTTCCCAAATACCTTAGAAGACTTCATTGGTCAAGGTTCTCATCCGTACGACATTCTCAAAGCATTTCCTATCTTGTTGGAGGGGAAAAAAGTGAACATGGAAGTTAAAGTGGTAGATGCAAACTTGAACTAAAATCTCCTTCTTAGACGTAGTTGTACAAACGCTATGGTTTGTGTGGTCTCCACCCTCTTTCGTCTCCTCCGTTTCCCTCATAAATGGAAGATAATAACTGTGGATCAGTTGGACTTCTTCCTTTCTGAATCTTCAGCAGGAAAAATTCCATATGTTGGGAAGGCCGCTACTCCTTATGATAACATTGGGCTGGGTCTCTTCAAAGAATCATCTCTTATGGGAGTTTTTCTGCTTCCACCTCCAAATTTCGCCTGCATCAATATGATCTCATCTGGTCACGATCCATGGATTGTTTCCAATCCCAATCAGATTGAGATTTTTGGTGATGCTATGCCTCTTAGCCCAGCTGAGAATATGTATCAAGATATCCTCACAAATTTTGAGGCTGCATCCATTACCAAAACTCATTTGGTTTCATCTCTAGAAACTTATGCGTAGTCTCCCTGTTTTGGTTCTTGGGACTCTGATGATCCCTTGAATGAGACTTTCCCCACCGACAAGAGTATCATGGAGGTCATGTCTCTCGAAGAAAATCCATGGGATGATGGACATCATCGGTCCTCGTTTCTTCCAATCCTAGGTGACATCTCTGCATGTCTAGGATCCCATGCTTTTCCGATACTGACTGACCCACTTCAGAATCTGGGTTTAATTCATGAAGTGTTGTCCGAGGGAAACATGGGAAATATCACTTCGAATATTATGTTCGACATCTCTGCGATTTTCGAGAATGTATTTTTTTGGGTTTCTTGTTCTCCCCATGAGCTCAAGATTTACACTTCTTTCCTCAAAAAGCATGACCCGCCCACTCCCTTTGACCCTGTTCTTACCATTTGGTCACTTCTCTTCGAGGGAATTATTTCCATGCTTTGTAACCCTTACTCGGCTAGGGGGCATGGGCACATTACTGTTGGTGTTAATCTTCTCATAAAATTGGCCAAGGTAATGCTTAAACGCAGTGTCAACGATAGAAATATGGGTTTATTTATGTTAATCATGACAAAATTTTGTCATCTAAGTTCATTCTTGAACTCTATCTGAAGAAATATTACATTTAATATTAAGTGTGATAATTTTTTACATTAGTTTGTTATTCATTAGTGTGATTTTTGTTGATTTTTGGTGTGATTGTTTGCCTTGCAGACATGTTTCATCTGCTCACCTTATGTTCCACTTGGTTTGCAGATGTCTTCAGATCACTACGTTGGTTTTGCTGATGGCGCTTGCCGTAGCACACGAAGGCTGTCTTCCGTAGCATGTGCACTCTTTGCTCGTGATGGTGAGTTGATTAATTTAAAAGGCATTTGTTTGGGTCAGACAACTAACCATGTTGCCGAGTATAGTGCAGTGATCAAACTATTATTACATGCCATTGATCTTGGGATAAGTGATTTGGTTGTTAAATTGGACTCACAACTTGTTGTGTTACAACTGAATGGGCGTTACTCTGTGCGCAATCCTCAAATTTTGCGTATGTATTTATGTGTTAGATTATTGGAAAGGCATTTTGATTATATCACATATCAACACATTCCATGAAATTTAAATACTTTAACAGATTCATTAGCAAACCATGTATTAGATATACATTTGTGCAATATGCAAATCAAGACATCATCATGATACACAAGTAGCCGTAGAAACACACACACACACACACACACATACACACATATATATATATTGGTTTGTAAGTGTGTTACATCCAAAAGCTCAAAAAATATATGTTATATTACAAAAATAGCTCTTCGAGCCTACATCAGTACAAAAATGTATAAACAGGGCTGTTATCTTCCCACATGGTGCTCATGGTAGCAGGTGATTGCTCGAATTACTCGCTAGAGTAATCGTCGCAATCTGCCCGAAACTCCGACAATGTGTCTCTGAAAACATTGTGGGATTTCATAAAATGTGGGATACTCTGGAATGCCTCGCATGAGGCCGACCAAGTTCTGCTCTAGCTCAACTAATGTGTCTACTCCCTCCTCATAAGGAGCATCCTCTGCTAGACGTGGTACTCACTGTGCAATCAGGGACATCCTGGGAGGTCTCTATGGATACATATCTGTAAAAAAATCATAGCTTTACATGTCAGAACATATAAAAAAAACACTAAAAAAGTAAAAAATGTCTAAAAAACACTTTTTACCTGCATTTGTCTACTATGTGTCTGGTGGGATCGGAAGATCCAGATCTCCTCTGAAGTCGATGCCGACATAGGCGTAGTCCTCGACTACGATCATCTGTCTCCGTAGCCAACTGAAGAAGGATGTGGGGAAACATATATGTTTCCCTCCTCCCTGTCTGGGCATTATGTCACACCATGGCATCAACCTCAGATCCCTTGGGGTTGGATCATGGATCTCCAACCACTGATACTGGAACAAGGGCACTCTCTCCAGAAAGAAGGTCACCAAAATTGACCCGTACCTGAACTGTTTCAATCTTCCGGTCTTGCACTTGGTTAGCTAGCTCTTCATGTTAGCCAGAAACCCCTCACACTAGTTTAACATCATTGGTGCCAAGAAATCCACTGCATACTGGAACTGTGATTTCATTGCCTCATGCAATGCCTGGGATCTTGCCACTTTGCTGATACAATGTAATATCGTGCACAGGGGGATAAATCTGATGGAAGTTATGTATACCTTCCCACTCTATGTCTTTCGTGCCTCGGGACAGTGTCTCTTGATGAGCATGCTCGTGCTCTAACCCCCTAGGAAAGCCTCAGAGAGTTTGATTCTCTCTCCTCGCCTAGACAATTCGGTGATAAAGTAGATGTCCATGACATCTAGCTCAAGTTCTTGGTCCCCAATGATGGAAAACTATCGGTCCACATCCCAGATACTAATCAAGTACTGGAGAAGCTCCAGTTGAGCTCTCAAGCTAGATGTTTGAAATAATTTCAACAATCCACAATTGCGCAAAGCATTGACGCAATCTTGGTCCTGCAAGGCTTGGTGGTCTTCCACCTCATGGTCTCATTCTTTCCATTCGACCCACATCTTCTCTAAAAGCACCTGCAAAACATGTCCAAATGGTCTATTAGGAGAATTCATGGAAGATTTTTTAGAAGTTAATGTTGGATTTGGGAGATTTTTCCAATTTAAAATCTTCCCCGCAGCCGATGCGATTGTCGGAAATAATTTGGCGCTGCCCTAACGGGCTAAGCATGACTAGGACGCTCCCGATAGCTCGAAATTGCGTTGGTTGCAGGAAATTTTAAATTTTGAAATATCCTCTCTATACGCCCTAATTCCGAAAAATAAATTCTAAATGAACATGATAAAAATGAAAAGGAGGTTTAGAGCTCTTACCTGACGGAGACGGATCGATGAATGGTGTCGTGGATCGGCCGCGCCGTAGATTTGAAATTCGGAGGGAAAATGGACAAAATGCTCTTCTAAATGTGGAAAGGTGAAAATGATTTTTTTTTTGGCCTATTTATATATTTTTGAATTGTTTTTGCCAATATTTTAATATTTTTCCTCAATATCCGTGATGTTTGTTGTTTATGTGCAGTACAAGACTTTGACACTATTGATGGTTGTTTCTGATGCAAACGAGTTGAATTTATCTCCTTTTCGGGCTAGTTAAACATTTACGAAAAAAGAACCCCCTTGGAGTCAACTTTCAACTCTTCTTTGACTCTCGAAAAATGAAAATATTGCCGAGTACTTGTCATTTCGAACTCGTTAAAGTGAATGAATTGATGTAATCTCAGTATACATTTACCCCCTTTTCAGGCTGATATTCACTATTTACAAAAAAGGAATATCTTGATCGAACATGGTCAAGAGGTTCTCACGAACATATTTTTCTACCTTTTTGGGTTCGAGATACGACATACAAAAAGGGACATGATGGAGTTTTATTTTCCGTTTCTATTCAAACTTCCTAAACATGAAAAGTTACCGAGTTTACCTTTAGTTGGACTCGTTAAATATTAAATGGCGAAAGACTTGTCACCATGACGAGACTGAGTTCCTCCTTCCTAGGGCTCGTTAGACTTAATAGGATGTATTCATTCGAAGAATGAACTTAAATGCTCATCATATGCTATCCTCTTCATGCTAGATATAAAAAATAAAGAGGTACTTGTTAGCAATAATGGGGGAAAATTGAAAGCGAACGTCTTATGTGTATTTTGGGCAGCTTGTCACTGTTGAACATGACACTCATTTGCAGTTTGTGTCGGGTTGGGGACATCCTACATTTGTCACTTTGCCTCCGTGGGTTTGGGAAATTCGTTTGCCTCTCATCTGCTTACTAATTTTGTCAATATGACCTCTGATGCTATTTGAGTCAAATGCTTCCACCCTTCGGAGTCGTGTCACCAATATGTTCAAGAGAAGTCCTTTCTGTCAACACCTTATACATATTTGACCTCCTCTGATGCAATCCTGAATCACTCCTATCATCTTAAGATATCTCTGTTTCGTGTCGATTATGTGGGGACCCTTATGGCCCTCCTTCGACAAATCACTTCCTGTCAACTTCAGCTCATTATCTGGGAAAGTGGTTTAGAGAATTCTTTCAGTACCTTGGAGCTTGCATGCCTCAATGGCAAGTTATTCGTATTCGACGACAGGTTCACATCATTGGCCTTCGATCGAATGATTCTGCAAGTTATCGACTTCAACACATCTATTCACACTTTTAAATTGTGATGTTGTACCTTGAGGTCCATCGTCATTATTGGTGGTCTCTCTCGTGCCTTTTCATGATTTTCATCATTGACTGGTAATCAGGTGGTTTTTACCATGTTCGACACCAACACATTCATTCACATGGCTATATTCATACATTGGGTTGCTTGAGATCGTGGTGAAGACCCTGGGTCACTTTTGATTTTTGGTCCAGGATGCGTGGAGTTATTGAGTATTCATGATTGTATACATGATCCTATCTATACAGATGGATGCGCCCATACCATGGATCCATTTCTATGATCTCTTTTAGATGGATGGATGCGACAATACTGTGGGCTTATGCGTCATTTGATGCCTAGTGCAACATCATGTGGTTAGGCATATTTATACTAGAGAGGTCATATATTGTAAGTGTTTTATTTTGCAGGTTCTCCTAAGGTGGTCTGCGTTCTTTTCCTTGGTTCATAAATCATTTCGTCCATCACTCCCTGTTTCACCTTCATGCTTTAGGAGGCATCTGTTACATAGTTATTTGTCACCATGATCATTTTCCTGTCCCTAATCCTGAAATGTTCCGTCACGAATCCTGTGCAATGTTTCCATCATCAATAAATATGCTAACATATCCCCTTGAAGATCCAAAGAAGACTTCCTGGAAAAATTACTGGAGAAACTTGGTCAAATTCCTAGTTTCCCGGGTCATCGCCCTTCCTGGTGCCATGATCGCGCTGATGTCCTTATCCCAGTTCTGGCCCAGTGCTGTCAGTGCCCTAATTTATTGGAAAACTGCGCTGGTCCCCTTTCTGGCAGGGCTTTTTCAAATGGAGGAGAAGATTCGACCTCTAGAAGCTCAAGGGTGACGAGTTGGTTGTTGAACATAAATGATAAGGTCAAGCTTTCTCATTTTGGAGCTTTGATCTCATCCATGGGGATCATCCATTAGAAACTGGGCCTTCCTCCTCCTTTCATGGGATCCCAACCTCCTTCTCCTTGCTATAAATTCACATCCCTCATTCCCTGAAGTTTAGATCCTGGTTGATCATTGTCAGACTCGTCTGAACTCTCATCCCTTCGCATGCTTGCATCATGATTAAGCCTAAGTGCACGGGAGAAGGAATTATTTTGAGATGGGTGAAGGACTTAGATTTTCACCTAAGAACGCCTCCAACACCAAGGCATGGTTGTAAGCTCTCCTTTTGTAATTTATCAATAATAACATCTAATGTTTGCTTTCTATATTTGTCTATATGATTATAAAAATATTCTGGTACTCCTTGATCTGCTAGATAGCTAGTTTTTACGTTTATTATATAATGTATCAAGTTTTCTATTGTCTCTAGATCATCCACAAGTATTCACGCGCCATCAGTAGTAGGAAGCGAGCCTACAAGGATCATGGATCAAGGTCACCATCAAAAAATCTAAGGACAACGATTGGAAAAAGGTATTTATGTCTCTTTCCTCTTTGCGTTGTAAGAATTGGTTAAGAAAGATTATGTTAGAAAGAATCTCGTGTTGCTAGAACCACTCTAGGGCTAGAGAGATCGCCTCTGTCCGCAAAGGGGATTTATCTTGACAACAATCTTAGATACTGGAGGAGTACAATAAGGTTCTTGGGATAGATATCCAGCATGATGTCCATATTTTTGAACTCAGTGGTGTACTCTTATACATTCTGCCCTTGTCTCTGCTTGAAGTAGTTCCATAAGATCCATTAGTCCTCTAAATACCCAACAAGGTGGAATTGGTACTTAATGAGAATTTTGAAGTCCTCCCACCTAGTTACTAGTGGATCACCCTCTAGCCTAAGTGTTTATGCATGGATCTACCACCAGCTTAAAGCATGAAATTCTAACTTCATTCTGGAAAATGATATCTTTTGTTCTTCATCTATATGGAGAATGCAAAAACAAACTTCTAATTGTTGCAACCATTGATTTAATTTTAATGCATCAATATCACCTTGGTTTGGATTTATATCACTTTTGCTTTCATCTTGAATATGGAATGTGAAGGGTTGATGACACTCGAACTGGGAAACTCTTTATGTGTTTCCTTTTTTAGGTCTTCTTGATCTCTTGATTTCACCTCTAATATCATCTTTGAGTTAGAATTCCTGGACTCTCTGAATAGTCCAAGCTTTCTTGTTAGAGCTCCCATGAGTTTCATATTGAGATTGATGTCGACAGCTTGTGGTTCCAACCTTGCAAATCTCTCCTATTGGATCTTGAGGGTTGTTGTGAACAAACTCGTATACCGTCACTAGGGTTCTGTGACTTTCTTCTTTAACCTATTTTTGGATCCCTGCAACTTCCTATAAAATCTCATAAAGAAAAATTCTTTGATACCAATATGATCCATAAACGGCTGTGGATAATCCACTAGAATAATTCATCACAACAAATTTGATAAAATATTGAAATATTTATTATGAAGGTTAATTTCCTTTAGATATCATATTATTTAATCACTGGTTTTATGTTCATTGAAGTATGAAATATCTGAAATGTGAAAAATAAAGAACAAAAATATACACAAACACCATCCACTAAACACAAGATCTACCCTCAAAAACACATATGAGAGAAAACCTAGCTAGAAGGTGAGACCACTTTTCTCTCATTTTTAATAGCATGGAAATATGAAAATTCAAAGAAAGAGGCACTGCATGTGGAGTTTCCTAAAACCTGTGGCTTGTAAGGTTGCTACAAAATCTTATCCCTCTCTATTCTTCTCTCTAACTTCCCACTTCTAGATGCTTCACTCAACTATGGAAGAAATACAATAACATAGAATGGAGAACTCCTTCTAGTGGCCCAATATTTAACATTGCCTGATAGCCATATATAGGTAAGGATTTGACCTCTTCAACACTCAAGTAGAGTTATGATTTTGGATTTTTTAGTATCTTTTTGAAATTCCACACATGACTAGCCCCATATGTGCGATTAACAAGGGTTGACATGGCATCTTCTTGTACCATGGTGGTCAACATGATAAACAAACTTGTGGGAGGTTTAACTTTTGCATACAAGCTTTTCTTAACACGATTTTTATGCCACTGGAAAGGGCTCTGAATTTAGGCCCACAGGGTGTATATTAGTTGGCGATATGATGCATTGGTAAGACATTCCTTACGACGACACTAGTTCAAACCTTGACTAGCACTATGTGCTGCATATGGCATAATGTGGGTACACTTGGAGGTTATAGTGACAGTGGTTGGAAGCAACCTTGTGTCATCCAAGTATAAGCCCAACCTAGTTCCCAATTCCACCAGTCACAAAAGAAAAAAAAAATCTTTGAGTGTAAATCAACACCAAGTGGTCCTTGTGTAAGCAGGAAAATTTTTAACCCCTAAAAAATGTTGTTTGATGCCTAAAAGTGGCTTTGGAAGGTTTGAAACCCCAATTTTCCAAATTGGGGCCTATTGTTAAAATGACCTTGCAAGTTTATTCCTCCAAAAATTTTCCACTCTGAAAGCATCTTGATAGATGAAAAATAATATAATGATCCAGTTCAGATCATAAGTACCCAATCAACAATATAAACCTCGACTTATTTTACAAGACAAGTGGGTTTTCCTATTAACTCCCAAGGAGTATTTTTCTCATTTATAACAAAAATTGAGTAAAATTTTCTCCTCAAAATAACCAAAAAATTATGAGTAATTCATTCTACAACATTATAAATTATTACTCATGTTTTTTTTAATATGGTGCAAGAGCATCACCAACAAGTTGTGAAGACCAATGAGAGCGTTAATATCAAGGATGGAGAGGATTCCTATTAGGGTGGGTAGCATTTAAGATTCAAATATATGATGACAAGAGTCACATTTGTTGAATTTTCTACAAGGTGACTAGTAGAAAACAATTTTATGATTTGATAATTACTACCTAATGATCATCAATCAATTTATCTGAGGCCACTGATATCATTGAGAAATTATATACAAAAAAGATCAAAAATAATGCATCAGAAACAATAAATGCAACGGAAATATAAATACAACCATGCACAATAGAGACAGTATTTTTACCCTGTGAACCCAAACCTTGGGAGAAAACCCAACAACTTTTCTTTACGATAAATGATTCTTTAGAAAGGTCTACGAATCAACAATATATTTAGAAATCCATGCCATTAATCCAAGTTAATTACCAGTAAAACCTAGTCAAAGTCATACAAGTCAACCTTGGTCAACTCTGTTAGAAATCATGCCCCGTGGTCCCTGAGGCCCCTGCATCCTTGTGGCCCTGCAACCTGCATCCCTCTAACTCTATCTCCTTCTTGCTTAACTCCTTACTGCCCTCTTCCACATGATAATATTCATTGCTCTTCATTTAGCTGTCCAAGAGACCTAAGAATAATGAAGAAGAAAGTCACTTGCTTAGTGTTGAAACTTAGATGTCACATCATCTATATATACTATTCAAATGGGGGTAGATTAAGCCAAAGGACAACCCTTTCATGAGCTAGGTTCACTTGTCTTCCTGGGCCAACTTGGTGCCTCAAAAATAAAATTTTATTTCAATTTTATTTAGGAAACTTGGAGACCTCTTTAGCATTCAAGAATACGTCCTGATGCTACACAAAAATCAACACTCCCTCTTAGTGAGGGAGGTATTTTCCTTAGTTGCAACAAATTTCCCCTTAGCTCAAATTTATCCTCCATAAGAAATGTTCATGAGCTTGCTATGTTGATGCATGTCTATAGATCACTCCATCCTCAAGTAGACGATGTGTCTCCTCACATGGACGCCTATAGATCACTCCATCTTAGAGTAGGAAATGTGACTCCTCACATGCATGTCACTAAGCTGGGCCATCCTAAAGTAGATGATGTCACTAAGCTGGGCCATTTACCCCTGGCCAAATTAGCATGGCATGGCCAAAGTCCTTTATGGCTCCTCAGTTAAATGTATCAATCTCCTTTGGTCAAATCAACATGGCCCAACTAAAGTCCTTCATGGATTCTCAGAAGAGGATCTTCCCCTAGACCATTCACCCCTGGCCAAATTAACATATCCCAAACAAAGTCCTTTATGAATTCTTAGGTGAATTTCATCTATATCCTCTAGTCATGACCCAACTAAGTCCTTATGGCTTCTCAGGAGAATATCTATCCAATCCTATAATTTCGTTAAGCCATTCACCCTTGGTCAAATTGGAATGACCCAACCAAAGTCCTTAATGATACTCATGTGAATGTATCCATCTCCCCTGGTTAAATCAACATGACCCAGTCAAAGTCCTTCATGGATTCTTAAGAGATGGTCTATTTGATCCTGAAAAGAAATCAACACTCCTTCTCAACGAGGGAGACATTATGCATCATGCCAAGCTTGTCTCTGAAGTATACAAACTTCACTCTAGAGAAAGGCTTGGTTATAATGTCTATAATCTAATCATTTGTTCATATGTACTAGAGCTTCAGTGTTCCCTTCTGCGCCATGTCTTGGATGAAGTGACTTGATTAGAGAGTCCTGCAAAAAGCTTATGAAGCCACACTGTTTCACAACTTGTGACACTTGCTGCGATAAACTCCACCTCTTCTGTACTAAGTGTGATAGAAGTTTGTTTCTTGCTAAACCAATAAGTCATAGCTGATCCCAAGCTAAATTAGTTCCCCCTAAGGTGCTATTTCTATCCTTTTCACTCCTTGTCCAATACAAATCAATATATCCCTATAGACTTACTTCACCACCTGAGACATATCTCGAATGGTATCTAACTATACCATGTAGGTAACACATGCTTCGATGCATGCCTTAGCTCAACATAAATTAGATGGCTTCCTTCAATGAATCCATCACCACAACTATTTTCTGGTCACCCTGACTGGGTGCTCCCTTTGGCACTGAAGCAAATCCTCCTGCGGAAATATTGGTTTCCACCTATGCTATTGCTGCTTCCTCTGTCACTAAACTGTATCTTGCTATCTGGGATGGTCCCCTCATAGAAGACATACTACTCCTAGAGATTTCCCATCTCCGAGCATCTAGTCGGACAATCTCAAACCATGACGTCTTCTTGGAAGGTTGCTCCTTCCATTTTTCCTGACTATCTACTTCCTCGGAACTAGAAGCTCTTTCGGTAATTTGGAACTATCATACATGTCCTAAAAATCTAAATAATCGTACCTCTTGAACATAAATCACTCATGCTGAGTCTATGCTCATGTTCTTAGGCCATACAAGAACGTGAACATCTGGTGATTAGAGCAAAAATATCCTCATAGTCCACTCCCTCTTTCTGGGAAAACCCTCTTGCCACAAAATTTTCTTTATACTTCTCAATGCTGCCATGTGTTTTGTGAATCATCGCCTTCGAAGTCTCCACAATACTTCCTTTCTGAAAAAATTCACTTAAGAGACCATGGAAGAAAAAAAATATAGCCAAGAAAAATACAAGCACAAGAGGCTGACCAAAAAATAATAGTAATAATAATAATAATCAAGGGAGAAAAATCTAAAGTACTTATCATGAGGATTTAGGGAACAATTAACTCCCTCTTGATCCCTGCGTCCTTGCATTAGTCAGTGAAGTCCATCTGCAATTTCATCGAGCTTAGATTCCTTTTTCTTCTTCCATGGTGGGTGCTCACCTATGAAAAATCCACAATGGGATCCCTACTGCAACAATCTGATGTAATTTCTTCTGATTCAAGGTATTTACAATGTTACATAGTAAACATCAAAATAAATACCACTGCAACCTTCACAACATAAAAAATACTGCGGAAACAAGTACTGAACAAGAAGGAAATAAACACACATATATACACTATTGTTTTTGGACAATATCCTCGGAAAAGCCCAATGCGCGAAAACCAGTGCAACAACTGAGGGTTTTAATTATTATGCAGTAGTTTCTGAATACAAATATTTGGATGCCCAAACTGGAAATTCGATACAAAGAATAAACTGGAAAAAATATAGTGAGAAATTATCTCACACTCTTATTGGCAATCCGAACTTGATCCAACCTTTGAATGGCTAGCCCCATGTCGCCTCTATGCAGTCACTACACTGGATCTGCGTCACAACCTCTAGGGATTGCATCACTCCTCTGGTTGATAGATCCGCCAACTAGAAACTCAGATCTCTGGCCCTACGGTCTCACACCTCTGCCTCTGACACTAGATCTGGACTGCTCCTTAACAAATCTGTGAATCTCTTCAGAGGCTCTACGCTTCCTCAATGTAGATATTTTCTGCCTCATCTCCGAGCTTCCCAATGCGGCACTGCTCATCCTCTATGAAACTCTCTCTATCTCCTCTGCAATGTATCCCACGGATTAGGAAAAACTTCCTTCGACAAACTATCCCTGACCCTCACTGCAAGAAATCAAATTAGCCTCTCAAAGGAAACGGCTGCACTGCTCTCTTGAGAATACGATATCTATCACTCGATCTATTTTCCAAATTCCCATCACTCTCCTTATAATCTCTCATTGACATATCAATGACCAAGATTAAAACATAATCAAATGCTAAGATTAACTGGGATTTGATCTGTATCTTTATTTAGAATATTCACACTTGATCTAATTGATACACTTTAATTAATCACATTTCCTAAGTTTAGACTTAAGAATACATTAAAATTGATTAATTATTTTAATTAAATATTTTATGGGTGGAATTTCCCAAAACACATTCTGGGTATTGTGGAATGCAAGTGTCTTAGCCTCGCTACAAAATCTTGAGGTTAGAGCACATTTGATGCTACAAAAATAAACACTCCCTCTTAGCGAGGAATGTGCTCAAGTGTTGAACCTCCTGAAGCATCAGTCTAACTTATGTACCATCCTAGCTACGCTGCTGATGTATGGCTGCTACTTCCCACCAACTACTGCGTAGCTCTCTCTTTGCTACATCTGTGCTACTGGTAACTTTGCATGCTAATGTCAACTACTGCATCTGCACTGGAACTCTGTTGCTGCTGCCACTACAACATATGAAACTCCCTCTCATCTGTTGCTACTGCAACTGAGAGATCTCCATCAACTGAAAAAACTGTGTTCAAATTGATGTATCTATCCACCGAGTTCTGACTGCTGCTATCCTTTGTGCTGTCACTGAAGCCTCTGCGCTGCTACTGACTCTGTACTGTGCCAACTGCATTGCTTCCAACTGCACTGCTTCCAACTCTGCTCTATGCTATTCAGTTCTTAATGCTGCTAACCACTACATCTGTTACTCTGGCACTTGATTGCACCATATGTCACTGGTCCATCCCGCTACTGCTGCTATGGCCTCCCATAGTAAGGAATTGATCCAAGAGGTGGACTCCCTAGGGATCTTGCCCATCCTATATCTCTCTGAGGGTACAAAACCATATCACCCCACCTCTCCCCTAGAGGTATATGGGAAATAATGACAAAATCCTCCTCCAAGATGGAGGAAAACCTATCGATCTCTGCGGTAGAAACTTTGTGACCTTGCTCCTTCTCTTTGTGCTTCATCCGAAGAGGAAACTGAGAACTGAAGTGGCCCATCTCACCACATCAGAAACACTTGACCTTCGAAATATCTTTCTTTTTCCTATGCTGCTTCTGCTGCCTCTTTGATGAAAGGGTTTCATTTTCCTCTTCCTTCATATTTTCTTTCTGCCCACTATTATTGCTTCCTTCTAGGTTTCTCTTCACTAAATCACGTCTGATCTCTCTGTGTTGGAGAAAAGCCCACATCCTCTCCCGATCCAACAATTTTTCTTTGCTCAGAATGCTCTAGACGAAAAATTTCCATTCTTCTAAGACACTATTCAAGGCTATTCTCACCAACTCCGTAGCCTGAGGAGTTGACCCTACAACTTCCAGCTGATCCCGGACATCCTAAAGGAAGGGATATATGCACTCCCCCGTCTGCATCGTCGTGGATCTCATATTCTTTTGCAAGTACATCTTCCACTGCTTGGAATATCCTTGATACAACGTGGCCAATGCATCCCACATTTCTTTGGTTGTTCTTTGCCTGCTATATGAGATACAACGTGATCTCTCACTCTGTCGAGGATCAACCTCTTGGACTTTGCCATATCCTTCTTCTAAGATTTCAATGGATCTGGATATGCGAGGACAACTACCACATTATCAATGAAAGTTTTAAGATCATGCTCATCTCACTACAAGGAAAAAACCCTCTAGTGGAGGTTATAATAGAGGTTTTTAGTGTTATACAATTGATCAAAATTGTCAAAAAAACATTTGCAACAACATCTGTTTTCGGTAACGGAGGTTTTGGCGGAGATTCTAACGAAATTTCAACACAACTAAAAAAAAATGGGCGGCTGAAGGTTACTACAGATGTTTTTCTCATCGGTGCTCTAATAAGGTGTCAACGCACTGGTGCGTTTTAGAGTGAACGCACCGGTACTGCAAGCCTACCAATCACTGGGACAGAAAACAAATAAAGGATGTCCTGGGATGTTTATCAACGTTGTTACACAGTAATTTGTCACTATCCCTGCAATCCCCATCTTGCACATTGGAGGGTCATTTCTGTGACTAATTAGAAGTGTCATGCCTTGCAAATACCATCATTGCATCCCTTGCCATGAGGACAACATTCCCTCTGTTGACCATTTCCTGAGCAGACCACTAAAAGCACCTGTTTTTTCCTTGGCATGAGTAGCCATTACACTCCCGCGCCGAGCTGGAAAATTAACACTGAGCCTGCGCTAGTTGGTGTTTTTTCCTAGTTAAGCACCCGCGCCGAACTGTTTATGGATTTTTTTTTTAAAATAGAGGCGAAGTTTCGATCACAACAACTTCGTGGATGAGTCATTGGGAGTGGTTCAATTGAATAACCATGGCCTTCCTCCTTTGGCCTCTTGTTTCCACCTTATGGGGAAACCTCACAATGGATAAGGCCTCCCTTCCACTATTTTAGGGATCCCAACCTCCTCCTCTCCTCTATAAATATAGCCATCTTCTATTGATGTGCTAGTTGAACATGTTATAGTTGAACAGATAGCTGAAAAATTTAGCATAGAGAAGAAACAATCATAGCTTCGGGAGAATAGTGCAGAGTGTGATTTTTTGTGTGTGTTGGGAACATAGCGAGATCTTGGACCTTTTTTCATGAGGGTGTTGCAAACGTGCTTGGATACAGACTTGCCGAAGGAGAGCCTCAACATCAAGGCTTGGTTGTAAAATCCCCTTGTCTTTATCATAATAAAATGCATATGATGTTTATCTTCCACTCTTGTTTACAATTATAATGAGATTTCTAGCATTCCTTGATTAGTTAGATAGGTTGTAATTGTTTTATGTTTTTCATGGTTTTACGCTTGTCGTGTTGTCTTGACTATCTATACAGGTAATCGAACATTGGCAGCAGCGTGTATTAAGATTGGGAAGGGAAATGGATCAAGAAGCTTCGATGGAAGACGACAACATAGCATCAGAATGAGGTAGGACATCTTCCTTGCTCTAGGTTTCATTTACAATCTAGGAAGGTGGATGTTAGTATGTTCCCGTAGTTGCTAGACCCACCCTAGGGCTAGAGGGATCGCCTCTGTCCGTAGAGGGGATTTACCTGGACAAAAAATTGGCGACTCCGCTGGGGAATTTCCTTTGATTTTGTCACTCTTTGAGGTCTTATTCATTCGACGGATTTAGTCGAACGACCATTTCTCTATTTGTTCCTATGTTTTTCATCAATTACGATCTTTGAGTTTTTGCTTGAAGTGGTGAGTCTGGTCTTGGTTGGGAGAAATTCTTTGTTTTTTTGTTTAGGCATTGACGCTTTTATTTTTCTGACAGTAGTGCCGATTAGCGCTAGTTGTCAGTTAGCAACCTGTGCCAATTGGCCATTTGCACTAGTTTTCAGTGACCAAGTCGTGCCAGTTGGCGCTAATTTCACCCACAAAAGTCGTGCCAATTTTAGGGTGTGTGAAAAATTGAGGTTTTTTCCCTAATTCCTCCACCAGTGTGTCTTTCCCTTTCGGTCTTTTTCTCTGTATGATTTACACATTCTCCCCTTTACTTTTTTACTTGTGAGCATAGATTACATTGCTCATTGTTCAACTGAAAAGTATTCTTTCTATGATTGCTTGATGTAAAAGGGAATGAATGCCTTGTTTTGAGCTCATGCTTTGGAAGTCCTTTTTGTGCTTGACCTCATATGTCTTGTAGCCTTTTGAGGAATTTCGTTACAAAGTGTTTGAAACAACGATTGCATTCTTAGTGTTTGTTTGCATCCCTTTTTCATTCATCCTTCATTAAGAAGATTTGCGTTCATTTAGCTTTCGTCTTAGAGTTTGCTTTTCGTTAAAATGCATTAGATCACATTGCATTGAAAAGTCTTTTTGAGATTTATCATTGAACTTAGATTACATTATTTAATGAGTGAAAGCTAAAAATCGCATTGAGTGCATTCTCTTTCATTAAAAGCATCCATTAAATAGATTCTCATTTCATCGAAAAATGCATTGAGTGCATTCTTATTCTTTCAAACGAAAAAGGAAATTGTGCATAGATTACAATTGCATAGTTTTCAAAAAAGAGGATTTTGCATAGATTACATTGCATAATTCGCATCATTGAATGTTTTAGATTACTTTTGGATAGTAAAAGTCATCTAGTTTGGAAAAATTTCGTTTCCAGTGTTGTTTTTTGTTGCATCATTGTTTGAAACTATTCTCTTAACTAGATAGCATTCATCGAATTGAAATATTTCTTTCCTCATATAGCTGCATATAGGAGATTGTCAGATGACATGCGGTAGGTCCTTGAAACCGAGATATAATTGCAGATCAAACATAAAATTTACTCAATGAACCTAAGGAAACATAGGAACTTAACGAAACATTTAGTGGTCTAAGTTAGAGGCGTGTTCCAGCGTCTTAAAACCTAGTAGCTATCGTTTTCCTTCTGGCATTAGACAGCACTAGTACGAACTTGTACTCCCCGTACCGTCGAGTATATAAAGGGATACCCCTCTAGGTTGCAATCCTTTTATCTGTAGGAAGCTGAGTCTGCTGCCTCGTAACTGTGATACACCGAACACAACATTCGGGGAGACTATCTGCACGTACATCAAGTCCTTGGTAAATTCTTCTTTCATTTTATTACCAAGGTGTATATGGCAGTTCACGGGAATCTGGTACACCCTTTTACCTAAACTACCTGAGCAGTCATTTTCGATCTTTACTGACTCCATAAATTTGAAAAGATCATAAGATCATCGAGCACTTGTCCTTTCATGCTCGTTTCAACCTGAAAGTGATAGAGTCACCTTTTTCCTGTTTCTCGACTCTTAAAAGATTAAATGGTAGAGTTTGGTTTCAGTTTCTTAAAATTAACTGCCCATGAAATATTCCTGGTTAAAGTTATCTTCCTTAGTATTTTGTTTTAGGGTTGTTTCTAATGGCAACGTTTCAAGAGTTTACCAACCAAGGAATCCCCTCCGAGGGGAATCCTAGTCCTTTTCCTTCTTTTGGAAATGTTGGTGCTCCTTATATGGCAACGTTATCCCTGCTTGGGTTAACTGTTGGGTTTCCTGTTTGGTTATTATCAACCTCTGTGGTCTCGAGTGTTCCGTCCACTATACAACCATCTCCTCCACCTGAACAACATCATGTTGATCCTAAAGTGGACCTCTCCCCTTCTTCGCCTGTTTCTTCGTCCTCCTCTTCTTCTTTGCCTGGTGAAAGTCTGAACTCTAGTAACCAGGTGGCTAAGAAGAAGATGAAGAAGATGAAGAAGAAGAAGTCAGATAAAGTCGAGGCTAGCTCTGCGGCTATTGTGCCTAAGAAACCATCCAACCTTCCACGGAAAGTCAAATTCCCTTGCATGTTGTGCAAAGGTGACCATCTTCTTCAAGACTGCCCTGGCATTCCCAAGGTACTTGAAGTATGGTCTGACGGTCATTCACCATTGTCTTTGGCTTTTGGAATTAATGTTGCTGACACATCTTCGACTAGTACTGATAAGAACAGTAAGAAATAGGGTAATATTACGAATCCCTGTAAGTTGTGTGAAGGGCATCATCCCATTCACCTTTGTCCATACATGGATGAAGCCACGAGAGTGCTGGACAAATATACTATTTCTATACCCTGCTTTCTGGCTGGTTACTAGAAACTTTCTTCGAGTCCTCCGCTAGTTGATTCAACGATCGATCAAGATTCATCTTTGGTCGATCCTGCTCCCCCAGAAATTCAAATTCAGGAATCTGTTCCTAACCAACCATTGGTCAAGGAATCGGTCGATCTGATCCCACCTACGGTTCATCAGGTATTTTCCATTGAGAGAGGATCTCATCCCCCCCACGTTCTTCTTGTTTCATCAGATTCTTCAGACTTGGAGAAAGATTCGTCCGTCCCTGTAGTTCAAGAAGTTGCTCCTCCTACTCCCATGATGGAAGTCCAGGGGAGTGCTCCTCTTGCTCCAGTAACACCAAGGGAAAACCATTTCAGTTCGATGCTATCCCCTCCAAGTAGTTTGGTCGATTCCTTTAATTGGAGTCGATTTGTAGGATACCGCCTTCCATCTTATGTGCCCTTTGAGATAACGATATATACCTTTGATCTGGTTGTACCCAGAACCATTATAGATGAAGGTGCATCTTTTAGTATTCTGTCTTCAACTACTTGGCAAGCTTTTGGTTCTCCACAGCTTATGCCCGTTACCAAGAATCTGTTGGCTTTTAACAAAGGAACCAGTCAACCATTAGGGATCCTTCCAAAGTTGCTTGTTACTTTGGGAAGGAAAACCGTCCATATCGATGTGATGGTTGTTCCAGGCCCCTTGGATTTTAATTTACTCCTGGGGCGCGACTATACTTATGTCATGGGGGCGATTGTCTTTTCCCTCTTTTGTGTGATTTATTTTCCACACAAAGGTCGAATTGTGACCATTGATCAGCTTTCATTCTTTGGTCCTGACGTGACATCTGGTCCACCATCGTCCCTTCCGGGTTTTTGTCCACCGTTTTATCCTCCCCGCCGCAGGTTAATTATGTGGCTACCTATCCCATGCCCGCATTCAGTGATAGTGTCGCTGGGCACCGTGTGCTGGGGGCATTGGATCTTGATTTCTAAGATGTTGTTCTCCCATCTAGTGCAAAACTCTTGGAAGCCATGACTTCTTATTCAACATGATGATGTTATCAGAGCAGAGTTCCTTTCCTTGTGTCAAGCTCCTTAAAAAATGAAACAAGCTCTTCGGAGCATAGTTCGTTTTCTTGTGTCAAGCTCCTTAAAAAATGAAACAAGCTCGTCGGAGCACAGTTTGTTTTCTTGTGTCAATCTCCTTAAAAAATGAAACAAGCTCGTTGGAGCAGAGTTCTTTTTCTTGTGTCAAGCTCCTTAAAAAATGAAACAAGGTATTACGAGGACAGTTCGTCTTCTATGTCAACCTCGTTAAAAAATGAATTAGGTCATGAGGATAGTTCATCTTCTATGTCGACCTCGTTAAAAAATGAATTAGGTCTTGAGGATGGTTCGTCTTCTATGTCAACCTCGTTAAAAAATGAATTAGATCATGAGGATAGTTCTTTTAATGTGTCAACCTCGTTAAGACAATGAAACACTTTCCTGTTCAATTCGAGTCTTTGATCAGATCTCGTAAAATCCCAGTTGAGTCTTTCTCTTGATCTCGTAACTGAACCTTCACTCCCTCCATCTGTTTACTTAGGTGCATGGACTGAAGCTTGGGGGGCATGTACCTTGAATTGAGTCACCATGTTGGGGGCATGCAATCATTTCAAGCATAGTTTATTTCCATTTCAAGCTTGTGTAAAAATGAAACCGGTTTCAAGCATAGTTTATCATTGTTTCAAGCTTGTGTAAAAATGAAACCAACTTTAAGAAAAGTTTCCTGATTTCAAGCTTGTGTAAAAATGAAACCATTCTTATTTTACCTCTTGTGATTGCCATTTTATAATCCCGTTTTTCCAGATGAGCCTTAGTTCTCTCATTCCATCGTCCCCATCTGCTCGGCCGATCATAAACTTCACTTGATTTTTTTACCCATTCTTGAGGAACCGCTGCGATGAGTGGTCTTGTTAGCCATCCTCTTGAACTTTACTTGTTCTAAGTAGTTCCACCATCACCGAAACCAGTTGCTACCCTTTATACCACTTGTTCCTCCAGGAGGAGTCAACTTTTAGCTCTTTTCTGACTCTCTAAAATTGAAAAGATTGCTGAGATTCTTGTCGTTTTGAACTCGTTAAATGGATGCGAAACGATATCTACCCAATATACGTTTACCCCTTTTTCTGGCTGGGATAGATTATTTGCGAAAAAGGAATACCTTAGCCTATTAAGACTAAGAGGTTCTCTCAGGCACAGTTTTCTACCTTTTTCGGATCTGTGAGACTAAATACGAAAAGGGACTACTGGGGTTTTCTTTTATACCTTCTTTTCAAACTCTCTAAACATGAAAAGATGCCGAGTTCTCCCTTTGCTAGACTCGTTAAACCTAAATGACATCAGAAATTGTCAATCATGACGTTATCGAGTTCCTCCTTCCTAGGGCTCGTAAAATGTACTAGGTTGGATTTTTTCGAAGGACAAACTTATATGACAAGCATATGCTATCCTCTTCAAGCTTGTGTAAAAATAAAGAGGTACTCGCCATAAATGGTGGGGGAAAATGGAAGTTATTTGTCAGTTGTGTTGGCAGTATGTCACTCTTGAACATGACACTTGTCTGCAGTTCGTGTCGGGTTGGGATATTTTCATTCTGTCACTTTGCCTCCATGGCTTTGGGAAATCCGCTTGCCTCTCATTCGATTACCAATTTTGTCAACATGACCTCTGATCCTATTTGAGTCAAATGCTGCCAAATTCTAGAGTCGTGTCGCCGATATGTTCAAGACCAAATCCTTCTGCACTTTACACATTCCCTGATCCTCTGTTTCAGTCTTGATTCACACTCATATTACCTTCTCTATTTCGTGTCGATGATGTGGGATTCATTATGACCCTCCTTTGATGGATCAATTCCTATGGACTTCAACTCATTATCTAGGAATTTGATCTAGAGACTCCTTTCTGGTACCTTAGAGCTTGCATGCCCTAATGGCAAGTTCTTCGCATTCGACGACAGGTTCACATCATTGGACTTCGATTGGGTGATTTCACGGGTGTTCGACTTCAGATCACTATTCACATTCCGTGGATTGTACTAGTAGTACCTTGAGAGACATTGACATTATGGGTGGTTTCTCTCGCACTTGTTAACGGTTCACATCATTGATCGGTAATCAAGTGATTTTCTAGCATGTTCGACTTCAACACGTCTATTCACATGTTGGAATTTGTACTTTGATCGGGTGGTGTTGGAGCACAAGATCCTGGGCTTCGATCACAAAAGTCCAGGTTGCGAGGAGTGATGAGTCATTCATGATTATATACATGATTCTTTAGACGGATGGCTACGACCATACCGTGGGTTCTCTTGTTTTGATCCTCTCTATACGGATGGTTGCGTCCATGCCGAGGATCCATTCACATGATCCTTTTCTTGATGGATAGCTGCACCTATACCATGGATTCATGTATTTTCAATAGAGATTTCAGTTATGTATATGTATCTATGTTTGATTTGCAAGTCTCCCGACAACAACGTTTGGTTCCTTGCACGTCCTTGTAAATCATTTCACTCCTCACTCATGTTCGGACTTCATACTTTAGGGGGCATCCGTTACATAGTAATTTTTCACTATTCCTGCAATTCCCATCTCGCACATTGGAGGGTCATTTCTGTGACTAATTAGAAGTGTCATGCCTTGCAAATACCATCATTGCATCCCTTGCCATGAGGACAACATTCCCTCTGTTGACCATTTCCTGAGCAGACCACTAAAAACACTTGTTTTTGCCTTGGCGCGAGTAGCCAGTTACACTCCCGTGCCGAGCTGGAAAATTAACACTGAGCTCGCGCTAGTTGGTGCTCCGTCCGAGTTAAGCATCTGCGCCAATCTGTTTATGGAAAGTTTTTTAAAAATAGAGGCGAAGTTTCAATCACAACAACTTCGTGGGTGAGTCATAGGGAGTGGTTCGACTGAATAACCACGACCTTCCTCCTTTGGCCTCTTGTTTCCACCTTATGGGGAAACCTCCCAAGGGATAAGGCCTCCCTTCCACTATTTTAGGGATCCCAACCTCCTCCTCTCCTCTATAAATATAGCTATCTTCCATTGATGTGCTAGTTGAACATGTTCTAGTTGAACAGATAGCTGAAAAAGTTAGCATAGAGAAGAAACAATCATAGCTTCGGGAGAATAGTGCAGAGTGTGATTGTTTGTGTGTGTTGGGAACATATTGAGATCTTGGACCTTTTTTCATGAGGGTGTTGCAAACGTGCTTGGATATAGACCTGCCGAAGGAGAGCCTCAACATCAAGGCTTGGTTTTAAACTCCCCTTGTCTTTATCATATTAAAATGCATCTGATGTTTATCTTCCACTCTTGTTTACAATTATAATGAGATTTCTAGCATTCCTTGATCAGTTAGATAGGTTGCAATTGTTTTATGTTTTTCATGGTTTTACGGTTTTCGTGTTGTCTTGACTGTCTATATAGGTAATTGAACGTTGGCAGCAGCGTGTATCGAGCTTGGGGAGGGAAACAAATCAAGAAGCTTCGACGGAAGACGACAACATAGCATCAGAACGAGGTAGGACATCTTCCTTGCTCTGGATTTCATTTACAATCTAGGAAGGTAGATGTTAGTATGTTCCCGTAGTTGCTAGACCCACCCTAGGGCTAGAGGGATCGCCTTTGTCCGCAGAGGGGATTTATTCGGACAAAAAACGTCCTGGTGCATGTCATCTAGACGGTCGCCCCGGGGTGGTCGAAGGTGCATGCACCGGGCCATAAAGGTCTAAAACCGCACTGGGTGCACTGTAGGTGATACAATGCACCAGACCGTTCTAATTTGTATCAGGATTTGTGTGGTGCCCATAGGTCGTATCAACGCACCGGTGTGTAGTATTATAGAAATGCACCGGTGCACAATACCACACAAACACACCGATAGTTCTAATTCATATTGGTATTTGTGCGGTGCCCATAGTTCGTAGAAATGCACTAGTGAACATTCTCACATAAACGCACTAGTGCGCAGTATCGCACAAACACACCAAGAGTTATAATTGGTATTGGTATTTGTGCGGTGCCCATAGGTCGTAGAAACACACTGGTGCACATTATCATACAAACACACCGGTGTACAGTAACTGACACACACCGGTGTTCATTTTGTATTTCTTAAAAACATCGACCTCTGACAGTGCAATTATTGTGATTTTTTAAAATTCATTATTCATAAAAAATCGACACATATCTTATAAAAGTATTCATATCAATTAAATTTTTATTAGTGAATTTGAATGTGATGTTTTGGATTAATTTGTTATATCAAATCTTAATTATTGTGTTTTTTTTTTAATTCATTATTCATCAAAAGATGACACATATCTTATAACAATATTCATATCAATTAAATTTTTATTAGTGCATTTGAATGTGATGTTTGGATTAATTTGTTATATCATATCATCAAATTTCACATCTCTTCATTATAATATTTAATCATCCATATATTTAATTAGTAGTGTTACATTTCACAGCGACAATGGAGAACACAATAGAATAAATTAAAACGTATATATATATATATATATATATATATATATATATATATATATATAAGACACTCTTTGTCATACAAAATGGGATAATTAATGGTATCTCTTTTTCATTCAATTGAGACACTATGTCCATTACATTAAACAAAATGTCTGATTTCATAAACAAATATTTGAAAAAATACAACGCGTTGCTTTGATATCCAAACATAATGATCATCATTCTTCGCTTGAACTGCTGTCACTCCTCGAGCTACTTCCATGACTTGGGTTATTTTGAGGAATGTTTTGTTCACGGTGTTGATCGTTTTCTTCTTCTTCACCTTCCATCTACAAACATAAAAGTAAACTGTAATGAGTGTATATACATTGGTGAGAATAATGAAAATTGCAATATTAAATAATATACATCAATGTAAATTGAAAATAAATGATGTACCATAGCAACAATTGAATTATGAACTATACACATTCTTTCAAAACCAGATTTCATGCCATCTCCCAACAATTCATTTGTTGGCGCAGTTCCATACTTTGTTTCCTGCAATTTTTATACCCCATAACAAATCATATATTTAATATAAAATATATTTTTGTTCTATTAATTATAGACGGAGCTAAGTAAAACATGATAGTTGCTTACAAATTCCACAGTTAATTTCTGATATGCCAACATATACTGACAACCCATATTTAACCCAATGCCAATCAATTATTCTGATGGTTCTTCTTTGTATGTTAGCACATGTTTGAAGACATTTAATGATGATTGTTGTAAAACAACTTAAAATATACAAACATGAAATCTAGTTAAGTTGTTATAAGGAAGTAACAATTACTCACAAACTTAGATATCAACCCTTTTCTTCCTTGTCGTCCTGTTTTATGTGCTGAATGGGTTCCATTTTATTTGATTTTCTGCAAGAAAATACTTGAAAATTAATATTTAATGCTAAATTGTTTATTTATTGTACCTAATGATCGAAAAATTCAATGATTACATATTACATTTGAAGCACGTTGTTGTTGAGATGGCTCTTCCTGCGATGCAATTTTGTCCATTTCTTTGACCATCTCCTTGTACACCTTTTTGGACATTCCCTACCGGGGCATATCAACGACCATCGGGCCTCATTCATCCTTTCAGATTTTCATAATCTTCGAAAATATAACACACAATAAACTATTTAATTTTTATATTGATATATGAAAAGTAAATATAACAAAAGTGATATATATAAATGATTGCTTTATATAGTGATATTTATAAATAATTCTAGACAAATATTTAAAAGAATATTACTTTTTCATTCCTTTTTTTTTTTTTGTACGTTTTTGCTATTAAAAGTCTGACATGTCTCATTGACCAATTCTCTGGAAACTCTTCTTGTAGTTTAGATAAAATTTGGTTCTTGGAATCATTGGATTGATTTTTGTATTGTAAGTGGAAAGAACGTCTATACATTCGTTCCACTAAATCCCTCAAACTTTTGTAAAAGTTTTTCCCCCTTTCGTTAACTTCTAGCACCATTCCAGATGAGCTAAGGAGCAATTCATTTTCGTTTGCATGTTATATTTTTTTCTTTTATTAGAACAACATTCATTTTCTGAGTTGTTGGTCCCTGTAGAACATTAAACAGATGTGAATTAATAGACTGTTTGACACATGTTATCTAAAAATTTTAAGTATATTATTAATGATAATTAAAAAAAGAAACTCATATTGGATCGATAGTATTTTTTCATTCACCTGATTCATCCTTTTGCAATTTTTCCATCAAGATTTTATGCTCTTCTGGTCCTAGATCAGAAATAATCTTATCAAGCTTCGTCATTTTGTGGCTCTGCATGATACACAGTAAACAATACATATTAGTTAAACTTACATATAGTTCAAAAATAATATTTTTTGTAAAGAATTTACAAAGAACTTGCATTTTTTTCTTTTCTTGATGTGTTATCAGTATTTTTGTTACTTGATCTCTTGTCAGTCATTTATTTATCAATATGAAACCTGTAACATATCATTCATTAATATATTTTATAAATAAATGATCAAATTTTCTGGTAAAAAAATAATCAAGAAACCGGTGCGCTTTTCATGGTGTACACACCGATATCGGTGCGTCGTGTTCTTATAAAAACACTGCCCAACCAATATACAACACCGTATGGTTCTCTATTTCAACAAGGAGCACCGGGTACGGGATATGTTGGCCCGTTGTGATCGATCATTGCTGCATAAATTAATAAAAATCCTCTGTTAGTTTTTATAGAATATGGTGTCATGGAGCTGGGCAAGGCGGCCTATTCTTATAAACATGACTCCGCAGTCAGGGACCAATGTACACCCTCTCTGCCAACAAGGAGACCCGATGCGTTATATGTTAAACAGTGCACTGACTGACATAGATATAAAATCAAAATTTATTTTTTTCAAACAGTATGTGTGCGGTGCACTATAATGAAATAACGCACCAGTCCCCTATTTTACATATGGTGCATGGATTAAAAAAATATATGTTTTTAAATTTTTTTATTGAACAATACGTGCGTGGTGCCCTGTGATAAAACAACGCACCGGTGCACTAGTTTACATAGGGCACATTGATTAATTTTTTTTTTTTTAAGTCATGCAAGGGCCGACATGGATTAGGATCTGACTATGCAAGTCGTCCTGTCGGTTATATGTCATAGGCCTACTTATATAGCAATAAAAACCCTATAAATCTAAAATGAAAAGCCCTAATTCTGAAATCATAGAAACATGAAGAAGCAAGGGAAAAAAAAAGAAAAAGAATCAAGGGTTTAGCGTAAGAATGGATTTTTTTTTTTAATCTGAAAATGAACAGTAAATTTAAATTTTTTACTTACTGTGTAAAAAATACTGCAGAAAATATAAAAAATACAATAAAATTTAATCAGCAGATGGTTTGAATCACCTAAGGTTTGGAATTCTAATTGTCTGAATAGTTTTGTTCGAAAGTATTTCGCTGCTCCACAATGCTCTCGTGCTCTCTTTCTCCATGTATGTCTCATGCAAATCTCTCCCTGAATTATTTTGCAAAAATAATGAAATAATGAAAAGTGTTTACTATTTAAAGAATTGTTTTATGAAATCAAATTTTCAAAAATATTTTTGCCACCCATTTTTCAATTTACAGTTTTTTTTCACTTTAAAAAAAAAGTTGTGTTTTTTTTTTTTTTTTTTGCGACTATTCGACACTGGTGCGTCAATTAATAACACCGCACCGGTGTACAGTAACTAAAATGCACCAGTGCAACTATCTGTACATTAGAACTGATAACAATAAGTCCATTTTTAAGGCATCGAAATTACTTTTAGATGTGTACACCAAAATTTATTGTTTATTTTTCTCAATGCATGGAGAAAATATCATAATTATATCGAATGGAAAATTCTTCAAAATCTAGCTCGTTCTATAATATTTCTCAAAGTCCATCACGGAGTTCTCCCTATCCATCTTGAGATGTAATATTTACTTCAGGTTATATTTATATTTTCATTATCTAATTGAATTTATGTTTTTTATCCATGCCAATCAGCTTAATAAAATTTATAATGTATACAAATTCGTTATGTTCATGAAGATTCATAATCGAGTCTGATTGTTTTAATAGTCAAACGCCTCCAAAACCCTAAACCTGGCTTTGAGCAAAGATACCGCAAGGCTAATTTGTGGTGATGAAATGGATACCGTTTCTAATTGCCATCAGAATATTGCATCTTCTAGCCATAATCCCGAGAAAATGATGGTAATACTAATTGTTTGGTATATTAATGTAATTATTAATTTAAACGTCAAACAAATTAATCATGCATTGTCAACGTTCTTACTAATTTATATCATAGATTTTGTACTAATCATGTTCAAATATATTTTTTGAAATTATTAGGATTCTAGTGATGATGAGTGACCTACCTACCATCTTCTGTTGCACCCCACAACAATGTCAAATCGAGAGAAGGTTGAATTAAGAGAAAAAATAGAAGAGGAATGATACCAAGAATGGTTGAATCAACCACCGATTCAATTCCCGCTACGTCCAAATTCACCAATTAGGAATTACTACAACAATAGTAGTTCTTCACAAGCTGGCAATGGAAGTAATCAAATAGAGGCTAGTATGGATGATTACTTAAGGGATACGACAGTCATGGAGATAATTTTTTTAGATGCATTCCAAAACGATGATCATCTAGGGGATGATTATCATATCGCTGACACCTTTTTCAAAAGCCTTAAATTTTTTTCCACCACCCCTCTCTTTGGACCTAGCGGTCAATCAAAGTCTACCCAGTTGGGGACAACGATGTTACTGTACAACTTGAAAGAAAATTTTGGCTTGTCGAATGCATGTTTCTCGGAAATTTTGAGTTAAGTTACCATAAAGTCCTCCCTTATATAAATTTGAGAAATATAATCACACAATGAACATTACAAATTGTCAATTCTATGAATGTTAATAATTATATCGGCATTAATTTACATTTAATATTTTCCATGATGATAACCAACTACAAGTTATTCAAATATAAGGTTCTTCCGAGTGATAATGTCTTGCCCGATAGCTACGAAGAGGCAAATAAATTGTTGAAAATTTTGGGTGTTGAGTACATATCATATCGTGCATGTCCAAATGATTGTATTCTATATAGAGGAGAATATGCAAAAAAAGGGATATGTCTAAAATCTGGGCATGACAGGCATGATAAATAAAAAAAGAAGGGTAAATCACATGGTCCTTCTTTTAAGATATTGAGGCACATGCCTATAATCCCAAGGATTCAAAGGCTCTTTCGTTGCAAATAATTAGCTATGTTGCAGGGATGTCATGCGTCACATAGAAGTGAGTTGGGAGTTATGTGAATCCCAAATGATTCAATAGCCATGAATCATATAGAGGATACATAGCCCGAAAAATTCCAGGATGAAGTACGAAGTCTACGCACCAAAGATACCCATGGGATGGCTTCAACCCATATTCCCTCCAGAACACTAACTATTCTGTTTGTCATGTAGTAGTGATCAATAAAAATATCCCCCCATGGTTGTTTGTGAAGAATAAACATCTTATGTTGGCTCTCATAGTCCTTGGTAGAATACAAGTGAAGAATATGGATATCTACTTACAACCACTAGTAGATGAATTAAAGGAATTATGGGATGGGATAGATGTATATGATGTACCAAGACCCATAGCAGTAGAGAGGAGTTTTATGTTGTATGGCAAATGTGCTTACACGACACATGACTATCCAGGCTAAGGAGTTTGCTTTGGTGAATTAAAGTTTATTTATTTGTTTATATACGTAGAAATATTCTTTCGCATATTACTTATTAATTAATTTTTTGTAATTGTTCTGATTTTCGTGATATTCTTTAACGTGCCATGCATATATATTGTATACAATAATCTTGTAGGTCTTGTAACAAAAGGGTATTTTGGATGTAAATGTTGTGGAACTTCTGTGAAAGCTAGATGGTCCAACGACCTACGAAAACTAGTTGATGTGGATGGTCTAGCCTGCTTATGATCATGACTGCTGGTCGATGGTGTAGCCTGCTCATCTCCGACGCGAGGTGTGTTAGGGTCCTGTAATTTACAGAATCTCAAGGTGACTGATTATTTATGTTTAGATCGTCTGTATTAGAAATAATATTCTATGACTGTCATTTATTTCCAAGAAGGTACTTCTGGCACAAAAGATGGCACACAAGATGGTTGTATTCACCTCATTTCCAATATAGTCCAACTAGGCCTAAATGCATTGGTTAGCACTATCCATCTCATCAAATCCCCCCAAAACCCACATATAAAGTTTCGGGACATTATATTAAGTCCCGACACCTCCATTTCATTTCTACCCTCCACATTACACCGTTTGATATATATATATATATATATATATATATAAACCGCAACAAACCTTTATCTCGTTGACTCTTTACCTTTTCATCACATCACAACATCGCATTCTCACTTACCATTTGCAATCCCATTCAAACCTGACCGTCGATGCAATATTAAATGGGACCCATTCCTTGCCATGTCACCCTTTCCCCATCGCCCATCGCACATTGCAATTTCTGTTGCTTTCACTCATGACAAGTCCCGCCAAGTCCCAATTTGCGATATTGCAAATTTCAATTCGCACCTTCTCCTTTTAATTTCTTACAAACTTCCTGATGCAATATCAGTGGGACCCCTTCCTTGCCTTTTCGCATCGGTATATCGCAATAATCCTTGCCAATTCATTTTCCACTCCACAAATCTTCCGATGCGATATCGGTGGGACCCCTTCCTTGCCTTTTCGCATCAGCATATCACAATAATCCTTGCCAATTCATTTTCCACTCCACAAATCTTCCAGTGCGATATCGGTGGGACCCCTTCCTTTCCTTTTCGCATCGACATATCGCAACAATACTTGCCACATTCATTTTCCATTTCACAAATCTCCCGATTTCGATAACAAGTGGGACCCATTTCCCTGCCCTGTCAGCATCGCCATCATATATCACAAATATTGTGACCCTCCATTCATACTACTTACCTAATTTCCCCCAATCCTTGATTTTTCGATTTGCAATAATTTTAAAATCTCGCGATTGCGATATATTGCATCGCAAATTCCACCCGATGATGCATTCACTCCAGTCCTAAAAACTTGGTGATTGCAATTTATTTATATCGCCGATTGGACCCTTCCGCTACCCGAAAAACGTGTCATACCCCAGCAATCGAAAACTCATACCCCGTTGATCTCTTGCCACCTTCCATTTCACCTTCGACCCCACCATCCACTCATACCCCGCTAACTATCCCTCACCTCTTCGTCATCCCCGCACATTGTCCCACATCGGACGGTCCATGATGTTTTTCGGCCCCCCCTAGCCTCAGAACTTTAACAATCGGGGGGGGGGGGGGTTTCGAAATGGCATGTATCCAATACCGTCGAACCCGCTACGTGTCATCCCCTAAGTATTTCACACCTCCCTCTCAAATGCCTTACCACTCTCCTACGCCTCTGAAATACCATTTCCTGGTTAATAATTTTGTAGCCCTACCACCATTACTCCTTCCATTGCAATTGCTCCACGTAGATGTTCCACACCATTTCCATCCAAAGGGTTTATTAAATCATTTATGTATGTTTTAAAGGGGACAGTGGGTTTCTGACTATGGTTATAAGTTGTCGATTACAAATGGAGAAGTGCATTTTCCGTTTTAAAGTCCACTACAACAATAATCGACACAGTAAAGACAAAGACAGTTTAACAAAAAGTGGCTAGCACTACAACCAGCGCAGTTCACCAACACACTCTTCTCAACAACCTTTTTGCACCAAGGTGGAGCCAGATGTCAGAGCCGTCAGTGCCTCTTCGTGACCGCCTTAGCCACCTTCTGCTTACTTTTGGATTCACAAAGAGCTGCAAATCTTTTGGATACATGAAGAGTTTCCAAAGTTAATTCCACAGGTGGTGTGTGTCAGATTTATCTTATCACCGCCATTGCATGGTTCCACTTGTCCAATTTTTTCTTGAATGTAATTAATGGCGATCATCGAAGTAGATAGGGAAACCGACTTAAGTTTTAGTTAAATACTGCATGCGTTGGCAATATCAAGGGGGAGACCTGAAGGGAGAAAACCATTGTAAAATGATCATTTGGTTGTAAACACCTTTTCTTGGATGAATGAAAAGGTCAAGCTGTTTTCTAGATTCTTGTGTTATGATCTGTGGTGAAGTGATTTCTCCATGTAATTTGTCATCCTCTTGGTTCACATATTGTTTTCTTTCTTTACTGTTGATAGGAAAATTTTGTTCAGGTTTTTTCATCGGGCACTCTGCTCAGTCTTGAAGTAGTATCTATGTTTTCCTTTGAAATTTGAATGTAGAATTCAAATAAGGTCTGTTCTGCATTCACATTGAACCTTAATCTCTCCTCCTTTTCCATTTCACAAACTATAGATATCCATTGACATGAATAGCTTGCCTATTTACACATGATCTCAGTTATTCATCCATTTAAATCTGTTTTCACCTATTTGAATTCATAGCCCAATGGCCCTCTTCTACTATCTCGACAATAAATTTTAAAACAAACCCCTTCGATCTAATAACTAGCCTAAAATGAAAAATCAAACAAATCTATATTTAACATAGAGATCCCTCTCTGGGTCTAGGAGGGCTAGATCCTAGGTTCAAAGCAGTTTTTATGTTGGCCCTCCAGGATTCTGTCTTTAACATTTGGAATTACGGGGCGCTAACATAATGGCGAATCCAATGGGGAACTTTCTACATAAATGCACTTCAAGTTTCAGTTTTGAATTTTGATGGTGAACATAAGTCAAACAACAGAAAGGTTGTTCCATTCACTAGCGAATCCACAAGCTAAAAATGGGATTAGTTGCAAGGAGATATGCTCCAATGAACAGAGATTACATTCCATGTTTCCCAAACAAAATGCCTCAGGTAAATTGGCAAATAAATCTTCCTATTTTTCAAGATGATAATGTTGATGATGCTTTGTTACATCTCATTAAATTTCACATACATTCATGGAAGTTGAAATTTAAATGGCATGAGGATTGCCACATAAAGATGTTTATGGAAACATTAGAAGGAAAAACGAGAAAATAGTATGAAGATTTAAACACTGGTATCTTGTTTTCTTTAAAAGATTTCCATAAAGCGTTTTATGAGCATTATAAAGAATATTCTCCATCCTTGTCATTAGTGGAAAATTGTTGTGATCAGTTTGAGGATTTCATAGAATACATTGAAAACATTGATGAAGATCTAGAAGATATGAATGATGAGGATATGTTAGAAACACTTTATGGATTTAATTCTCAAGTTAATTGTCATGATGATCAAGAGAAGTTAGTTGAATATGAAATCAATCAAGAAATGAAAGTAGATTCCCATCATCTCTCTTTGGAGACAAATGATAATTCATCTGCTCTTTTGTATAGAGCTAAATAAGACATTCAATGTCATGATCAATCTTCACGAGAGAAAGAAAACAATTGATGTTTAATCCAAAGAAAACAAAGACTACCTCCTCCTTTAACCGAAGAAGAAATTAATCAGATTCTAAGTATGCAGCCAACCTCTCAATCTTTATGTGATCAGGAGATTAATTCTATTTTCTCTACTATTGATTTATATACTGAAGTTGTTCCTCATGAAGAAACAAATGTAGAACAGATTAATGCTGATGTAGTTTTACATTCACAAGAAGGCTTATTGTTAGAAATTGTTCATCAAAATGATGGTCTTCAAACAGAATTTAGCAATTTCAATCAATATATATCAGATTTTCTTGAAGACAACATATTGGTATACAATGAATATGCTATATCAGATAGTCATGAAGAATGTTTAGATATTCTCTTTGAGAATGATCCTGAGCATAATAAATTGGCACAAAGAGCAGACCTAGATGAAGTTGATTATTCGAATCCTCAGTGCCAAGTATTTTTCCAAGATCCTTTTGTTGACCTCTTAGAATCATTTAAATGAGCATGTTATGCCATGAATGGTTTGTTGCAAGATTTAAGGAAAAGTTTGAATACTTATGTTCAACAACAATTAAGATGGGAGTGGTCATTTTGTTTTTTCAGCCCGTTCAAAAAAGTGAAAAGGAATCAGTCATGTAGTCATTTACTTGATTGGTTGTATTGGAGAGAAGAGTTCACTTAATGTATATATCGTCACTTCAGTAGATTAGGATAGGTACGGGTGAAAATAAGCTCAGTACTTTGAGTGTTTTTCTAGTTTTAGTTTCAGATTGCTTTTCAGTTTTCAGATCAAGTGTGTTCTAGACTTTAGTTGCAGAAAGTTCATATTTCAACTTGAAGATTTTCATCCATAGGTTTTGTAGCAAATTTGAGATCATCCCAATGGATCAGGCCACTAGTCTACGGTGTTCTTGATACTTCACTTTGAGAAGTGCCATCCCCAGCTGGAGCCACTGTTAGGGTCCTATAATTTACAGAATCTCAAGGTGACTGATTATTTATGTTTAGGTCATCTATATTGGAAATAATATTCCATGACTATTATTTATTTCCAAGAAGGTACTTCTGGCACAAAAGATGGCACAAAATATGGTTGTATTCACCTCATTTCAAATATAGTCCAACTAAGCCTAAATGCATTGGTTAGCACTATCCATCTCATCAAACCCCCCCAAAACCCACATATATAAAGCTTCAGGACTTTATATTAAGTCCTGACACCTCCATTTCAACTTCGCCCCCCCACATTAGGCCGTTGATATATATATATATATATATATATATATATATATATATATATATATATATATATATATATATATATATATATATAAACCGCAACAAACCTTTATCTCGTTGACCCTTTACCTTTTCATCGCATCACAACATCGCATTCTCACTTACCATTTGAAATCCCGTTCAAACCCAACCACCGAAGCGATATTAAATGGGACCCATTCCCTGCCACGTCACCCTTTCCCCATCGCCCATCACACATCACGATTTATGTTGCTTTCACTCATGGAAAGTCTCGCCAAGTCCCAATTTGCGATATCGCAAATTGCAATTCGCAGCTTCTCCTTTTAATTTCTTACAAACTTCTCGATGCTACATCGGTGGGACCCCTTCCTTACCTTTTCGCATCGGCATATCGCAATAATCCTTGCCAATTCATTTGCCACTCCATAAATCTTCTGATGTGATATTGGTGGGACCCCTTCCTTGCCTTTTCGCATCGACATATCGTAATAATCCTTGCCAATTCATTTGCCACTCCACAAATATTCCGATGCGATATCTATGGGACCCCTTCCTTGCCTTTTCGCATTGGCATATCGCAACAATCCTTGCCACATTCATTTTCCATTTCACAAATCTCCCGATTACGATAACAAGTGGGACCTATTTCCCTGCCCTGTCAGCATCGCCATCATATATCACAAATATTGTGACCCTCCATTCATACTACTTACCTAATTTCCCCCAATCCTTGATTTTTCGATTTGCAATAATTTTAAAATCTCGCGATTGCGATATATTGCATCGCAAATTCCACCCGATGATGCATTCACTCCAGTCCTAAAAACTTGGTGATTGCAATTTATTTATATCGCCGATTGGACCCTTCCGCTACCCGAAAAACGTGTCATACCCCAGCAATCGAAAACTCATACCCCGTTGATCTCTTGCCACCTTCCATTTCACCTTCGACCCCACCATCCACTCATACCCCGCTAACTATCCCTCACCTCTTCGTCATCCCCGCACATTGTCCCACATCGGACGGTCCATGATGTTTTTCGGCCCCCCCTAGCCTCAGAACTTTAACAATAGGGGGGGGGGGGGGTTTCGAAATGGCATGTATCCAATACCGTCGAACCCGCTACGTGTCATCCCCTAAGTATTTCACACCTCCCTCTCAAATGCCTTACCACTCTCCTACGCCTCTGAAATACCATTTCCTGGTTAATAATTTTGTGGCCCTACCACCATTACTCTTGCAATTGAAATTGCTCCACGTAGCCATTCCACACCATTTCCATCCAAAGGGTTTATTAAATCATTTCTGTATGTTTTAAAGGGGAAAGTGGGTTTCCGACTATGGTTATGAGTTACCAATTACAAATGGAAAAGTGGGTTTTCCGTTTTAAACTCCACTACAACAATAACCGGCGCAATAAAAACAGAGGCAGTTTAACAGAAAGTGGCCAACACTACAGCCAACGCAGTTCACCATCACACTTTTCTCAACAACCATTTCCACCAAGGTAGAGCCAGATGTCAGAGCCATCATCGCCTCTCTGTGACCACCTCGACCACCTTCCACTTACTTTTGGATTCATGAAGAGCTGCCGAAGCTTTTGGATTCACGAACAGTTGCCGAAGCTTTTGGATTCACGAACAGTTGCCGAAGTTAATTCCACAGGCGGTCTGTGTCAGATTTATCTTATCACTGCCATTGCATGGTTCCACTTGTCCAATTTTTGCTTGAATGTAATTAATGGCAATCTGAAGTAGATAGGGCAACCGACTTAAGTTTTAGTTAAATACTAGATGCATTGGCAGTATCAAGGGGGAGACCTGAAAGGAGAAAACCATTGTAAAATGCTCATCTAAACACATTTTTTTGGATGAATGAAAAGACCATGTTGTTTTCCAGATTCTTGTGTTATGATCTATGGTGAAGTGCTTTCTCCATGTAATTTTTCATCCTCTTGTTTCACATATTGTTTTCTTTCTTTACTGTTGATAAGAAAATTTTGTACATGATTTGTCATCGGGCACCCTTCTTAGTCTTGAAGCAATATCTATGTTTTCCTATGAAATTTGAATGTAGAATTCAGGTAAGGTCTGCTCTGCATTCACATTGAACCTTAATCTCTCCTCCTTTTCCATTTCACAACCTGTAGAGATCCATTGACATGAATAAATTTCCTGGTTATACATGATATTAGTTATTCATCCATTTAAATCTATTTTCACTTGTTTGACTCCATAGCCCAATGAGCCTCTTCTTCTGTCTCGACCACAAATTTTCAAACAAACCCATTTGCTCTAATAACTAGCCTAAAATTCCAAATCAAACAAAGCTATATCTAACAGAGATATCCCTCTCTGGGTCTAGGAGGGCTAGATCCTAGGTCTGAAGCGATTTTGATGTTGGCCCTCCGGGATTCTATCTTCAGCCTTTGGAATTACCGGACGCTAACAAGGTGAATGATGATCACTCCCCTGATCGTGATCATTAGATGATGCATCGCTGCTCGACTATTGATGTACTACATCTCGACCACACCTACGTCGAAGGGCCCTCCTCAACATGGCCTATAAGATGGTAGCTCCTACAACATGTTGCATCAAGGTCAACATATCACGTGGCATGCCCCTCCACATCGCTGTCAGCCTATCATCTGCTTGTATCTCTCGCATATTGGCCGACCTAACTCCCTCCTTCACAAAAAATCGACAGAGTTGGTCGCCTAACTCCATCCTAAATTTAGTGTCAGGCCTACGCCTCACACATAGCCGATACCTGCGCAACATGAGGACCATGTCTTTCTGCACCGCCTTGATCCTCGACATCTGCCATCTCCTGATCATCATCAGGATCTACACCTGGATCATTTTGTGGCGGTGGCATCTCATTGCCATCAAATGACCCAATATATACAAAATATATACAAGTACACAACAATAATTAGACAATTTCATTAAATATTTTAATAAAAACAAGTTAAGGAACTTGTTAGAATAAATTTAAATAGAAAACTAATATTACCTCTATCATTTGGCGGCTCATCATCTATGAAGAGGATGTTGGCACACCCTTGCCAATCCAAACCAACATACAGACAAGGGATTATAACGAAGGCATGATCATCAATACTAGCTAACAACTCTAATGCATCATGCGATATCCTCTGAAAAAGTCTACCTAGCCCCTCTTGGGCATCATCTGTCCCCACATCTGCATCTGTACATGCAACATCGACCTAAGAGGCTTTCGAACAAAAGTAAGCCTCGTCTCTGGAAACCTCTAAAAAAATAAACAAAATAGCTTTGAAGCAAAAGGGAAGTTCACCCTCCCTTGTGCCTGAGCACGACATCTATCTAAAGCTGTACAGAACTGCCGTTAAAAAAATTACAGATCACCTCACAAGTCGTGGCGCCTGTAATAAAGAATCAACATAAAATAAAAGTGAGCAACAGTGTTGCCCATCATTGGTATGATGCGCAATCGTCGAAATCAGTAGTGAGAGGCACATCACCTCCTCTCCACCAAATGAAGCAATACATAACTGACCACCGAAGACTTGAAAATCTATAGGAGACAATATATCGGCGCTAATGCATCTCTGGGAGTACACCAAATGACTCCCTGCTGCATAGTCGACGGGGACCTCTGGGAACGAGGGAAAATCCTGCCCTCTCCTCGATATGCCAATAATAAAATAGATGTCCTCCTCAATGGGCGCATAACACTGGTTAGGACCAACCCGGAAAGCCTATCGGTGGACATTCCACCTGAAGATAAGCTGTTTCAATAAACCACCACGGCCCTTAAGGGATGTAGCCTCCTCATAGAACTTGAGGAGGCCTACCTCCCTTAGGAGCGCCTGGGTGGTTGCTGTAATAAGGTGAGGGTACATATCTCTCTCCCTCTCTCGTGCCTCCCACAGACGAACCACGTTATACTGGTCCGCCATATGTTCCTACTGTTCCCTCTCTTCTCTCCTTTGACGTGGTTGAGTGATTGACATATTAAATACAATTTTTTTATTAAATGAGACATGTATTTACAAGTATATATATATATATAATTTTTTTTGAAAAAAAAAACAATCGGTGTGCCCAAAAAAATAGGCATGCACCAGTACCGATGCGTCTTTTTTTCTCGTGCATTGGTTGCGGTGCGCCTGGAAATTTTCAACGCACCGCACATCATGACCTGTAATTTCTCAAGCGGTGCATTGACTAAATTATCCAACCTAGTGCGGATAATTCCATCAACACACCACCAAACATCAGTTAATGGTTAGCGGTGCGGTCGTTTAACCGATCGCACTGTTGACTATGTACAAATTCGAGAGAGCGGTACGCTGACCAAACTACTCACCCCGGTGTGGCTAGTTTCGTCAGCACACCACCCTCCTGGCATCATTACACAGTCAACGGTGCGCTGACCAAACTATGTGCCCCAGGGTGTGTAGTTTAGGTAGTGCACCGCCCTCGAAACATCACCACATTAGGGGAATTTTGAGGTCTAAAATGGGCCTCCTAAGGAAATTATAAAATAATAGTGGAAATAATAAAATAGTGTTAGATTACATCATCAAATTTTAGAGGGAAAACAAGAATAAATAATAATAAAATAATAAAACAAGTTTTTTGACTTGTATTTTCAACTTATCTCCCTCAGTTTTTACTCAAATTTCGATCAGAAACACTCGTTAGATGCATAATTTAATTCCCCATCCAAGGAGTACCCATGTTGCATACTTTTGATGGGCCCTACTATACGAAAAATTATAAATACATGAAAAACGTGATTTCAATCACGTTTTTTCATGTATTTCTCATTTTTCATGTAGGAGGGTCCATCGAAAGTATGCAACATGGGTACGCCTTGGATGAGAAATTAAATTTTGCATCCAACGAGTACTCCCGCTCGAAATTTGAGTAAAAACTTAGGGAGATAAGTTGAAAATACAGGTTGAAAAAGTAGTTTTATTATTTTATTATTTTTTATTCCTTGTACTTTTTTACTCCAAAAATGGTTAATCATCCCCCATGGTTGACATCATCATTTTGAATGCTATTGGTTCTTATAAAGTTTATTTTGGTTGTACATTTTTCTTACGAGACCCATTTTAGACGTCAAAATTCCCCTAATGCATGGTCAACGGTGCGGTCGGTTACCCGGCTGCACCATTGACTATGTCCAAGTTCGAGAGGGCGGTGCGCTGACCAAAATATCCGCCTCGGCGCAGCGGGGCCCTCTCGGAGCACTAAGGCATGGTGAGGTGCGTCGAATGTGACTCCTATCTGGTATGTAAATTTTGAAAGAATGGTCTGACTGTTTTGGTACCACGGAGCGCGTGCGGGATCTTTGTGCTGCGGTCGTGGTGCGGCCTGTAAATTTACAAGCAACACCACAAACTGGTGCGAGTCGAATGACTCGAGCGCACCACGCGAGATTTTTTTTTTTTTAAATGGTGAATTTTTAGTTATTTTACAAAACTAATCCGCTAAAAAGTTTAATTATGGAGAGAAACAAGTAAAATACTTGTACATTTGGGCATCGAGGAGGCATATTTTCTGTAGAATTTGCAAAACTAAATTTTCCCACCGTTTTACAAAATTCGAAATGGAGATGGTGGGAAATGGACGACAACAATGCGTGCAATGGGAGCATTGATGGAAGGGCGCCTCACACAACGTAAATTTGGACCAGTGCTTGAGAGCTCTAGAGCACTGAAAAGTGAAAAATGTGGATTTTTGGCCGTAATTTTTTATTTTTATTTTTAAACCCTGTTCCAGTGTGCGGGTTTTTGAGGCGCACCGGGCAGTTTATTCCAACCGCACTAGGCTGTTTCAATTTTGGTGCGGGTTTTTAGGAAGCACCGGGGCTGAATTTGTGTAGAGAAACAGTGTGCTACAATAACTAGACACACCGGGCGGGTTTGTATGGAGAGCACTATGTCCTGGTGTGCCAATTTGTAGTACGCACCGGTGTGGTGTAGGATGAGAAACGCACCAGACAAAAAACATCTGCAAAAACCTCCACTTGCCAACCTCCTCTAATAACCTCCGTTACAAATGGATATTTGGGCTATTTTTATAAGGGGTTCCTCAAAAACATCTGCTAGAGGGTATTTTTCTTATAGTGTCTAGAAGGAAGGAGATCCTTGCCTTCTAGATCACATAGTTGGACGCACCCTCCAACCAATCCCTGATCTCTCAACCGAGTTGCTTCCATCTCGCCAATCAAATGTTGAAATGATTCCTCTCTCCTCTGTGCAACTGTTGACTGGCTCTACACACTCCCTCCTGGAGTAAGTAGATCTACTCCCAGGTACTGCTGCTTTGTAGTGAGAAATCAAATTCCTTGGCTTAGAATTCTCCGAGGAAGAAATTCCCTCAGTATGTTCTCTTCTTTCCTCTTCTGACACTTTTCTTTCCTAGCAACTGCTGCAAAAAACTGTGTCCCAACTGAATATATGCTCTGTGCTGAAGCTACTGCGCCGCTCCCTCTGCCTCTGACAATATCTCGATCCGAAAACTCTGCTCTCTGTCGACTCACACAGAGAAGTGATTTTCCATGGAAATCAGCCTTCCCAGCCAATAGACTGCACGACCCCTTTGGGGTTCGATCTGTTGCTTATGAAATCTCCTCGAACTCCCTCTTCTGCTGAGCACTGGCTCTTCTTGCTGCGCTCTTCTTGCTTCACTCGCGCTTTGATACCATGTGAAAATTCCACAATGGAATCCCTATTGCAACAATTTGATGTTATTTCTTCTACTTGTTAATTCTAATTCAAGTTATTTATGGTGTTACATAGTAAACATTAAAATAAATACTACTACAGCCTTCAGAACATAAAAAATACCACGGAAACAAGTACCAAAGAAGAAAGAAATAAACACACACATATACATTGTTGTTTTTGGACAATATCCCTGGAAAAACCCAATGCGGGAAAACCGGTGCAATAGCCGAGGGTTTTAATTATTATGCAGTAGTTTCTGAATAGAAATTTTTGGATTCCTAAATCGACAATTCGATACAGAGAATAAAATAGCAGAGAGATATCTTCAATCAATTTATCTCAGGCCATTGATATCATTGAGAAATTATACACAAAAAATATCAACATGAAATGCAATGGAAACAATAAATGCAGTGGAAATAGAAAGACAACCATGCACAATAGAGACAATATTCTTACCCTAGGAAACCCAATTTTGGGAGAAAACCCAACACATTTTCTTTAAGAGAAATTATTATTCATCAAGGTTTACAAAAAAAAAAATTGTCTAGAAATATGTGCCAATAATATAAGTTAATTACTAGTCAAACCTGGTCAAAATCATACTAGTCAACCCTTGTTAACTCTGTCAGAAATCAGGTCCTGCGACCCTCTAATTCGACCTCCTTCATGCTCGGCTCCTTGTTGCTTGCTCTCTTCCACATGAGAATAGTCCTTGCTCTTTGTTCGATTGTTTAAGAGACCTCAGAAAAATGAAGAAACTCACTTGGTTGAAACTTGAAAGTAATATGCCACATTATCTATATATACTAGTCAAACGAGGGTAATTTAACCCAATGGACACACCCTTTCATGAGTTGGGCTGACTTGGCGCCTCAAAAATAATTTTATTTCAATTTTCTTAGGCCGACTTGGAGACCTCTTTGGCATGTGGGAATACCTCCCGATGCTACACAAAAATCAACAACATTAGCATTTAAGATTCAAGATATGATGAGAGGAGTCACATCGCTAACAAAGAAGTGAGACAATGGTAATGTGTCAACATAGGGAGGAACCACGTGCACAAGGATGGATATAAAGATACAATGAACGACGTTGACAAAGAAAGTAGAAGAATGGGGCACTCAATGCAAGATATGAGATGAATTGGTGTCATCATGCATTTTAGAATGTGGAGTGAGAGAAGCTATCACTTCAAATGGCGGTAGTCATGAGTGGCTTCAAAAAGGCACCGGATGCCATTATGAACAGAACATTAAGGATATGTAGAATGAGATGTTTGAAGGAAAATATAGATAGAAAAACCTTGAAGAAAAGGAAATTGAGATGGAATCGACAAGGCTTAGAAGCCTTGCGTGTCACTGCCATGGCTCTCACCTAGTCAATGTATTGAGTCTACTCTAAGGATGAAAGCTGTTTGTCATGGCCAAAGGCCTAGCACGGTAGCAAGAGGATGCGAGGGAGACAACTGAAGCCATTTCCAGTCAGCAAACACAATTATAATATTTCAGTGGAAGAGATAGCATAAGAGTTAGATTAAAAGAGGTCGAGTGCCATAATGATGAGAAAGCACTCAAGTGCGATGATATTTTGTAGTTTCACATAATGGGGCATTAATAAATGATTATGCCTAATTCTTGCATATTTATTTTGATGTCATGATGATAGGATATTGCAGAATTGCATGAGAAAATTTTGGTGTGAATAAGATTATTGTTATTTTTGGGCAACTAGGTCCAAACTCCATGTTGCATTGCTCATATGATGATGATATTTTTGTTGGATTCCTCTTTCAGAGATGTGCAAGATTGATCTAAAGATCCTCTTGTTTGGATGAGTAGAACTTATATTTTGAATTTATTTTCCACACATGTGCAAATTGTCAAGGTCGGCCAGAATTGTAATGTAGGCTCAAAAGTCCAATAGATGTGTCACACACCCTCATTGATGGATATAAAAAGGAGAGAGATGATGCTCATTTCATCATCATCTCATCACACACATTCTTCCTCTTCTGATTGGTTCGTACAACATTTAGAGGCTTTTATCTCTTCCACGTGGAAATCTGGATGCCAGAAATTTGGATGAGGGATCCTTCTGTTGACTTGCGTTGATTATTTTGGGAGCTGTCTTTTGAGGTGTGTGTGACACTTGATGAATGTTGATCTTGTATGTTGGAAGAGTTGCTTCAACATGCAAAAGTCTTGGCTGGCTAGGGCATCCTATTGACTGCTGTAACAAACATTTCTCTCTATATTTGATGGATAAGAAGAATTACAAATTCTGATATATTATTTGGCTTGTCTTTTGTTGATCTATTATTATGTTCTATCAACATTTTACTTTCATGTTTATGTCTAATCTAAATTGGGCCTATAAGAAAGATTGAAGTAAACTACATTAAGCATAGAACATACCATGGTTATCTAAATTTAACATGGTATCAAAGCTAAAGTGAAGACAAAGTCGAAGCTAGTGTGAAAAGCAATCATCAAAGAAGTCTTATTAAGGACAAATGGCCTCCTCAACCTACAAGGGTTTCAAGACTGATGATAAGTTGACTGATAAGTCTGATTATCATGCTTGGAAAATGGCTTTGGATTTGGTATTGGAAGATCAAGAAGTCATGGATATGTGCAGGGGAAGATAAATGAGCCTCCATCAAATGCACCGACTTCCAAAAAGACAAAGTATAGAAAGGGGGAAGTCAAGGCGAAGATGATCATCAGGGATTCTATTCATAAGCACTTGGTTGCTTATATCTCCAAGTTGAGCACATCCAAAGAGATGTATGATAAGTTGGTTAGCATGTTCAGGGCTAGCAACGCTAATCAAGTTCTCTTATTCAAAAACAAGTTGAAGAATATCATGAAGGGAAAAGAAGAATCCATCCAATCTTATTTTATGAGGCTCACAGAAATCAAGAATGATTTCTTAGCTATCGGAGAAGAAATAGCTGATCAAGAGCTCATTCTCATTGCTCTTGGAAGACTCCCCCGTGATTGGTATATATTCAATATTGCTATTCTTAATAATACTGTGATTCCTGATTTTGATGAATTGTTGATGAGATGCACTCAAGAGGAGACAAGGATGATGGAGAGAGACCATTCCTCTAATGGTAATGGAGGTGACCCTACTACCTTTACCGCTCATGCAAAGAAGAGGAATAATGGTGGTCTGAGAAATCAAAACCATGGAAGAGCGGGTCCCAAACGAAGAAAAGGAAGATGTTACACTTGTAACAAGTTTGGTCACTATGCAAGAGAGTGCCCCAATAGAAGGGACTCTCGTAGAGATGATGACAACAACAACTTCAGGGGTAATGGAAATTAAATGAACAATAGGTTCAAAGGAAAGAGGAAGGCTCCCTCTGATCGAAGTGGTAATGGTCAATCTTTCAAGAGGTCAAGAAATTCTAGGTATGATGAATCAAATGATGTTAATAATAAGAGAAATGAATATATTCTTATATCTACCCTCTCCGTTGCATCTCCTCCCGACACCTTAGATGTCTGGTTGATTGATAGCGGTGCTTTAAGGCACCTCACTGGATATAAAGAAGCCCTCTCTAATTTGATTGAGAAGGATACTGATTTGGAGATTATCCTTGAAGACAATGCCACCTATCTCATGAAAGGGATAAGGATTGTGACCCTTCATCTAACTCAAGGTCAAGTCCTCCGCTTGCAAGATGTGTTGTACATACCTAATTTGAAGAAGAATCTTGTGTCCATTTCGGCAATGGAAGACAAAGGATTCAGGGTGGAATTCATCGATGGAAAGGTACACATTTGGAAGAAATTCAATGAAGCTCTTACTATTGGTTTTAGAGTTGATACACTTTATCAGGTTTGAGGAAGTCTGTTGGGGGCCATGACATGTGACACAACTCTTCAAATCGAGCTATGGCACCGGAGGTTTGCACACCTTCATTACAAGGCCCTTCTCGAAGCAATGAAGGTGGTGACAAGGATGCATGAGTTCAAAGATGATCATGAAGGTGTTTGTCAGGGTTGTGCCGAAGGAAAGCACACAAGGGGACCATTCCCCTCAAGTGTCACGAAGACATCTGATATTTTGCAATTGGTACATTCCGATCTATCTGGTATGATGCCCATAACATCCTTGGGAGGATGTTTATATTACATCACTTTTATAGATGACTTCTCCTGCAAGACTTGGATATACTTCTTGAAGAAGAAGGATGAAGCATTCAATTGGTTTTGTACCTTCAAGACCTTGGTTGAAAATCAAACAAGGAAGACAATAAATTTTTTTGAGGATCGATAATGGAGCCGAGTATGAGTCAAATGAATTCAATGACTATTCCAGGGAAGATGGCATTAAGAGGGAGACCACCACTATGTATACTCCTGAACAAAATGGTGTTGCTGAAAGGAAGAATAGAACCATTGTGGAAGCTGTCCATGCCATGATTTATGACCAAGGTCTTCCGAAGTTTCTATGGGGAGAAGTTTCCAACACTGCTGTGTATGTTCAAAATAGATGTCCACATTCTGCATTGGACTCCAAAACTCTTGAAGAAGTCTTCTCTGGTAAGAAACTTGATGTTTCTCACTTTAGAGTTTTTGGAAGTCCCATTTATTTTCATGTGCCGAAAGAAAAGAGAAGCAAGCTGGATGCTTCTGGGAAGAAGGGAATGTTTGTAGGCTATAGTGAAACCTTGAAGGCATATAGAATCTATGTGCCTGCTCAAAGAGAAGTGGAGATATGCCATGATGTCACCTTCGATGAAGATCCCCCCTCCAGAAAGTTAGGAATCTTCCTAGCTCAAAGGAAGACAAAGAAGAAGAAGAAGCAAAAGCAGGGAGGCAGGAAAAACTGAAGGATGAACCAATGCCTGATGTTGAAGGTCCGATGTATCCTATTGATCCACCTGCTTCAAATAAAAGGAGACCCTCATGGCTTAGGGACACTCTCCAAGATGCCGAGAGACACATTGCTTTGAGAGGAACATTCTGTGGAAGCAAGAAGCTGAATAGGTACCAAGGGTACCTAGCAGCCATGAGCATTATTGTACAATCTGAGCTTGGATCATTTGAAGAAGTTGTAAAGCATCAAGTTTGGAAGGATGCTATGCATGAGGAATATGAATCTATCACGAAGAATGATGTTTGGGATGTGATCCCGAGACCGAAGGACAAATCTGTTGTCACCTTGAAATGGCTCTACAAGATCAGGCATGGAGCCGATGGAAGTGCTGAAAAGTACAAGGCAAGATTTGTTGCCTGTGGCTTCTCTCAAAAGGAAGGGATAGATTATGTTGATATATTTGCACCTATTACACCACCATCCGATCGATTATTTCCCTTGCCGCAACGCAAGGATGGAGTCTCCATCAGATGGATGTGAAGACTGCTTTCTTACATGGTTCAATCAAGGAAGAGGTTTATGTGGAGCAACCTCTGGTGTTTGAAGTCCAAGATAGAGACACACATGTATGCAGGTTGAAGAAAGTCCTCTATGGGTTAAAGAAAGCCCCCAAGGCTTGGTATGAGAGGATTGATAACTACTTGATGAAGTTGGGCTTCACTCAAAGTGATGCTAATCCAAACCTTTATTTTAAGGTTGATAAAGAAAGGCCTCTCATTCTGGTTCTAATGTGAACTATCTCTTCTTGACAGGTGCTGACCCTCTTATTCATCAATGTAAGAGGGAGCTAGCTTCTGAGTTCGAGATGGAGGACTTAGGACTGATGCACTATTTCCTAGGCTTGGAGGTCTGGCAAAAGCCAGGTGAGGTTTTCCTTTCTCAAGGAAAATATGTTGTGAAGTTGCTGGAGAGATTTGGGATGGTGGATTGTAAGTCTGTGTCGACATCGATGGAACTCAACTTTAAGAAGATCGTAAGAGCACATTTGGATGCTGCTTCACCTTGGGTTTTGCTTCGATATCTTGGATGAGCAGGAAACAGAAATCGATTGCTTTGAGCACCACTGAGGCTGAATACATTACAGCGAGTATGGCTTGTTGCGAGGCTATTTGGTTGAGAAAGCTCTTTAGTGAGCTGTTTGGGCATGTGTTGGATACCACCGTTATCCTTTGCGATAACCAAAGTGGGATTCGTCTTTATGAGAATCCTGTGTTCGACGACACGACCGTTCCAAGCATATTGATATTAGATACCACTTTGTCCGGGACATGGTACAACGAGGCGCCGTAAGGCTAGATCACATTGGGATTGATGAGCAAGTCGCAGATATTCTCACGAAGCCCCTAGGGAAGGTCAAATTTTTAACCTTCCGTGAGAAGCTTGGTATCATGGACAAACCCTATTATGAGGGTCCCGCTTGAGTTGGACAACGAGCTCTGGGAGTTGCAGGGGGCTTGGGGATAGCTACTTGGAGCTATAAGCAACCATAGGGCTAGGTTCACCGAACCTTGTTGGTGTGCTTCTTCCCCACCATTATGATATTGAGCTGGTTCACCCTCTCTTTGATCTATGCCCCGCATGCATCCTACCCATGGAGTTTCGGACTCATGGGAAGTACCTCTCATTTGGCTAATGAGGTGGGAAATGTGGATAGAGATTGATAGCATGACCGATGGATGCATCGGGGATTGACGTACTCTCTATGTCTAGGATGGGATGTGTCCAACCACTTGATCTGGGATCAAGTCTAGATGAGCTTCTTACTTCTAAACTGACTTCGGGTCAGTAAACTAACTTCGGGTTAGTATGTGACTCTCTTGAGTGTGATTGAGCTTTTAACCCCTAAGTTGACTTTGGGTCAGCAGAGTGTGATGTCTTTGTGACTCACTCTCGTTGTGTGAAGAAGAGCCAGCAAAGCATGTTACAGCAGGTTGACGCATAAGTGCATGATGATATATGATAGTACACTATAGTACTGGATGACAGGATGGCATGGGTGGACAGATGGAGTTCTCCCTAGTTGAGAGGGAGTATTAATTTTGGGCAACTAGGTCCAAACTCCATGTTGCATTTCTCATATGATGATGATGATATTTTTGTTGGATTCCTCTTTCGGAGAGGTGCAAGATCGATCTAAAGATTATCTTGTTTGAATGAGCAAAACTTATATTTTGAATTTATTTTCCACACGTGCAAATTGTCAAAGTCGGCCATAATTGTAATGTAGGCTCACAAACCCAATCGCTGTGTCACACACCCTCATTGATTGATATAAAGAGGAGAGAGATGATGCTCATTTCATCATCATCTCATCACACACATTCTTCCTCTTCTGATTGGTTCGTACAGCCTTTAGAGGCTTCTCTCTCTCCCACGTGGAAATTTGGATGCCGGAAATGGATGCAATGCTGGAAATGGATGCTGGAAATCTGGATGAGGGATCCTTTTGTTGACTTGCATTGACTGTTTTGGGAGCTGTCTTTTGAAGTGTGTGTGACACTTGAGGAATGCTGATCTTGTATGTTGGAAGAGCTGGTTTGACCAGAAAGTCTTTGCTAGCTAGGGCATCCTGTTGACTGCTGTAACAAACATTTCTCTCTATATTTGCTGGACAAGAAGGATTACAAATTCTGATATATTATTTGGCTTGTCTTCTGTTGATATATTATTATGTTCTATCAGCATGTTACTTTCATGTTTATGTGATTGCTAATCTGAATTGGGCCTATAAGAAAGATTGAAGTAAACTGCATTAAGCATAAAACATACCATGGTTATCTAAATTTAACAATTATGAGCATGGTTCTTTGTATTTATGGCTTTGAAAGGATGAGAATTATCTTTGTAATTGAATATTCATGCATTTGTCTGTAAGAGGAATCACAATGGGAGAGTGCGTTGGACATTGTTGGGAGATAAACCTTGAGAGAGTATCTGAGGGTCAGGGTCATTATTTATGTGCTAACAGTTTGTTGCAGACCTGATTGGTGCAGAATTGTTGCCATGAAGACACTGAAGTTGCAAGCCAAGCACAGTGCTGTGAGAGTTAATGTCGTTGAAGAAAAGGCTTTGAGTTTTCCGGGCCCATCAAGGCCTGTTGTGTATTCAGATTGAGGGACCTGCCAGTCCATCACCATCATAATATCATTGTAATTTTAAAATGTTTGCAATTTTAGTGTAGATGTGTAACTACTACTTATAAAGAAAATGTTACTGCCAAATATTAATCTTTATTCAAATGATATGTTATGAAATAGGCGCCAATCCCTTGTAGTAGGTCTATCCCTATTTAAGACCAACACCTTCTAGGAATGGCAGAAGCTAATTTTCTACTTTTAATGCCTTCTTCGTGTTCTTCTCAGGGAGTATTGCCTCATTAAATATTAGAAGATCTAGACATTCTCACATTGCTCCTTTCTTATTACTATATTGACAGGGAATAACCCTAAGACATAAAACACAGGTATTGAGTACTGAAAGACTATATTCGGCTATTGCTTTCTGAAAACAACTTGGGATGCCAAGAGAAGTTTTACACAAGATTCCACCAAGCAAGTCGCAACTCTGTTAAGATATTCCCTTTTTTTCAACTACCTCATGATGTGCTTTCTGGATTTCACAAATTACTTTTGTAATTAAATATATATAGAATTTCTTTTTGGAGAGAAGAACCTCTACAAAGTGCAACATCGGTGATTTGCTTTGTGAATAAAGCTAGCCCTAATATTCCTTTCAAGAAGGCATCATGTGAAAGAATTTACATGTTTGATGCTAGCTTCCTTTGCATCACCAATAGTCACCACAAGAACACAGGCCATCCTTGAAATGATGAAAGCGATTAGCATCTCTTACAGTAATCTCTCGCCTGGCAATTTGAGAAATATATTTGATAGAAACATGGCAGTCATGACATACACGAATGTTCTTAACAATTTGAATAGGTGCCCCTGTTACTGTGCTGAGAAGCCCAAAAGCAATGGCCAGCTTCTCACTGTGGTGATATAGGTGGTGTTCCTTATCCTCCTCCTCAACGTCATGCAATGCATACTTCATGTCAGGCACATAGCCTGCATCTTTCATCTTCATAGCAAGCTTCTCCAAGGTTTCATAGATTTCTGACATTTGTGGATGTGACCTGTCCCCTGCAGTGAAGGTATGCATCTTGTTCTTAACTTCAATCCAGCTCCAACCTGGCTTCTTTTGTACTCCCCTATCTTTCATCAGCTTTCTCACCCTTGCTACATCATCCCACCTTCCAGCCTCAGCATAAATATTTGATAAAAGCACATATGTTGCAGGATTCAGTGGATCCAACTCAAAAAGATATTCAGAGGCACATGCCGCAAGTTCCACATTACCATGCACTCTGCAGGCACCAAGCAATGCGCCCCACACGTGGACATCAGGTTCAAAAGGCATGTTGTTGATAAAGATCTCCGCCTCTTCCATGCGTCCAGAGCGGCCAAGAAGGTCTATCATGCAAGCATAGTGCTCTGCTCTTGGTGAGATGCAATAATCACGACTCATGGAACCAAAATAATGATAGCCTGAATCTACTAAGCCAGAATGACTGCATGCATTAAGGATGCCAACAAAGGTAACATGGTCTGGTTTTCTGCCTGCCTGTAGCATCTGTTCATATAACTCAAGGGCCTTGTTTCCATGCCCATGCTGAGCATAACCAACAATCATAGCAGTCCATGATACCCCATCTCGCTCAGGCATTCGTCCAAATGCCTGCAGTGCATCAGCAATGATCCCACATTTTGCATACATAGTAATGACCGTGTTACCCACACATACATGTGACTCTAATTGAACTTTGATGAGATGGACATGGATTTGTTTACCTTGTTCAAGAGCTGCTAGGTTCGCACATGCGCTTAGAACAGTGGAAAAAGTGAACTGATCCGGTCTGATGCTTCCCAATTGCATCTGGCAAAACAATTCCAATGCTTTCTCATTGTGCCCATTCTGTACATATCCTGCCATCATGGTAGTCCAGGAGACTACATTACATTGATGCATTTTGTCAAACACTTTATGTGCATCCTCCATGCTCCCACATTTGTTATATACATCAACAAGGGCACTCCCCACAAAGACATTGAACTCAAACCCACTTTTCTGAATGTGCAGATGAACCTGCTTGGCTTGTTCCAAAGAAGACATGGTCACACAGGTTTTAAGAATGCTAGCGAAAGTGAACTGATTTGGCTTTGCCCCTGCCTGTAACATCTGTTTGAAGAGTTGTAGGGCTTCCTTGCCAAATCCATGTTGGGAATATCCTGTAACCATGGTAGTCCATGAGACAGTATCTCGTTCAGGCATTTCATCAAACAAAATGCGTGCAATGTCAATGCTCCCATGTTTGACATAGCCTTCTAACATCAAATTCCACGAGAACAGGTTTCGCAGCGGCATTATGTCAAACAAATAGCGAGCGCGTTCCAGATTCCCAGAATTTGCATATCCTGAGAGCAGAGAATTCCATGAGAATACAGTTCTCACAGGCATTTTGTCAAACACTTGGCGCGCATCGACAATACTCCCACATTTAGCATACAAATTGACGAGGCTATTTTGTATGAAGCGTTGGGGTTGAAATCCAGTAACATTCATGTGCGCATGGACCAGCTTTCCCTCTGCCAGGGATTTTGACTCGGCACACCCCTGCAAGAGACGGGCATAGACGTTGGCGTCTGCCTTAAAGGCCATAAGTCGCAATTTCGTTGTGTCTGTATTGAAACTATAGTTCTCCCCATGTCCCCCAGGGATTTCACATACGGTATTACTGATGCCACGGTGCCCGGCATGGTGACGTTGATTCCAACAAGCATATTGAGGACGCTTAATCATAAATGTCTTCTGGATATATAAATGTATATTGCTGTTATGCACCTCGTAAATTCACAGTATGCAGTTTGTAATGTCCGGGAGAGGAGTGTAAGATTTGGTGGACTCCGGAGAATTTCATAACTCTTAGTACCAAACTATCGGATGTAGAAAACGATGGCATTAGCTTGATCCAGCATTAGAATTACATCTGTCAATATCCAGCGATACCCTCTCCTTAACGTTGGAAAGCTGTAAAATCAGGCTTTACTGATACTCTCATTCACACTTGCAAAACCAGAACTGGTCCGGTTTGCCTCGGCTGGATGGACAATAATTCAAGATAGAAATTGCCAAAAATAGATCGTGTTTAAGAAAGGGGCAGGATTTTGCTTGTTTTAAATTTGCATTCACCTGTATTTGGCGATATTCATCGAAATTGTTTGCAACTGCCTTAAATAAGGGAGTTTCGCACATCTTAATAATAATTTGCAGGTTTTGTGAAACGGAGATCTACTGACGAAGGTTCGAATAAGTGTAATTTGTTATAAATCCATTTTTTTATTGTTAGGAATATGAGATTACTCCCCAGTGCAGTACGATAGGGGGCAAATATTTTCCTTTTCTTTTAGCGGGGAGCGAGAACTTAATTTGGTCATATTTAAGAATTAGACGAAAAGGATAATTTCTTTTCGAAAAAAGTGAATTGAAAAGATCAAATCGTTGACCTGTTACTCTGCACCATTTAAATTACATATTAAATAAGGTCGGACAACGAACTAGCCGGCTTAGAGTTGTACTGTTTTTCTCACCAGGAGGAGGAACTTATTACTTTCGTAGACCTCGTAGTGATGAGTATCTTCAAGTAGACCTCGAAGTGAACGGTATCTTCAAGTTTTTCAGTGGGAGAGCTGCCCTTCTTTGTACTCACTAACCCGGTAACTGCACAAGTCCCACTTGGTGTCCAATAACCCCACGACAAGTTTAGGGGAAACACGATGAAGTGCCTTCGCAGTGTTTAATCCAGCGACACCTCAAAAGGGTTAGGGAAACTATCATGGGAGTATACATAACTCTGGAGGCTAGCAACCTATATTAGGGGATAGTTTGAGGACAGTTCAGCCTTTTATCAGAAAGAGTGTTTGCGGGATGTTTAAAAGGCAATGAAGTGTCCCTATCAGCATATGATTATGGTGTATTGTAGTTTATTGTTACGAGAACTAATTCTCTGAACCAATGTGAGATATGTTATAATATTTTTGCCATTTGCTGATAACACGATTATATTATTATGTTTGGCAAAACATTGTATTGTTTATGACAGTATTCGCAATGAGATGACGTTTTGTGTCGTTCATTCTATAAGAAGTCGTATCAGAATAAGAACTCGTTCCATTGCTTTTAGTACTAGTACTTCTATTCGTTTTTCTTACAGCGATGCAGACACAGATAGCTATGCTCATCTTCTGCACAAATGTGCCAACATTAAATCCCTAGCAGAGGGAAAGCAGATTCATACTCGTCTCATCAAGGCAGCTCTTCAGCAAGACGTATTTCTAGGAAATCACCTCATAAACATGTATTCTAAGTTTGGGGTAATGGAGGAAGCATGCAATTTTTTTGACAAAATGCATCAGCCAAATGTCCTCTCTTGGAACACTATGATTTCAGGGTACACCAGTATGGGTTCCCTAACGAATGCAGAGCAACTGTTTGACAAAATGCCCCACCGAGACCTCGTTTCTTGGAATGCGATGTTGGCTGGATATTCACGGCATGGAGGCGGAGACAAAGCCTGGAGACTGTTTTATCAAATGAAGTTGTCGGGCACTATCCCGGATCAGTTCACCTACTCCACTGTTCTTACTTGGTGTGCTAACTCACCAACTTTTGAACAGGGCAAGCAGATCCATTCACAGGTTATACAAACTGGATTTGAATCAAATGTTTATGTGAGTTGTGCACTTGTTGATATGTATTCTAAATGCAGGAAAATAGAGGATGCACACCAAGTGTTCCAGGAAATGACTGAAAAAAACCTTGTCTCGTGGAATTCCATGATTGCAGGATTTTCCAGATGCGGAAGAATTCAAGACGCACGTCGAGTGTTCAACGAAATGGCTGTAAAGAGCGATGTCTCATGGAGTGCCATGATCTCAGGATATGCGCAGAATGGCAATGGCCGGCATGTCATGGATTTGTTCTCTCAAATGCTTTGGGCAGGCCTGAAACCAAATGAGTTTGCATATGCAAGCGTTATTAATGCCTGTACAATGCTACCAATACAACTGGGTAAGCAAATCCATGCCATGGTGATCAGAAGTGGATTTGATTCACATTTATCAGTTACCAATGCCCTTATAACTATGTACGGAAAAGAGGTGAATATAGCCGATGCATGCAAAGTTTTTGGAGAAATGCCTGAACGTAATGATGTTTCATGGAATGCTATGATTGCCGCATATGGCCAACAAAGGCTTGGCGAGGAAGCCCTCCAACTCTTCGGACAAATGTTAATGCTGGGCATCAGAGTAGACGAGTTCACTGTTGCTAGCATACTCAGTGTGTGCGCCTGCTTATTGGCACTGCAACTAGGCAAACAACTTCATGCCTACATTGTCAAATCTGGCCTTGAGCCACATGACGGTAACGCTGTTGTTGACATGTATGCTAAATGTATGTGTCTTGAGGATGCACACAAAGTATTTGACAGAATGAACAACGCCAATGTAATTTCGTGGAATGCAATGATTGTAGGCTGCAGTGTGAATGGCCAGAGTGAAGAGGCCCTGAAATTGTTTTGCCAAATGCAAAAGGAAGGCACACAGCCAGATGAAGTCACCTTTGCAGCTGTTATGAGTGTTTGTGCTAGTTTAGCAACTCTGGAACTTGGCAAACAAATCCATGTGGACATAATTAGGGCTGGAATGGATTCGTTTGTTTGTGTGTCTAATTCCCTTGTTACTATGTATGCTAAATGTGGGATGTTAGATGATGCACGTAGAGTGTTTGATACCATGCCGGACAAAGATGTGGTTTCATGGAATGCAATAGTTGCAGGATATGCCCAACATGGGTGTGGTAAGGCAGCCCAACAGCTCTTTGAACAGATGTTACAAGTGGGGATAAAACCTGATTGCATTAGCTTCACTGGTGTTCTTTCTGCGTGCAGCTATGCAGGTTTGATAGATGAAGGTTACTATTACTTTAATTCCATGTCTCGAGATCATTCTATAATGCCGGAAATTGAGCACTATGCATGTATGATTGATCTTCTAGGACGGGCTGGACATCTTGATGCAGCAAAGCGCTTCATTGACAATATGCCATTTGAACCTGATGCTGTTTTGTGGGCAACTTTATTGAATGCCAGTAGAATTTATGGCAATGCAAAACTCGGACAGCATGCTGCCGAGTGCCTTTATAAGTTGGAACCAAAGAACCCTTCAATATATATACTTCTTTCAAACATCTATGCTGTATCTGCCAGATGGGATGATGTTGCAAGGTTAAGAAGGATGATGAAAGACAAGGGTGTTAAGAAAGAACCAGGATGCAGCTGGATTGAAGTTGGGCATCAAGTACATGCATTTATGGTAGGAGACAGATCACACCCACAAACAGAGGAGATCTATGCAACATTGGAGAGACTGGCTTGTCAAATGAGGGATGTTGGCTACATACCTGATACAAGCTTTGTTCTCCAGGAAATGGAGGAGCAATAAGAAGCATATTCTTTCTAACCACACTGAGAAGCCAACCGTTGATTTTGAGCTTATCAGCACGACCTTGGATAACCTGTCAAAATGTTGTCAATAAACTCGTGTGCTAACTGCAACTTTACAATACTGCTAACTTCATATCCATGATTATTGGACAAGATGTTGAAGTTAGAGATGCCAATCAATCACATTATTGAAGGAATGGCTTTGCTCTTCAGGAAATTATTGCTGATATCCAGTACACTAAACAATGAATAGAAACTGGTTATATTTAACAGAACTTGTAATTTGTAAATTTAGTTAGCCAAGTAGCGTTCTATATTCTGGTTATCTATGACTTTCATGTGTTTGGTAGGAAGTATCATTCTCATAGAACAACCCAATAAAACCTTGAGAGGGTCTCCCTAGACCGTGCAAATTGGTGAATACAATATGAGGCAGCTTAAAGTATTTGTGGGCCAATCATACTGACATTGCCAATATCAACAAGACCCCCCTGTTAGCATGTCCCTGCCTTGATTATGTTTATGAAGACATACTTGTATTTTAGAAATCACTATCTGGAAGATTGCCACTTACGCCTGCTTGAAAGGCAAGACAATAAACAAGTTACTGTTCAAAGAAAATTTACCAAAACCATCATATATCTTCGCTTCATTCAAGGGCAGAAAATGCTTATAAAGTAGATGATATTTGTGCATAAAATATGTTCCAAGCTACCATACTCCAAATATCCATATATATATGGAGCTTTAGTTTGCTGTGTTAAAATATTAGTGATTAAGCTTCGTGATCAGGGATGCAGACCCCCCCAATCTGCTCTAGAAGCGCGCTCCACTCGGGAGTGACTCCCGGAGCACACTCTTTAATAAAATTTGCGCTCCCTGATCTGGCGGGAGCGATGGGGCGAACGATCGCTCCTATTCACTCTGGGAGTGATTTTTAAAGATGGGGAGCGAAATGGGAGCGATCGTTCCCGCGCAAAAAAAATAAAAATAAAATGCTTTGGCCGCAGAAGAGAAACCCTCACGGATTTTTTTGGTAGGGAGGGAAGAGGCCAAAAGAAATAAAATGCCTCCTCCCCTCCCACAATGCATCATTTGCATGATTGAGAGAGCAAGAGAAGGCTTTTGGAGCTTGAGTTGAGGAGGTGAGTGAGAGGAAGATTGAGAGGGTTGCTTGGGGAGCTTGCAAGGGAGATTGGAGCTTGGGATTGAAGGCACCATTGGAGAGCCAAAGAGGTAGGGTATAATCCCATTCTTTTTATTTTTCCATGTAGCATTTGTGTTTTTTATATGTTCATTGTTGAATGAAAGATGCTCTCTTCTCTCTTTTCCATTCCCATTCCTCCTCCATTTTATTGTAGGCAACAAACTATAACTACACCAAACATCATGGCTATATGGCTTGGCATTCTCTTGATGTTGGTTCCTTTTTTTGTGATGATAGTGTTGAGGAGCAGAAGGAGTGATGAAGAGGATGAAAAAGTGGGTAGTGGTGTATTTGGAAACCCTGGAGAGGAGGAGTACCAAGAGGAAGAGGAGGAGGAGGATAATGAGAGTGGAGATGATGAGGGCATAAAAGCCAAAGTAGATCAAACCCCCTTGTGGAAATATGTTACTAGGCTTTTAGGAGGGAAAAGGGGGTGGAACCACTAAATTTACATTCCCCCATTGCAAAATGGCTTTCATAGGTTCATACACCCATGCCAGAAAGCATCTCTGTGGGAAAATGACATGGAATGAAAATAAGCAAATAGGAATCAAAACTTGTGGAAGTGTGTCAAAACAACAAAGAGGCAAATACATAAGGGAAGAGGAGGAAGCCCAATACAAATCTAAAAGATCAAATGGTGACTTTGAACATGACACCACTAGCCCACAATCACATAGACTAAGAACTCCATCAGCATCCACCCATGGTAGTGGAAATGGAGGCACAAACACAAACATCCCTTTAAGGCATAGAACCATACCAAATTTCCTTGATCAAGGGTGTAGGGATGATGTGGATGGATTTTTATTCGGTTTCTCTATGCATGTGGGATACCATTCAATGTTCTTCGCTCACCTTATTGGCATGAAATGGTTGGTGCCATCAATGATGCCCCTAAAGGGTACAAGAGCCCTAGGTATGACAAAGCTAGAACCGTGGGACTTGATAATGAAAAAGCCAAAATAACACATGTTTTGGGTAAATTGACAAATTCTTGGAATGACTATGGCATATCCATTATATCTGATGGCTGGACAAATATAAAAGGCAAGACATTGATAAGTGTCCTTGGTGTGTCTGCTTCTAGTGCAATCTTCCTTTCAACACATGATTACTTAGAAAAGTTCAAGGCCACCATCAACATTGCAAAACCATTACTTCAAACAATTGAAAGTATTGGGCTATACAATGTCATCCAAGTCATCGTTGATAATGCTTCTAATTGTAAGGCAGTGGGAGCAATCATCGAGGATAAATACCCCAACATATTTTGGTCTGGGTGTTTGGTTCACACAATGAACCTTTTGATGCATGATATTATTAAAATCAAGGAACCTCAATATAGGTGGGTTGGTGATTTATATAGAGAGGCAATAGAATGAAAAAATTAATTACCAATCATAGCAATACCTATGGGATTTTCCGCAGTCACTCAAGGTTGGAACTATTGAAGCTTGGGAAGACTAGATTTACTAGATATTACCTCACCTTCAGGCGCCTTTTGAAGGTAAGAGAGTCATTGGCTAGCATGGTATCAAGTTAACATTGGTAGGTATTAAAGGACAAGGCTGCAATCACACCTAACATGGAAGCTTTTGAAGAGGTGGATTAGACTGCTCTTGATGGTATGTTTTGGGCACGTGTGAGGGATGTTTTGCAATACACTAATCCCATTTATAACATGAATCGTTTTGCAGATACAGATGCACTAGTGATTGGGGAGGTGTATGAGCAGATGGATAACATGTTGGGGCAAATTAAAGATATTGTTCAACTAAAAGATCCCAACTTGTATGATCATATTTACAATTTTGTGTGTGTGCGGTGGAATAAACTTAATGATCCACTACATGGCTTGGCATATATCCTTCTACCAAAATACTACTCTCTATCTTGGTTGGGAAAACTTGCACCTGGGGGTGTGGTTAGGAGAAAACCCCATGCAGATCCAGAGGTACAAAATGGGTATATGACAACATTAGACAATTTGGTCCCTAACAGGGAGGAGTGCGCTAGATTGCATGGAGAATTAGGAAAATACTTCACTAGCACTCGAGTGTTACGATTCTTTGCATGCAGTGGAAGATAGGGACAAATTAGATGTTGTCACATGATGGGACATGTATGGCAGCGATAGAATTTTGACAAAATTGAAAAAAAAAGTGTTTTCATAGGTTGTAAATACTTATACAGAGAGGTGTTGGAGCACCTATAGCTTCATCCATAATGTGAGAAGAAACTGCCTCAATGAAAATTGGGCATAAAGCTTGGTTTTTGTGCACTACAATCTGAGGTTGTTGACACATTATTGTGAGTGGGCTCATGCTGATACATCATATATGACTTGGGGCAACAACCCAGAGAAAGATAATTTGGAGGATGGAGCTATACATCTAGAAGAATTGGAAACATAACTTTTGAAAGATGATGATGAAACAACAACAACAACCATGCCACCCCCACCATCCACTAGCAGTGCATGAGTTCCACAAGCTTTGTTGCCGCCACCTCCATCTACATCCTCACGTGGAGGTCATGTGTCTCTTAGACCTGCTTTTTGACATGGTCGTTTGACTATGTGGGAGGAGACTCCTAATAGACCATGAGAAAAGAAATTATAAATTTCTCGTGGCAAGAGGAAGTAGTAGATAATAGATTTACTTGCCTTTTCTAGTTTCTAGTTGTTTTTATAACTATTGACTCTTTCATATTTATTATGATATTTTTTGTAAACAATATATGACAATTTGGAATCCCAACAAAGAAAAATCATATGGGCTAAAATTCCAGGATTGCCTCTTGAACTTTGGAATTGCTCGACGATTGTTGCTATTGCTAACTCATTGAGGAAGTTTTATTACTGGGACAAAGGGAGCTTCAGACAACTAGACAAGAGTGTTGGACATTGGATAAACCAATGCTTCCCGTGTGTTTCGTGACATGGACTAACCACCTCTCATGGATCCTTATCTTTGGCTATGTGATCGTTGAATAACACTTGTGGGTTTTGGTCTAATGGCATTCGTGATTCCCAACAAGTGGTATCAAAACATAGGTCATGAGTTCGATACACACCCGACTTGCGTTGGGGGGGATATTGTTGGGCATTAGATAAACCAATGCTCCCTGTGTGTTTCGTGACATGGACTAACCACCTCTCGTGGATCCTTATCTCTGGCGATGCGATCGTTGACTAACACCTTCGGGTTTTGGTCTAATGACAATCATGATTCCCAACAAAGAGAATTGCCTAGGTATTGGTGGAATTTAATTTCAATGGCGGGTTACTGGATGTTGTAGATATTTCATAGGATACATTCATGATCAGGGTGAATGTGGATTATTGGGGGTCACCTTTTTGATGCTTGATCTTCCACGAGACTGGGCATTTGTAGGGGGTATGTCCATCTCGACACCAAATACATCGTCGTCATTGTCCAAATGGTATTGACTGCAACACGTAGGAGGAGACACAGACATGGGCAATTTCCGATAATCAATTGGCATGCCAACAAAATGCCATAGGTATTTTTGGTTCCATCCCTATATAGTCTTATGAAGTAGGTATTGTTAATTTACAGGGGAAAATTTTGGGTGATGTTAGTGGTAGACCGGAAACGACAACGATTCTTGGTTGTCTAGACAACTATATTTCTAAATTTCCTGTAGGACATGAGAGGTCTAGCTTTTATTCATAGGTATCCGAGGATGCGATGGGTGGTTATGATCCAAATTATCTGCGCTCATGCTCCAAGGCCCCATTAGAAGATGGGAACCCTAACAACAAGCCATTATTTGTACATTCCTCCAATCGACCACAGTTTGTGTCAACAGGGGATGAAATGTCAGCATCCCCTGATCATGAATTGGATGCCCTTTCACAATTTGGGTCCATTGGGATGGAGCCCTTAATGGTGAAGAAGTCTTTCTTTCATCATAAGGAGGATTTTACCGATTCTAAACTTCAGAAGTCATGTTCTAGCCTAAAGAAGAAAGGCCTTAAATTCAAAAACATCTCCTCCTGTATAATGTTTGAACAAGATGGTGAACACTCCACATAGGAAGGGGTTAGTTCAGAGCCTCTTTCCATTGACCTTTTTTTTAACTAATGATATTTCTATCACATATTTATCTAGATCTCGGGTTCTTAGAGAGGAAATGCCCGGTACCTGTGTTTAACCATGAATATTCAATCCATAAACGTGAGAGGGTTGGGAGCAGTCCCTAAAGCACCGTCTCTAAAGTGGCTCATAGATAGATACAAACCTTCATTAGTTCTCATACAAGAAACTATGATATCTCGGGAAAGGGCCTAGGAAATACTTCTAAAAATTTGTCCTAGGTGGCTCTTATGTGCCACGAATGCTATTGGTCTTTTTGGAGGACTGGAAACAGTATGTAATCCATCAGTATTAAAGGCATATTCTTCTCCTGCAGGTTTATTATTATCTGGTTACAAGAAGGGACCAACAAACAAGCTTAGAATTACCAACACTTATGCTCCATATTCCGACAAAAGGGCTTTTTTGGGATTATATTATTTACATAGGGATTCTAGACTTGAATTCTCTTATTATGGCTGAGGATTTTAATATGATGATGGGTGGGGAGGAGATTTGGGATTTAGGGCCAAGCCTGATCCATTAGAAGCATATTTAAGGGTGCTTTTTAGTTCATTCTCTCTCAGGGAAGTTTCTCCCTCCATGTTATTGCCAACTTGGGATAATGGTCGGATTGGGCTAGAGGGGATCTCAAAAAGTTTGGATAGATTCTTTGTTAAGGAGGCTTTGGTGACTTGTTTGATGGAATTGAAATCTATGGTCATTCCTTCCTTTTCCTCTAACCACCGGCCAATTCTATTGTCATGGACAGATGAGACCGGGCATAGAGCGTATCCTTTTAAATTCAACGATTTGTGGCTGAAACTTAAAGAATTCGAAGACCTAGTATGGGAGGTTTGGGAACTAACAAGTATCCCCCCCAGCTACGGAATAATATGGATTTGATTTGCTATAAATGGAAAGCTCTCAAAATGGAAGTTTGCAAATGGATAAGGGCAAATAATGTTAATATCCAAGAATTGGAAGGAGTTGAAGCTACTTTATCTTCTCTAAATGATCCTCTCAATCCTCTATATTTTTCTGAAGCACGCATAAATAGGATAATGGAGCTCGAAGCCAGAAAAATAATGATTTACAAGAAACAAGCAGAAGAATGGAGGATTAAGTGTAGCGCTACTTGGGTTGTGGTGGTGGACAAAAATACAAAGTTTTTTCACAACCATGCAAATAGAAGGAAAAATGAGAATGCCATTTGGGGCTTTTGAGATGAGGAGGGGCAATATTTCACTTCACAACTGGACATAGGGAAGGCTGCAATGAGTTTTTTCAAGGGTCAATATGAAGCAAAAGATCAAGATTTCTCTTCACAAATGGAATTCATTAACCTCATGCCTAAGATGTTTAATGATGAGGAGAATAAGGTGTTCAATAGGCTGGTTACAAAGGACGAGATTTGCATGGTCTTAAATTCCCGTGCAAAAGATAAAAGCCCCGGCATCGATGGCTGGGGGGTTGAACTGTTCATACATTTATGAGAGCTTATGTCACATGATATACTAGCTATTGTAGAAGAATAATCATCAAGACCTACATTTATGGCTCCATAAATGCCACCTTCATTGCAGTAAACCCCAAGAAGCATAACCCCTCATCATTCTTGGATTATAGACCCATTTCTCTATTCAACTCGGTCTATAAGTTGATATCCAAATTAATTGCTAATTGGTTGAAGAATTCTCTGTCAAAGCATATTAGGGTGGAACAATTTGGATTTTTGGAGGGGAGACAAATCCAAGATGCGGTCGTGATAGCATAAGAATGCCTCCATTCCATCAAGGTGAAGAAGCATAAGATCTGTCTGATGAAGATTGACTTGATCAAAGCATATGATTGTGTGGATTGGGATTTCATGCGACTGATTCTCCATAAAATTGGTCTTAATCATCATAACTATGAATGGATTATGGCTTGTGTTTATTCCACAAATTTTGTGGTGATCATTAATTATTTGCCTACATCTTTCTTCAAGGCATATATGGGTTTGAGACAAGGATGTGCTTTGACTCCTTTACTTTTTCTCTTGGTTATGGATGGATTAAGTAGGAAAATGGTTGATTCAAGGGATCGTGGCCTTATTAAGGGTATCAGGTTGACTAGACATATCATTATCACCCATTTAATGTTTGTTGATGTTCTTCTTTTCGGAGGTGAGTTGTCCATTATTGAGTGGTCAAATATGCATATAATTCTCAAGTCATTTGGGTCGGCCTTTGCTCTTTTTATGAGAAAAAATAAATATGAAATGATTACTGGATTTCCTGAAGACGACGTGAGTAAGGAGGTATGTTGCATATTTGGGGTGTCTTCAATTCATATTGATACCAATTTCAAATACCTTGGGTTCTTTTTAACTCCAAACAAATACAAAAATACGGATTGGGATGTTGATTCTAATAAAGACTGTGATACGAGGTATTTTTGTGTTTTGGATACATCTATACCTCCTTCCAAATGAGATTCCCCACAAAATTGATTCTATAATTGCTAGATTTTTTTGGTCTGGTCATAACCAATTGGGGAAAATACATTTGGTTCGATTGAATGCCATTGCTAAGGACATTGAAGAGGGTGGATGGGGTATTTTGGATACACAATTTTTCAATAGGGCATTGATCATCAAAAGATTATGGAGAGGATTAATAGGTAACGTCATTTGGTCTGAGATTATAAATGGTAAATATATGGAATACAAGGAATATGCTAAGTGGATTAAGTATGGAGTGAGTTGAAAATAGGTTTCTTCCTTCATTTGGCTTAGTATGATGGAAGTTAGTCAATGGTTGTTTGGGGGCATGTGTTGGGAGGCGGGGGACAGGAAGCGGATTGAGGTGCACATGGACATTATAAAGGGGTTCCAAGGCAACCATTCTTTATTCGTAGATTTTCTAGAACATCTACACTCCAAAGCTATCTTTTATCTTTCAGATATTTCTATAGTTTAGGAATATCCTAACAATTTGGTGTTTTGGCTCAGGTCAGATGAATTAGGATTGTTGGAGCAAGGTCCGTTAGGACTGCATTTTTGAGTGATTAATAAGTATTTTTGTAGTTTTGAGTTGTGCGTGCTAAGCAATGCACAGGTCAAGGGGATCTGGGGCTGGTCAAAGTCCCTTCATGAGCTGTAATGGGCCTCTTGCGAAGCCACCATTTGTGTGCGCGCAGGCTAGCCTACGTAAGTTGACCTAGATTTTCCTGGTTAGGGTTTATGGTGCGTAAGACAATATGTTATTAGTATAGATCTATGGACACCCACATCATTTAATTCTCTCTTAGGGTGTAGAAACCTGGTTCCAACACCCCCCCATACTGCTTCGGGTGAGACTTTGGCCTGTGCAAGTAGGTCACTGCCGAAAGGGCCAGTAGTAAGAGAGTTTTGTTGGTTACGCGTAACTTTGAACCTGGGTCAGGACCCCTCAACCCAACAAGGATTAACTCGTTTATTGTCTGCAAAATGGTAGTTATATATTTTTTTAATTATGTATTCCGGGGTTAATATCTTTGTTGAAAAGATGTTATGGGTTGGGAAATTATATAAGGGGTAGATAGTGGCTTGAGAAATTTATAAAAAAAATCATGAGCCCATGACAGATCCTGTCGCTAATATATGGTTCCAAAAGTCATGGTCAAGGGAGATTCCCCCAAAAATTAAATGTTATGTTGGCTATGTATACACAATAGAATCCTTACATGGGAGAATCTTAATCACATGGGTTTCATTGGTCTTAGGGTTTTCCAATTGTGTATGGAACAATTAGAAGATGTGAGACACTTGTTTTTGGTATGTCCATTTTCCATTGAGGTTTGGAAAGGAGTCCTATAGTCCCTTCATATTGTAGTGACATGGAATAACAATGCTCCGGGCGATTGTTTGAAACACCAGTTTTCGACACAAAAGACTTTCAACACATTTACCTTTCACATCATATGAGGCATTTAGCGATGCAAAAATAGAAATATTTGAACAAGTCAAGGTGGAGGTTCGGAACACAGTGTTACAAATTGTTGCATATTTTTCAGAGATTGGGCCTAGAATAAAAGTATAGAAAAAGAGAAAGATTTTCAAAAAGGATATATGGAAAACATATCTTGTGGGCTTCTTTGATGGTGCATGTTCTAATAGACAATGTGGTTGCATCATATACATAGTCACAAAACCTAGAAGATGCTATCATTTTTGGTGGGAGGGTGGTAGAGGAACTAATAGTCGGGCTGAAGTCATATCATTATAGGCTCTGCTTTTATGTGCCAAATGGATTGGAATTGATAGACTGCATGTGTATGGGGATTCAAAGGGTATAATTGAATAGGTGAATGGGAACTCATAATTTCATCCGCCACTACTATCCAACTGGATAAGGAGAATTCATACTTTGGAGAGATTATTCCAACGTATCTCCTTCAACACATCTATAGGGAACAAAACCATACGATGGATCTGATATCAAAAAGAGAAATAACCTGATCCAGGTGGATATTGGTGGCCACCCACCTATTCCACCTAGACCTCTAGTCGGTTTCATCAGTTTCCTTATTTATAGTAGCATTTATTATTTTTAGCATTTTTTCAGGTCCTAAACTTCCAGAGCAGATGTAACCCCCTAAACGACGTTTTTTTGAGGTCTGCAACAAGCTCATAGTCGTAGGCTATGACTACTTGGAGAGATCTTTCCAAGGATATATCATATGCACCAAACAAAGATAATATGACCAAGTTACCACCCAGGGAAGTTGGCTGCCCAACTAACCCGGACGAGGCCCACAAACTCTTGGTGTTCCATCTCCTGGGGTTAGGGTTTTCCCATGTTGTTGAATAATAAAAAATCCCTTGAGCCTCATTGTAAGATAGTTCAGAGGCATGCAACCGCCACATCTCTTCTCAGAGATGAGCTACCATCGCCCGAGCTAGTTTATTTCCATTCTGTTTGTAAGCTTATTTCAGTTATTTGATATTAATGAAATGAAGTTTTATTTCTACTGCATCTCTGCATTTATGTTTATTTCTGTATTTTATTGCATTCTTTCATTAATTTGAATCAATGGTATGAGAGGGGTATGCTCTTTTTCGATCTTTCTTTGCATGTCCCCAACGAGATCAGAGTATAAGGAGTTAGGGCTCGATGTGGTTGAACCTTTGCAAGATGAGTCTCACAAACCCCGATGGCCTCCCATGTCAAAAGAAAAGAAAGAAGAGGGAGTAGGAGATCGTATCAAAATATTGCTCGAGGAGGCCCTCAAGAAACAGAGGAACGCGATGATGGATGACTATGCCCAGATCCTTCGACAACTACCCATCAACGACGTACCTTCATCCGACAACCACTTTAGAGGCGCCACTCCTTTTAAGGTACAAGTTAACTTCGACATTCCCATATTTGAGGTCCAAATAGATGCATACGTCGTATATAGATGGTTGAATCTATTAGAAGGATATTTTTCGGTTCATGACTTTTCCAATTGGGAAAAGATTACTTTTGCACTCCTCAAAGCCGCCCCCCATGTCAATGACTAGTGGGAAACCTACTATGAGAAAAAGGGCGAGAGGGAATCTTCCTTGTTCTCGCCCGCACCCACTTAGAATTATATCTGAGACGCCATCAAGGAACAAGTACATACAATGGACTACATTGCGACAAAAAAGGGATCAAGATGTGCATGAGCTAACGATTTTGTTCCATACCATGTGCACAGTTGGGTATCAAAGATTCAGAGAAATATTTAATGCTTAAGTACCGTATTTGTCTGCATAGATACATCTAGGAGGAAATGGAGTTCCTCAACATCTCCTTACTTGGTGCAACATACTGATACGTTGCCAAGATTGAGCAGAAACTCAAACAAAAGAAGCATGAATTTGGATCTGCGAATCACAAGCAAGGGAAAGGCGTCCCCAAACCATAGAACAAAGGTCAAGGCCAAGGCGGTGTGGCCTAAGACAACCCATCGAAGCTGTAAGTGAAGAAAAACACCACAAAGCCAAAGAAAGACACGGGAAAGTGGTGTGAGTTCCATAAGAGCTCTACTCACAACACAAGTGAGTGTCGGGCCAAGCAGTCACTGGTGGATGAGCTAAAGGCTTCCGAATCAGATGCATGTTCCGACTCTAAGACAGAACCTGACAAGGGGAATGACAAAGGGAAGTAGATTATCGGTGCAGAGCCTAGTGCTAATGTTGCCACCACCAAGATCCAAATGGAAGAACCCGAAGATCCAAAGGAGGGGGAGCGCCTCTTCCATTCCCATATGTGGGTGAAGGGTTCCCCGCCGCAGTTCATTATCGACATTGGGAGCCAAAAGAACCTCATTTCAGTAGAGGTCAAGAAGCGGCTGAGCCTGCTGATCACAACACAACCAAAACCGTACACCATCGGGTGGCTTCACTAAGGATGAGATCTTTGCGTTAGCCAACAGTGCTGCTTTCCCTACAACATCAAGCCCTTCACGGATGCGGTATTACATGATGTTGCCCCTCTTGAATTTTGTGATGTATTATTAGGACAACCATACTTGTGGAAGCAACATGTTGTGTATGAGTCTCGGCCTCACGTTGTTATTGTTACTTTGGGTAATAAGCTATACATGATACTAGAGGTAGCACCACATACCACCATCCCTTTGATCATTGCGAAGCAATGCAATAAGCTCATTTCCCAAACCAGGAATTTTTTTTTTCCTTATGATCTGTCCTCAAAGCAAGAAGAATACTATGGCCATGACCTCCATATAAGGCTCCTCTCCACGACAACACCAGATGGACAAGGTCGTGGATGACTATGGGTACATATTCACCTCACCTGCAAAGGTGCCTCTGCACTGTCAGGTCAAGCTCTCCATCGATCTGACTCGAGGCGTGCCACTACCCATTGGACCAATCTATCAGCACTTTGTGTAGAAATTTTAAAAACATATGTATATCAATGGATTCAATCCGATCAAGCAATGTACTAAAGCTAGATACTGAATCCTTCTAAAAATAAATTGCGGAAAATAAACATGATCACCAATCACAACAAGTAAAGAAAGAAACAAATCAAACCACAACACAGATATTTTCCCAGGGAAAACTTTCTTTTCAAAACCCCTTTATCTTCTATTGTATATTCACCATGGAATCTATTAGGGGAATTTTGAGGTCTAAAATGGGCCTCCTAAGGAAATAATAAAATAATAGCCAAACCAATAAAATAATATTTATGAATTTGAAATTCATTTTTTGTATCACAATCCATGTAACCATAGTTAAATTCAATTCAAAAGTTGTACCAAAATAAAATTAATAAAAAAATTGTATTGATGTGACTATAAATAAGAATGAACTTTTCAAGAAAAAATCATTATCATTGAACAACGAATGCATTTGTCCTTTGTACTTAAATAAATTAAAATAAAATATAAATATAAATTTATAAATTCTTAATTATTGTATGATATTAATTAAAATTTAATTATTTAAATTATATAATAACATGTAATTAATATACTATATAAAAATAATATAATATAATATAATAAATGTATAGGGATATGCATTGTTTATTTCAAGAAATATGAAATGACAATAATATATTTTTATTCAAAAAGTGAGAAATGACATTTATTATGAGTACTTTATTTTGACTTTAAAATTACTTAGAGCACTACCATGGTTAACCATGAGTTTTTATCCACCATTGAGAATGTGACAAGTAAGTACCTTTAACTCAATCAATGCCACATCAACCATTAGGGATGATGACATCCCCTAAAATGTGATTGGTTCTCATAAAGTGAATTTTGATTGTACATTTTCCTTAGGAGGCCCATTTTAGACTTCAAAATTCCCCTAATGATGAAACAATTACAATGCACTCTTCTCACAAGAGTCTCCTGCACTCTCACAATTGTCTCAATGACCCGGATAAAATCGACCAACAATTTGCCAATTTCCCGCCTCTAATTAGTCTGTCTTGCTTGCACAATTGATGTGGAATGCAATCTCTATTCTTTAGGAAATTCAGCCTTCCAAAACTGAACAATGCTCATTGGTAATCCAATGGTTGTCTTACTGCATGCAGAAAACCTACTAATGATAAAACTGATAGTTAACATCCCTTTAACCTTTGTCTCAACTGGGTCTCCAATGGAACTGAAATGCATGCAACTATTAATAGTAAATCATCAATTGCATGGAAGATTACTGCATGTGAATTAAATCAGATTTAATTCCCTTGATCTCTCACTAGTGCAACAAATAGTTACAACTAGTTCAACTGATTTTAACTCAATTAACTAAGTTAATTGATTTCTCATGCATTAAACTAATGTACTAATTTCAACTCGAAATCCATAACTAATATAATCACTTTGCATGCCTCACCAACCACCCTCAACTCGAAATTCATGAGCTAACTGAGTTTATCACACTCAGTTAGCTATTACAAGTGATTATGAGATAAAATTACATTTTATTGTCCAATTTAATTAAGGGAAAATTAAATTAGACACACATTTCTTGTTGAATTTTCAACACTCCCTCTCAACAAGAAAGGCATTATCTGCCACCTCGATCCTGCCTCTATGGTATTCGAATTTTCTCTTGGCGAGCGTCTTCGTCAGAATATCTGCATCTTGATCTTTAGTGGGAATGTACTGAAGTAACATAATGCGCCTCTGAACACAGTCTCTGAGATGGTGGTACTAGATGTCTATGTGCTTGAACCTGTCATGGATGTAATATTCTAAATTTTCCATTAGATTATTGGAATATTGGAGTTCTTACTTTTCTTAGTTAGTTAAGTAAATAAAAGGGTGGAGGGACCCATAAACCCAATATATGAATAAAATCCACTTATGTTGTGTGAATGTGGGTTAATGAAGTAGAGGATCAACATTATGGAGTAGTGGAGAAGCTTATTGATGAAGGAAGAGTGGATATCATGGAGCAATAATGAGGAAGATGATGGAGATAGTGGAGAAATAAAAGTAAGATCATGGAGAAATAATGATGAAATGATGGAGGAAGTGATGCATTAAATGCATACATGATGGAGGGAGTGGAGAGGAAATGCATAGATGATGAAGATCATGGGGGGACAACACAGTTTTCATGGAGGCTAGTGGCTACATGTGCAACGTAGTAATGAGGTGGGCCAAGGCTAGGGGAGGCTCACAAAGCATAAAAGGAAGGTGAGAGCAGCCATAGAGGGCATTCTGGATTTTGATGTTGTATTGTCGTTTATACATTTATTTGCATGTTTCAACTATTTAGCTAAGTCTGCTGTGCTGTTTAGCACACGAGTGCCTCCGAGCGGAGATCCCACCCTTATCCACGGGGGAATTTGAGTCCCTACTCCGGAAAGGTTTATTTGAGAAGCCATTCATCATTCGACATTTGTGCCACATTCAGCCCCTCTCTACAACACTTACAACTTCAAGAATTACGCATTCCTGCCTTAGGGTTTGAGATGAAGAAGGTAGATTTTAACATTTCAACTAGGAAACCTGTGGAGAGATCAAAACTTCACCTTGTGCATCCATTTCAGTCTTCCAGGAGCAACATTGAGACATCCGACATCAGAACATCATTCTACACCTCCATGTAGTAGTAGCTCTTGCAAGAATTACCCATTCCAGCAGTGTAGGTTTAGAGGAGGAAGGAAGTTTCAAGTATTTCAGCGTAGAATCTTGTGAGGGATCATCCCCTCACTTTGGTGAGATTGTTTCCATCAGCTGTGAGCAGTATTGCATCATCTAGTAGCAAGCTACAACTTCAACCCTCTTGACAACACAATTACTTGCAGAAGTTGCAACTTGAGAGGAGGAATGAGGAGGAGCTTCTAGCTTGGGAATCAGAGGAAGGGATAAACCCTTCATGCATTGAGATGATTGTGTATTTTTGCAGCCCTTTTATATTTCAGTTCATGCCATAGATCTGCATACCAAGCAGTTATGTATTGCAAGCCCTAAGAGGGTGATTTTCCGAGGTGAGCCAATCTAGAAATCCTTTCTGGATTATTCTGGGTTTTCATCATAGAGTCTGGATTCCAAATCCCAACATTTTTCGAGCTCCGGAACAGCCTGATCTACATACCCCTTTTTAGCCAGTAGTTATATTTCCAACATTTCCAACAGTGGCAATGCAGTAGGGTCTTCAGTAGAGCATCAGTTAAGCAGTGTCCTTAGTGAGAGGACTTGAGGGTCACTCTTTCCATCTCTGTCGGCTTGAGTGTTGATATTTTTTAGCAATGTTGTACTTATATTTCACCTCCTTAATAACAAAATGACTCAACTGTTCTGTCTATTTTTATGGTGTATTTAGTTTATTTCGATATTGCTGTAGTTTCCAGTTATTGTGTTGTGTATTACTATATTTTCCTATTTTTGGATATTGCAATGGAATACCAGATTAACCGAGAATTTAATGCAACTATGGTTATCACAATGTATCGCCGTCGGATCCATCTATGAACCAAATAAACCAACAATTATCTTTCTCATCTAGATGGCCTCACATGCAACTTGACTAGCTGCCATGTACTCTGATTCAGCTGAATTGAGTGCCACAGATCATTGCTTCCTGTTGTACCAATAAATTGTTGTCGATCCTATGCTGAAGATCCCTCCTGATGTGCTCTTTCTGTCTAATGGACTGCTTACCCAATCTGCATTGGTGAAGCCTTGAAGCTTCACTCCCTTTGTTCATTTGTACCATAATCCATACTCTGTAGTGCCCCTGAGATATCTCAAGACATGCTTCCCCGCATTCCAAAAGAGCTTGGTCGGCTTAACCATAGCTTGACTCAGTTGGTTAAATGCGTAGCTAATGTCTGGTATGGTGTTCACCAAGTACATCAGTGAACCCACTACCTGCCTGTAAATAGTAGCATCCACTATTTCACCTGAAGTATCATCCTCCTTCCTCCAGTTTCCTGGAAGAGGAGTCTCCATGGGTTTACAACTCTCCATGTGAAACTTACTCAGAATATCTTTGGCATTCTTGCCTTGAGAAACAAATAGCTCACAAACCTGCTGCCATATTTCCAAACCAAGGAAATAGTGAAGGAGTCCCATGTCCGTCATTTCGAACTCCCTTGCAAGATCCTCCTTGCAAGAAGTTATCAGCTACTCATCACTTGTCAAAATTAGATCATCAACATCAAGTACGATAATCAAGAGCTTACCATCAACCACAATCTGGTACAGGTTCACATCCGCTTCACTTTTGGTGAAGCCCAACCCAGTGAAATAGTTGTCAATTCTAGTGTACCAAGCACAAGGTGCTTGCTTCAGCCCATACAATTCTCTCTTAAGTCGGCACACATGTGACTCACTGTCAAAGATCTCAAAACCTTCTGGCTACTTTGTGTACACTTCCTCCTCAATAAATCCATTGAGAAATGCAGTTTTCACATCCATATGATGTATCTGCCACCCCATCTACGCTGAGAGTGCAAGGATAGATCTAATCGATGAGTACCTCGCAACTGGTGCGAAAGTATCCTCATAGTCAATCCCTTCAACTTGTGAGAATCCCTGGTCTACAAATCTAGCCTTGTATTTCTCCACACTCCTATCTACTGCCTGCTTCACCTTCTAGATCCATCTAGATCCAACCATTGATTTTCTGATCGGTCTTGGGACAACTTCCTATGAACTATTCTTGATGATGGAGTCACACTCCTCAACCATAGCATAAAACCCAAATTGGTTGATGTATTTCTTTGTCAAAGGAGGATGGTTCTATCACAATACACTTGCTCATAAGAGCCATGTATCCAGTAAATCTGTCTGGAGACTATCTTTGTCTGCGTAGTGAAGTAGGTGCTCCTACATGCTCTATTGCATCAAGTCTCAATCTATCAGCTTTTGTGGTGCGCCTTCTACCAAGTATGGTGGATGGCTCTGCATGAGTGTTTTCTGCCACTCCATGATCCTCCACATGTGGCTGCTCCACATCTTGAGGTTCATTCTCTGGAACCAAGAGTTCTTCATCTGTATGAAAATCCAACTCCCTCTCAAGGGACAATCACATGGCTTTCTCCTCATCAAATTTTATATCCTGTCTCACAACAATCATCCCGCTATTTGGAAAATACACCCGATAGTTGTGGGGAGTATCAGTGCACCCCACAAATATCCCAATATCAGGAATTGGTTCGAGCTTCTTCCTGAAATATTTGGTCACATGGAAATAGATGGTTGAGCCAATAATTTTAAAATATGAAACATTATGTTTCTTACTAGAAAAAGCCTCCTCTAGTGTACTCATGCCAAGTATTCGATGAGGACTACGGTTTTGCACAAATACTACTGTGTTGCATGCCTCCGCCCACAGATGCAATGATAGACCCTAATCAGGCAACATCACTCGTGATGCACCCACAATTGTTCTGTTCTTTCTTTTTGCGACCCCATTTTGTTGTGGGTTATGAGGCACAATAAACTCTCTCTGAATTCCTTATTTGCTAGAGAATTTATTGAATTCATTGGAGATGTACTCACCACCATTGTCACTCCTAAGAGCCTTCACATGATTTCCCATGTCTTTCTCCACTAGTGCTTTGAACTCACAAAATTTTGAGAACATTTGATATTTCTTTTGCATGAAGTAGATCCAACACTTTCTAGGAGAATCATCAACAAAGATCACATAATACCTGTGCTTTGCTGTCAAAGCTGTAGAGAATGGTCCACACACGTCTGAGTGAAATATCTCAAGGATTTTCAAAGCTCGGTTCTCCTTCTCATGAAAAGTGGTCTTTGCATACTTCTCCATGGTACATCCATTGCATGTGTCTATCTGCACAAGTGTACCCTTGGGAAGACCCATAGAAATATGTTGCATGACCTTCAAGGCACTGTGGTGTAGATGGTCCAATATCCTGTGCCATAACTCACCCTCATCCCAGCTCACCACTTTGTCTGCCTTACCCATCAATGCTGCGCAACCATCTACATCAAGTTTATAGATATTATTCACCTGAATCCTAATCTTCTTGGCTTGTCCTGTGGCTTTGTGTCGAAGGAAAACTTTCCCTTCACTGAAAACCACCTCATAGCCTTTATCCTCCAACATTGTGGCTGAAACTAAATTATTTTCAAGCCTGGTACATGCACTACATATTTTAACAAGAAGGGTTTACGTGACTGTCTCTGGAAGGTAACAGTACCAATCCTGGTAGCACTGTACCACCTATCATCACCCATTTCGATATGCATCTGGAGGTATTTCTCCTCCAAGCTACTGAAAAGTTCTTTGTCTCCCGTCATGTGGAAAGATGCACCACTATAAAAGTACCATACTGATCCAATTTCACTTGAAACCATGCATGCAATGAGCGAGAAGTCCAACTCAAATTGCGAGGCCAAAGCATCACCAGCAGCAGATCCTGAAGCCTTCTTGTTCTTATTCTTTTGTGGACAGTTAGTGGCATAATGTCCATGCTCGTGATAGTAAAAACACTTCACTCTGGACATGTCGTGCTTCTTGCCTTCTTTTTCAGAGTCAGATTTGGAATAGGATTTATTTCATTTCCCCTTCTTCGCCTTACCAACCAAGGCACAATTTTCTTCATCATCTGTCTTAGATGAAGATCCATCCCTGGTATTCCACCTGAATTCTTCTTGCACCAAATCCGACCAAAGTTGTTCCCAATATGATAGCTTCTCCCTCCCATTGATAGAGTCCTGATAACTATGCCAACTCTTGGGAAGTCATAGAAGAGCTAGGCTCACCAAGTCATCATCCGCGACAGTAATTCTGACGCTCCCAATATCATCTTTACAGTGGAAAAACTTGGTTAAAATTTTCAGAATAGTGTCACCTTTCTCCATTTTGATTTTCTTGAGCTTGTATTTCAGTGCCAATTTTCTATGATCATTGCTGCTCTAAAACAGATATGTCAAAGCCTTCCACATTTGATATGGAGTCGCTTTTCCATGGAGACTTGAGACAATGTGGTCTCGTACTCCCTCCAGTAAGATTCTCCTCGCCTTTGCAACCTTATTTTTCTAAGCATCAAGATTTGCGGCATTTGCTGCAACAGGTTTGGGAATGTCATTATCAATGAATTATTTCAACCCATTGTCCTCCAGAACTGCCTCCATCCCGTCTTTCCACGCAACATAATTGGAACTTCCCTCGAGTGCATAATCCAATCTCAAGCCATTAAAAGCCATTTAGATCCTGATCCACCTGTCGCGCCAATAATACTTTTGCAAATTTGAATTCTATTCAGTCACAAAATCAATTTCTTCTTCACTATAGTGTTTTCCTGTGCTCTCATACCATGTAGAAATTATATAAACATATGTATATCAATGGATTCAATCTGATCAAACAATGTAATAAAGTTAGATACTGAATCTTTCTAAAACTCAATTGCAGAAAATAAACATGATCGCCAATCACAAGAAGTAAAGAAATAAACAAATCAAACCACAAAAAAAATATTTTCCTGGGGAAAGCCTGCTGCTCAAAACCCCTCTATCTTCTATTTTATATTCACCATTGATCTAAAATGGGTTGGATAACTTGTTATTATTTTCAAGAACCTCCCACTCAGTTAAACAAATAAAACATCTAGCTTGTACTTGACTTTTTGCAGAATTTTATACTTGAAACATGTGTATGTTTTTTTAACTGTTTAAGTGCTTTAAGTCCAATTTTTTTTGCTGATATTAAACATATGCAACATCCATATAATGCAGCAAATAAACATCAACAAATAACAACAAATTTAATCTAGGAGTTCACCCGAATATCGTGGGCTACGTCTCCTTGAGCTCTTGTCATCTTGTCTTGGCTTTTTGGGATTATGGAAAATTTATTTTACAAGTTACAAAATCAACTCCAATGGTTAACTAAACTAAACCAATGTGTTTAGAATACCATCATACCCCTGTCATGGCTGTCATCACTCTGAAAACAGATCTCGGCTTCCTTTGACAAGACTCCTTCTATCAATGCTCTTGAGCTTCTATATAGCACTAACTCCTTCATAAGCCATTTTCTATCCCTGAAACCTCACCTATTGTCTTCATCACATATTATAATTCCAAAATGGACTGATCATTTTCTCAAAATGAGCACTGGATCCCCAATCTAGGCCTCCATCCACTAATGGCCCTGGGCTGCCCAAAACTTCCCTGTGGCTCTTAAACTTTCATAAGTCTTCAAATAGCTCTGAAAATAACTTCAATGGATTCATAATTCCAAAAATAGTCATAATAGACTATTGGTTTGCTGAAATTGGCCTTCAGCTGCTCCGGTTTCGCCTCCAACACCTGGCGGCACCCCTTGGCTCTAGGGTCAAAGAAAAATTCTCTGTGGGTTATCGAACTCTATAAGTCCTCAAAAGATTCTAAAAACTCCTTCAATGGATTCAGAAGTATCAAAATAGTTATAAATGATGATTGGTTTGCTGAGAATGGATACTGGCTGCTCTGGATAGGCCTCATTCTCCTGTTGGCACTTAATGGCCCTTGGAATTTCTCTGAAGAAACTCGGCCTTTAGAAGTCCTCTAATAGTTCTAAAAACCACCCCATTAGTTCCATATTGTCTAAAAAATCCAAAAGTGACTATTGGTTCACTGAATAAGGCTTCTAGCTGCCCTGGATAAGCCTCTTTCTTTTGTTGGCCCCTCGTGGCCCTAGTGGCACCTAGAACTTCAATGAAGCAAAAAACTGCTCAAAAGTCCTCTGATGGCTCTGAAAACCTCTCCAACAGCTCTATAAAGTCCAAGATAGTCGAAATTGACTATTCACACTCTCAAAATGGTCGAAAATTGAGTGAGTTATGACCAAAACAACTTTGCTCCAATTTCCTCCACTAATTCTAGAAGCTTCGCCAATTTAGGAACTGCCTCCAAATTTAGGGTCTCCGCCAAAAATCTGCCATATTAAACTCCACTTAACTGGAGCTTAATTAATATTAATCCATGATTCGTTAGAACTAAGTGCAATTAGCGCTGACGCTTAGCTCCTAGTCTGCGCGCTTGGTCATGTGGGGAGGGGGCTAGCTCCTCCGTCTTTCATTTGAGTGCGTTTGTGAAAGGTTAAATACCTGTACGTGCGGTTACCATTTAAGTACTAGGAGCATGGTGTAGAAATTATATAACTTATGTGTTATATGTCCAAGATTCTCCTGATCTCACAGTATTTTAACTTCATGCAACTTACAAAATCTATTCCACCATTGATCATTTGCGGAAATTAAATCAAGATTGCAATGAAACAATAAAAAGTCACACAATGACACAATTTTTAGCAGGAAAGCACGAGCTAAAAAGCCCTTTCTCGTATATAATATATGAGTCTTATAACAATCTATCTTACAAAGTGATCATGTCAAGCTCTCGGTACAATACAATCGCTACACACTAATCAAGCCCGATCTTACAAATCCATTACCGATCTTTTGCACAACTGGCACCGCCTCTCTTTAGCAATCCCTGTTTGAAGAATGGCTCTGAATGAACTCGAATATACCAAGCTTGCACTGCACAATCCTCATTGGCATCTCCACTGAGTGTTGGATGCAATCAATGCATCACTATAGTCACAACTGATAGTCATACTTGCTCTTTCACCTACCTCTCCACTGGTCTCCACTGAAACTGTCCATGCACTGTAGTTAACTGATGTATTCTTCAGTTGATTAATGATTTATTATTTAGTGAATTAATTAACTAATTAATTCACACCACTCTCACTAGTGTATCAATCAGTTAGACTAGATATAACTAGCTCAACTGAGTCTAACTGAGTTAAACTAAATACAACTCCACCAACTACTTCTATAACTCCACCAAACTCTGTCACATGAGTTCTAACTGAAGTCCTCATGCATTAGCTCCAGTAAACCCTCAAGAATAGCGTAATTCCTTCTGTTAGCTATTGTGCCACATCTGTGCACTTAACTGAAGTGCTCCAAGAGAATAAGATAATGTTTAGAGTCCAAATATTATTAAGAGCTAATAATATTCAACATATCTATTTTTAGACTGGCAATCTAAAAATAGATTCCGCCTAATATGTCTAAAAATAGAAGTCCATCTATTTTTCCAACTTGACCAACCATCCACAAATAGCATCCTGCAACTCATAGAATATGATCGACATGTCTAAAAATAGATAGTCTAAAAATAGACTTTGCGACAAAAATATGCGCTGCGAGCCCACTTAGTAGATCGGAAACTAACACTGCTAAGCTCATCATCTTGTTGAATCTCAACACATGGCCCATTGGGTTATTTGATTTGGGAGGGGGAGGTCACGGGTTCAACCCACACCTCCACCCATCCCTTAATTTTGAAATCATTTACGTGAACCATGGTTTAAAACCAAGCAAATTTGCAATTAAAGCGAAGTTTGTCATTTGACCCAAAGCAATATGTTGAAATTTTATGGAAGGCATTATAAAAATATGTTGAATTTTATAGACGTGACCAAGAAATACGTTGAAACTTTATAAGAGTCACTTTTTAATATAATTAAATATATATATATATATATATATATATATATATATATGATTTTCATATAATATTATATATATATATATATATATATATATATATATATATATATAGTATCAAATTATATTAAAAATAACAAAATTTCCATCGTATTAAAAAAATTGCACTTGGATCAAAAAGTGAGAACTTGACCCTAGGAGGTCATCGGATATTTTTCACCTTCACACCCCAACACAGGAAAACCTTGTCGCGACACTTGGCACAATGTTATTGAGCGAAACTGGGGAATTTTTCAGTTTACCTCGGCATTCAAAGTGCAATAACTTCTTCATACGGTGTCGGTTTTTCAAATCGTTCGTGGTTCCAAAATCAGGAAGACGATATCTACGCAACCACCCTGGTTTCAACCCAATGATGTAACTTTGAATTTTGAGCTAATCCTTAGGTCCTTGATCCAAATCTGATCAACCATGGAATCATGAAACAATTACAATGAACTCTTCTCATAAGAGTCTCCTGCACTCTCACAACTGTTTCACACTAACCCAGACAAAATCAACCAACATTTATCCAATTTCCTGCCTCTAATCACCCTGCCTTGCTTGCACAATTCATGTGCAATGAAATCCCTATTCTTTAGGAAATCCAGCCTTCGAAAACTGCACAATTCTCATGGGTAATCCAATGGTTGTCTTATTGCATGAGGGCAACCTACTAATTATAAAACTAATAGTTAACATTAACCTTTGTCTCAATTGGGTCTCCACTAGAACTGACATGCATGCAACTATTAATAGTAAATCATCAGTTGCATGGAAGATCACTGCATGTGAATTGAATCTGATTTAATTCACTTGATTACAACTAGTTCAACTCACTTTAACTCAATAAATTGAGTTAACTGATTTCTCATGCATTAAACTAATGCACTAACTGCAACTCGAACTCCTTAACTAATAAAATCACTCTACATGCCTCACCAATCACCATCGACTTGAAATTCATGAGCTAAATGAGTTTATCATACTCATTTAACTATTGCAAGTGATTATGAGATAAGATTACATTTTATTGTCCAATTTAATCAAGGGAAACTTAAATTAGACACACATTTCTTGTTGACTTTTCAACACTTTGTTCTGGAGAACGAAGAAATCAAGAGGCTCATTTAGGAGCTGCTGCATAAAGGTCACATCCGATCGAGTTCATCGCCTTGTGGGAGCCTGACCATGTTGGTACAAAAGAAGGATGAGACTTGGAGACTCTGTATTGACTATCGGGCGTTGAACAAGATCCTTGTTCGGAATAACTATCCGATCCCACAGATTGATGACCTTTTGGACCAGCTCAAGGGGCCCAGATATTTCAGAATGATTGACTTGAAGTCTGGGTATCACCAGGTGCCAATCTAACCCTTCTATGTGTGGAAGACTGCCTTCAAATCCAAGGAGGGCCTTTTTGAATTGCTAGCCATGCCTTTTGGGGTGACAAATTCTCTCGCAACCTTCATGAGGATGATGGAGAACATCTTGCGACCATTCACCAACTCATTCATGGTGGTGTATCTGGATGACATCTTGATCTTCAGCTAGATTTGGGAAGAGAACCTCCACCACATTCGACAAGTCCTCCAAACACTGCGGCAACACAAGTTGTGTGCCAATTTAGAGAAATGCACTTTTTTCATGACCCAGGTTTAATATTTAGGATACATTATAGATGAGCGGGGGTTGCATGTGGACCTAACCAAGATCCAGGTCATTCGATATTGGCCAGACCCAACAATTCTAATAGAGCTTCGCAAATTTCTGGGTCTTGCCAATTTCTATTGCAGGTTCGCGTTGGGGTTCTCTCATATCACTTGGCCTTCGAGTCAAGTCACTAAGGGAGGAGTGAAAAAAAAATTCTTTTGGTATGAATCTCAACAGAAGGCGTTCACAGAGTTGAATCATTGCCTCTGCTCTACACCAATGCTCACATTACCAGACTTGCAACAACCATTTAAGATTGAGACAGATGCCTCTGACTATGCTATTGGGGTAGTACCTACTCAGCAGGGGCATCGAGTGGCATATCATAGTGAGACACTTTTAGGCATAGTCCGAAAGTATCCCAATTATGACAAAGAAATGTATTCCATTGTGCATGCATGCTGACAATGGAAGCATTAAATTTTAGGGAAGGAAACGGTTATCCACACAGATCACCAACCCCTACAGTTCATGCAAACACAAGAGAAGTTGCAGAACGATCAGCATAAAAAATGGTCCGCATACCTGCAACAGTTCCATTTTAACATCAAGTAAAAGAAGGGAAATGCAAATAATGTTGCATATTTCCTTAGTCGACCGTTGATCATGGTGTTAACCACTGTGCTCGTCTCTTGTGGGCACGAGACTTCGGGTTGGCTGCATCTTTACAAAAGTGATCTAGAATTTGACAACACATAGTCGACGCTCCTGGAGGGTAAGAAAGTTCCAAATTTTCACCTCCAAGATGCACTGTTATGCCACCTAGTACACCTCTGTGTTCCTTCAAGTGAGTGTGCCAATATGATTTGGGAAGCACACTATAGTCGGGTCAGTCGGGTCGCTGGACATTTCAGGGTTGAGAAAAGAGTGGTCGTATTGAATAAGTATTTCTATTGGCTGAACCTTCAACATGATGTTAGCAAGTACATCAGATCCTACAATGCTTGTGCCATTTTCAAACCGTCCATCAAGAAGCAAGGCCTATATATTTCACTTCCTACCCTTAGTTAACCTTGGGAATCCATATCCATGGATTACATGTCAGGCCTTCCTTCTACCAAGCATGGCAACGACTGCATTTTTGTGGTCATCGAAAGATTCTCTAAGATGGTGATTATGGTAGCCTGCAAGAAGAATATCACAGCTGAAGCCACTTATAAACTCTTCTTTTAACGAGTGTGGGTACACTTTGGGATCCCACAAGCCATTATCTCATATCTAGACAAAAATTTCCTTAGTAAATTTTGGTGAAGTCTTTGGTCGATGTTGGACACCAAGCTAACTAAGTCCACTATTTTCCACCCCCAAACCGATGGTAAAATAAAGGTTGTCAACAGGATGATCATACACATTATTTGCATGTACAACTCGAAGCATCCACGCACATGGGATGAAAGCCTCCCCTATGTACAACACAATTATAACCGGGCTCTCCACAATTCAACTGGCCACAACCCCTTTCAGGTGGGCTTGATATTCCAACCACTATGTCCCATTGAAGTGGCTATACCATTTGCAGCTACTAAGGAATATTAAACACATGTCCAGTCTGAAGCCAACAAGGGGAACAACTTCATTGAGAGCATTCAACACATCCATCAAAATTTCTATGAAATATTGGACAGAGCCAATGCTAAGTACAAGTAGCGATATGATCAACATCAGGTGCCACACAAGTTCTAGGTGGGTGACAAAGTTTGGCTACATTTGCAGAAGCAGTGCCTCGTTAGGCCCCATCGCAACCTTTCACGCGCCGATATGTGCCATACACCATCGCCAAGGTAGTAGGGGACAATTAATTTGAGCTCAGTATCCAACCATTCCTTGGTTTGCACCCAGTGTTCAATGTGGACCACCTTCGACCCTACTTTCCACCATTGCTGGACACATCTGACATTGTAGAACAACTCACACCAATAGAGTTAAAAAAAGACTGCATGGAACATACTACAACTGATCAGATCATGGACACACAGATCAAGAACACCTGCCAGTAGAGGGTCCAACTATATCACGTTGTCAAAGCAAGCCAACTCCTTCACTAGGGAAAGTGGTTCACCAGGGAGAAAATTCAATAGAAATTTCCTCACCTCATGGAGGCTCTGCAAGTAATGGGGACCATTGCTTCCTAAGGGGGTATGAATGATCTAGGTGGATATTGGTGTCCACCCACCTATTCCACCTATACCTCCAATCGGTTTCATCAATTTCCTTGTTTATAGCAACATTTACTATCTTTAGCAGTTTTTTCAGGTCCTAAACTCGTAGAGCAGTTTTGACACCCTTGAAACGACTTTTTTTTGAAGTCAGCAGTATGCTTGTAGCCATAGGTAGGTGCCTACGACAAAACCTGTATTACTCGAAGATATATTTCTGACGATATGTCGTATGTGCCAAACAAAGATAATATGACCAAGTTACGACCTTGGGAAGTTGACTGCCCAACTAGCTCCAATGGGGCCCACAAACTCTTGGTGTTCCATCTCCCGAGGTCAGGGTTTTGCTTTTTTATGGTTTTCCCATGTTTTTCAATAATAAAAATGCCCTTGAGCCTCATTGTAACACAGTTCAGAGACATGTAGCCGCCACATCTCTTCTCAGAGATAAGCTACTATCGCTCGAGCTAGTTTATTTCCATTATGTATGTAAGCTTATTTAAGTTATTTGATATTAATGAAATGAAGTTTTATTTCTGTTGCATCTCTGGATTTATGTTTATTTCTGTATTTTATTTTGTGTTCCTTCATAAATCCGGATCATAGCCAAAGTTCTAGGTGTGATTCATTTTGCCTTTTTCACAGGATACATTAGTGAATGTTAGTAGTATTAATTTTATGTAGATGTTATTTGAAGCAGATGATTTTAATATGTCGCGCATGAATTTTTGATGATGAAATAGTAAGATAAAAATACATTATAGATACTATATTAGCAAGTAAATGTATGAGTATAGATGGAAAAAATAGATAGTATGACCCGTAGGATATTGAAAGAATGTATATTTGGAATATATGGAGATATTTTAGAAATAATCACATATGAGAATATTTTTTCGACGCGTTTCGAACCAAACATTGTGGTTCATTTTAAATCATATTGATACTAGAGGCTGTAGGAGATGTATCCGAGAAAGAAATATGAATTTTGTACTCTCTTTTTTCTATATAAAAAAGAGAGTGTTTTTTTCGACTGCAAAAAAAATATATTTGACATTTTAAGTTTGAAGTTGGAAGTTGGAAATTATAACTCATTGTTAATGAATTATGTATATGATGTTTCGTGAAAGTTGAAAGTATTGGAAATAATGAGAGGGGGGTGAATCAATATTTCTTATCAATTAGCACTTTTTAATATTTTTAGAGCATTAGTTAATCTTCAATTATTCTTGATGTTTATCTAGTAATAACAGTAAATAATAGAACACAATAGGCACACAAATTTTAGGTGGAAAACCCCCTCCGGGTCAAAAACCACCAAATGATTTTATAATAAATTATTTAATCTTAAACCCCAACTGAAATGAAAGGTACAACTTCCTATAATTATAGAAAAACATTCTTCTCCAGCTGCCACTGGAAGGACGCCCCAATGCCCTGGTTTCTGTAACAGTCAACTGAATATATGCCCCGACATCCTAGACCAACCTACCACCCTGAAGTGTTCACAGGCTCCAACCTGTAGGTGACTTCATGCACCAACCTAGCACCTCCATGCCACCTGATAATGATTAGAGATAAGACAAAAGTGTGGAATCCCATACCAGGGACAATGATCCACGATACAATATGATTCACAATGATTTTCTTTAACTAGACCAACCACCCAATCACACTATGACCTGCAACCCAACCATAACATTATCCAACACTGACACTTAATTATACCTCCCAACAATGCATCTCCAACTCTAGGCAGATTGACTCTTTTACAATAATGACTCTCTTACAATTTTACAATGATTATTTTTACAATACTGACTTTTTCCACGACCTGATACTTAACTTGACATTGCTTCTTTGAACACTAGCAGTTGCTGAGGTATTTTTGTGCTTGCTTCAAGTAATGGTACTTTGGAGTTGTATTGTCCTTTTAGTATGTTTCTAAGTTGTCCTATTGTGTCCTCCTTCCTGCACATGCAAGACCAAAACCAATATACAGACAAAATACTTACACTTTCCTACAAACTATATGCCATAGAAATATTCAAAATTCAAATGTAAATATGTTCAACATTTATGAACAAAACCCAATCAACATACATACAAAATACTTACACTGTCCTACAAAAACACATGTTAGATATGATATTCAAATTAAAATTCAAACACTAATCATACATACCTTGTTGTATCAGACTTACCCTTGACTATTAATGTGTTGTCCTGACTGCAGTGATCCTTGAATGCATATTTTTTCTTGCCTTCTAGAAGCTCGATATTTAATCTGCTGTATCTATGTAATTTCAGATCTCCAAGGTCTGAAATTTCGACCTGTGGTAGTCCTCTGAGTTCTATTTCCAACCCCATAGATATGATCAACATTGGATTCTTCAAGAAATAGTTATGCCCAATCTCCTATGATGCCCTGATTATAGACTAGTTCGGTAGAGAAAACTTGTACTAAGTGCCACGTGTCACTGTTTCAACCTTTGGTCCTAAAAATGATACAAAAAAACTAAAACCCGTTATATATCTATCACTTTTTACGAAATTTTAATCCAATACTCATAGAGAAAGTTATGACAATTTTCCCAAGGTCACCCGTTTGGCATGAAATTCAAGAGCCTGCAAAAACCATAACTTCCTTAGATCATATCTCCAAAAATATAGCGAAAAAATATCTGAAATTTGGACATGAGCTTCATCAGTTTTTCTCCCAAATGAATTTTTAGTTTCAACATATGAAGCTTCGTAGAAAAAAAATAATAGCAAAAATTACATGATGGCCTGTTATAAATAGCGAAATCCTTACTTGAGGAGGATATGAGGGTCATAATTTATATAAATGCTTAGGTTGAGAGGGTATTTAACAAGTGAAAGTTGGAGGGATTTTAGGAGCTTAAAAAATTATCAAATATTTACAATTCAATGACCACAACCAATGATTAGTGTCATGCCACAACCCCATGGGGTTTTAGCCCACTAACTGGGGTTACTAACTTCAAACACGGATATCTCTCAAATCGTGAAGAATTATGTGGCATGCCATATATCAATAGAAACATATCGAAAAGTAGAAACCATTAAAAATATCCTTGACTCAGAATAGAGTAAGTTGTCAAGTCAAAATTCCTATGCAAGATCGGGGTAGCCCCTAGTGCTGTTTGGGTTGACATCAATGAAAACCACTTATCAATGAAAACCACTTATCAATGAAAACCACTGATCAAAAATATCCCCCTTTGGCATTGATGGAAACACAAGTAATCCCCATGTGATCATGACACCTCTTCCTACAACATTATCTCCCCTTTTTCATCAATGGCAAAGGGTAACTCACCCTAAAAAACGTCACCCTGTGGACCTGTACACACTTAAATTCGTTTACTTAGTCATATAAGAGAAAGAGTCTAATGAGAACTTGGGAGAATCCAAAGATTTAGGCGAAGATACTCAAATGCTTCACGAGGTAATGTTTTGGTAAAGATGTCAACAATTTGTTCCTTTGTGCCAACATATTCAAGCTTGATATTATTTTCGGTGACCCGCTCTCTAACAAAATGATATTTGATCGGAATGTGATTTATTTTGGAATGCATCATAGGATTCTTGGAGATACTGATGGCACTGGTGTTATTAAAAAACATGGGAATAGGCTCATTAAACTTGACTTGAAGATCTTGGAAAATTTTCTTCGTCCAGAGAACTTGAGTACAACAGGCTACTTCCGCGATATATTCTTCTTCTGCTGTGGATAATGAGATTGAAGACTGCTTTTTACTTAACCATGAAGCAAGGCAACTGCCTATATATAATGTTGCTCCACTAGTACTCTTTCAATAATTAACACTTCCTGCCCATCTGCATCTTTATAAGCTTGGATAACTATATTATTTCCTTTGGGATACCATAAACCATATTCTATTATGCCCTTAAGAAATTAGAGAATTATTTTGACGACAATAATATGAGATTATTTTGGTGCTGCTTGGAATCTTGCTACTTATCCAACTGCCTGCATTATGTCTGGCCGAGAAGCTGTCACATATAGAAGACTTCCAATCATAGATCTATACAACCTATGGTACACCTCCTTTGATGAATCATCTAAAATTAACTTGCAACCTGTTACCATTAGGGTAAGGACAGGCTTGCAATCTTCCATCTTGAATTTATTGAGAATTTCCTTGATGTACTTGGTTTAATATATAAATATTCCTTTATCCTGTTGATATATTTGAAGCCCTAAAAAGTATGTCAGCTCGCTAAGTAGAGACATTTCAAAATCACTGTGCATCTTTGTGGCAAATTTTTTACTTAATCTATCATCATTTCTTCCACAAATTATATCATCTACATATACCTCGATAATTGTTAGGATATCTTGATCCACTTTCACATAGAGATTGTTGTCAGTGCTTCCTTTCTTGAATCCTTGCTGATGTATATATCCATCAAGATGAGCATACCAAGCTCTAGGAGCTTGCTTGAGACCATATAGTGCCTTCTTTAATCTGCAGACATAGTCTTCCTTTTCAGAGAGCAAAAAACCTTCAGGTTTTTCAATGTAAACTTCTTCTTCCAATTCATCGTTTAGAAAGGCTGACTTAACATCCATTTGGTAGACCTTTATTTTTCTCGAGCATGCATAAGCTAGAAACATTTTGATAGCTTCCATTCTGGAAACATGAGAAAATTTTTCTTAGAAATCAATTCCTTCAAGTTGTCCATATCCTTTGCAGCCAAATCTTTCCTTATTCCTGGTAACTTGTCCATCCTCATTCAATTTGTTTTTGAAGACCCATTTAGTTCCAATAACATTTTTATCCTTTGGTCATGGAACCAATTCCCAAGTATCGTTCTTCTCAATTTGATCCAGTTCTTCATTCATAACTACTACCCAGTGTTCATCTTGACTAGCTTCCTCAAAATTGCTAGGCTCAAAAGTTGCTAAAAAATAAAGGTGGGCTTGTTGTGATGAATGGAGCTGTCGACTTCTTCTGGTTCCAATTCCTTCAGTTATTTTCTGATGATTTGATTTTATGGATGATTCTTTTGGCACCATTCTTTTAAAGCTTTTGGATAGTTTTCTTGTACATCCTACTGATCCTTTCTTATTTTCTCTTGGTTGACTATTGTTTCCTTATTTGATTGGTCTTGTTCTGGAGCTTCTTCTTCATCCTTCATATATTCTCCCTCAGATCCCTCAGATTTTCTTGAAGGGACAATCTCATCGTCATCCTTTGTAACACAATCTTCGTCAAAAGTAACATTTATGATTTCTACTATTTGTTTTCACCTCATATTGTAGCATCTATAAGCCTTCATTTTGCATGAATAAACCAACGAAAATACCTTCATCGACACAGGAGTTGAACTTGCCCAATTTTTTATCTTCGCTTTTGATGTAGCATTTGATTCCAAATATTTTGAAGTATTTGACGTTCTCCAGTCTTCCTTTCCATAATTCGTATGGAGTCATGTTACAGTTGTTCCTTAGCAAACCTCTGTTTATAATGAATACAACTGTATCAATTGCTTGAACCCAGAATTTATCGTTTAATTTTGAGTCGTTTAATATTGTTTTGGCCATTTATTGTATGGTTCTTTTTTTTCTTTCAACAAATCCACTTTGCTACGGTGTTCTGGCGGTTGAGAATTGCATTTTTATTTCATTTTCATCACAATACTGCTGAAATACCTTGGAAGTGAATTCTCCGCTATTATCTGATCTCAGACATTTGATCTTCAAATCAGTTTCATTTTCGACCAATTCCTTGTAGATTCTAAAACATTCGAATGCCTCAATATTTTTCTTTAAGAAGCTGATGGCTATCATTCTGGTGTAATCATCTATCATTAGCATAAAATATATTTCTCCATCTAAACCTTTTGTTCTCATAGGACCACATAGATCAATATGTACTAATTCCAATGAACGTGATGCAAAGTGTTATTTTGTCTTGAACTCAACTTTTTTCTACTTGCTGTGATGAAAATATTCACATATCATATTGGTGGGTTTTGAAATTTTAGGCATTTCTCTTACTGCTTCCTTCTTGTTGATCTTGACCAAATTGTCGAAATTTATATGTCCCATTCATTTGTGCCATAACCAACTTTCATCTTATTTTGCCAAAAATCACCCTTTAGGTGTCTCATCCAAAATATATATGTCATTTGGAGCTCTGCTTGTTGTAGCCACAATTTTACCGAACTTTCCTTTCCTTATTTCACATTTCTTAGAGTTAAATAGCATCGTGTGTCCTTGATCACACATTTGTCCAACATTAAGCAGATTCACTAGTACAAAATGGCTAATTAGTTACAAAAAATACGACTAAAATTTGCATATAAACGACTATTTTTCGGTCAGTGACCAATAATAGCTAATTTACAGTATCTTATAATGCGACCAACTTTTAGTCATTTTTAGCTTAGTCATTAATTGGTTATCTCAATTTTGTTGTCTATTAGTATATTTGGTTATTAATTTGGTCATTAATTTATTCATTGATTTAGTCATCGATTTGGTCATTGATTTAATCATTAATTTGGTCATTAATTGTCATAATTAATGACCAAATATACAACAAAATATATTACTATATGATCACCCGAGAAAATCAATTATTGACCAAGAAAATATGACCAAAATGTTAGTCGTGTCATAAGATACTGTAAATTAGCTACTAATAGTCATATATATGCAAATTTTAGTTGTCATTTGAAACAAATTAATGACCAAAGAAATATGACTAAATTTTGGTCATGTTATAAGATATTGTAAATTAACTACTAATAGTCGTATATATGTAAAATTTAGTCGTCATTTGTAATCACAAATTTATCATTTGAAGTATTCATTTATCTTTTTTTTTAGTTTCATATTCATTATATAAACGAAAAATTTAGTAGTTTATATTCATTTTATTTTTGTTCATCATTAATTAATATAAACTACTAATTTAGTAGTTTTAAATTGATTTTGTGTTCATTATTAATCAACATAAATTAATTTGTATGATTTAAAAAATGTCATACAATGTGCATGTTCATCTAATATGAAAACACAAAGTTGCATATGTTAATTACAATATTAAACAATATGAAGTGCAATTATAAATAATTTCAACTACATAAATCATATTATATGAAATGTTAAAATATTACAATATGAGTTTCCAACTTAATATTGGTTGGACTACAATTTACACATGAAATGATGTTTCATCACTTCAAAACATTATCATTGCGTTGCTAAGGCAGTGCAGGTGAATTCACCAACTTTGAAGACTTGACCATTAGTTTTTGTGTGTGTCTTATGCAGAATATTAGCTCTATGCAGAAATTATATAACATATGCATGTATATATCCAGATCCTCTTGATCTAACTATATTTATCTTCTTGCTAAATACAGAACCCTTCCACTGTTAATCTTTTGTGGAAATTTAAACTCAATTGCAAACACATGAAGCAATAAAAACAATCGCACATAACACAGTTGTTTAATGGGAAAGCCTGAAGCTAAAAACCCCAACTATCATATATTATGTATCATGGAGATCATGTAACAATCTCGTACAAAGCTTAGTACATCAAACTCTCAATAAAATCAATTGTCACACACTAACATGAAGAAATCTGCAAATCCATGCATTGATTTCTTGCCACCTAATAGCCTGCCTCCATTGCGCAATCCCTGCTGAAGAAGACCCCTGAATGAATTCGAATTGGCTTGCCTTGACTACGCAATCCTCATTGGAAACTCCAATGTGTGTGTGATGAAATCACTGCATCACTATAGTCACAACAGATAGTCCATCTCACCCTTTCACCTACCTCTCCACTCGATCTCCACTGGAACTGACATGCATTGTAGTTAACTGCTGTATTTGTTTAGTTGATTAGTGAGTTATTATTTGTGAATTAATTAAATAATTAATTCACTCAACTCTCACTAGTGTATCATTCAGTTAGATTAGATACAACTAGCTCAACTGAGTTTAACTCCAATAACTGAGTTAAACCGAATAACAACTCCATGAAATACTCTTCCAACTCTGTCATAACTTTGCCACTTTAGTTCTAACTGAGTCCTCCATGCATGAACCACCAGTAAACCCTAGGAATTGCGTAATTCCTTCAGCCCAATGATTTTCCAAATCTGTATACTGAAATTAAGTGCTCCAAGAGAATAAGTTGATATTTAGAGTCTGATTATTTTTAAGGGCTAATAATAATCGACATGCATCTATTTTTATATTGTCGATCTATAAATAGACTTCGTCCAATCTTCTAAAAGTAGAATTTCATATATTTTTCCAAATTGACTAACCATCCACAAATAGCATCCGGAAACTTCTGAAATATGATCACCATGTCTAAAATTAGACATAGTCTAAAAGTAGACTTACACCTAAAAATAACCCGCGAGCCCACTTAGTGAAGGTGACTAATTTTCACTAAGCTTCATCATCTTGTTGAATCTCAACACTCCCTCTCAACAAGATAGGGATTATCCTTCACCCCGACCCTGTCTCTATGGTATTCGAATTTTCTCCTAGTGAGCGCCTTTATCAGAATGTTTGCATCTTGATCTTCCGTAGGAATGTACTGAAGCAACATGATCTTCCGCTGCACAAAATCTCTGATATGATGATACCAGATATCAATATGTTTAGATATATCATGAAACACAAGATTAATTGAGAGTTTAATGCAACTCTGATTATCACAATGTATCAATGTAGGATCTAAATGTGAACCGAACAAACCGACCAGGATCTTCCTCATCCAGATAGCCTCACATGTAGCTTGAATTGCTGTACCAAGAAACTGTTGTAGATCCGATACTGAAAACCCCTCCTGATGTGATCTTTCTGTCCGTTGGGTTGCCTAGCCAATCTGCATCCATGAAGCCATGCAACTTCATCTCATCCGTCTATCTATACCATAATCCATACTCTGATGTGCCCCCGAGATACCTCAGGACATGCTTGCCTACCTTCCAAAAGAGCTTGGTAGGCTTAACCATCGCTTGTGAAAGCTGGTTCACCGCATAGCATATGTCCGGTCTTGTATTAACTAAATACATGAGCAAACCCACCAACTGTCGATAAACAGTGGCATCCACTACCTCTGTCGATGTAGCATCCTCTTTCCTCCAATTTCCTGGAAGAGGAGTGTCGATAGGCTTGTAGCCTTGCATGTGAAACTTCTCCAGTATCTCCTGGGCATACTTGCCTTGAGACACAAACAGTTCACCTTCCCGCTGCCATATTTCTAATCCAAGGAAATAATGAAGAAGGCCCAAATCCTTCATCTCAAACTCATTTGCAAGATATGCATTGCATGAGTGTATCAACTTCTCATCACCCGTTAGTATTAAATCATCAACATAAAGAAAAATGATTAAAAGCTTACCCTCCACCACAATTTGGTATAGGTTTGCATCCACCTCACTCTTGGTGAAGGTAAAGTCCAAGAAATAGATGCTCGATCCAGACAGGCCTACAAGCACGAGGTGCTTGTTTCAACCCGTACAAAACTCTTTTGAGCCTGCACACATGAAAATCACTGCTGAAGATCTCAAATCCTTTAGGCTGCTCAATGTACAGCTCTTCCTCAATGATCCCATTAAGGAATGCACTACATCCATCCGATGACAAAGCTAACCCATCTGCACCGAGAGAGCAAGGATGGTCCTTATGGAAGAATACTATGTGACAGGTGCAAAGGTTTCATGATCAATCCCCTGACCAAGGACAAGCCTGGGCAACAAATTTGCCTTATACTTCGATACTCCCATCAGCATCTTGCTTTACCTATGTGATCCATCTTGATCCTACAAAGATTGAAATTCACGGGGCCTGGAACAACCTCCCAAGCATCAAGCTCTCGATAAATGGAGTCTACCTCCACCATGGCATCTACCCATGTGGGCTCCTGCACTGCTTCTTCAAAAGAAGATGGCTCTGTCACGATACACTTGCTCATAAGAGCCATGTATCTAGTAAAATGGTCAGGTGACTGTCTCTGTCTGCGTTGTGATGTAGGGACTCCTACATTTCATGCCGCATCAAGCTTCAGTCTCTCAGCTTATGTGGTACACTTTCTACCTTGTCTGATGTTTGGTTCTGCATGAGTGGACTCCTCCACTCCATGAATCTCCTCCTGTGGCTGATCCACATCTAGAGGCTCAACTTTGGGAACAAGTAGCTCCTCCTCTGCATGCAAGTGTAGCTCCCTCTCAAGCGATAACTTCATGGCTTTCACCTCATTGAATTTTATATCCCATTGCACCACAACCTTCCGAATGTCTGTAAAATACACACGATAATTATGGGGTGTTTCTATGTACCCCGCAAATATCCCAACTTCTGCAGTCGGCTCCAGCTTCTTCCTGGCGTCCTTTGTCACATGAATGTAAACAGATGAGCCAAAAATCTTCAAATGAGAAATATCAGGCTTCTTACCAGTAAAATATTCTTCAAGTGTACTCATGCCAAGTACTCTATGAGGACAACGATTTTGCACATAAACCGCAGTGTTGCATGCTTCCGCCCACAAGTGCATCAGTAGGCCCTGGTCATGTAACATAGCTCGTGCAGCACCCATGATCATTCTGTTCTTCCTCTTCACGACCCCATTCTGCTATGGGTTATGAGGCGCTATGAGTTCTCTTTGAATTCCTTCTTTTCTGCAGAAGTCTTTGAATTTGCCCGAGATATATTCACCACCATTATCGCTCTGTAGAGCCTTCACTTTCTTCCCCGACTCCCCCACCAATGCTTTAAACTCACAAAACTTTGAGAATATTTTGCTCTTCTTCTGCATGTAGAAGACCCAACATCTACGAGAATAGCCATCGACAAAAATAACATAATACCTGTGTTTTTCTGTTGAAGCAACTGAGAAAGGTCTACACACGTCTATGTAAATTCTCCCCAGGATCACCAAAGCATGGTTCTTCTTTTCATGAAAGGTGGTATTCACAAACTTACCCATAGTAAATCCCTTGCACTGATTTTATTGTGCAAGAGTACCCTTGGGAATTTTAGTAGAAATCTACCGCAAAATCTTAAAAGCGCCATGGTGAAGATGGCCCAATCTCCTGTTCCATAAGTCTCCCTCATCCCGGCTCACCACTTCTTCTGCTTTGCCCATCATTGCAGCGCAACCATCTACCTACAGATTTTAGAGATTATTAACTCAAATCCATATCCTCTTGGTTTGACCCGTTGTTTTATGTCGCAAGAAATATTTTCCATCGCTAAAAACAACGTCATAACCTTTGTCTTCCAAAATTGCGACCGAGACCAAGTTCTTCTTCAGACCTGGAACATGCATAACATATTTCAACAGAAATGGATTACCTGACTCCCTCTCAAAGGTAATGGTCCCAATGATGGTCGCACTGTATCGACCATCGTCTTCTATCTCTATATGCATTTGGAGGTCCTTCTCCTCCAAGTCACTAAACAACTCCTTGTCTCCCGTCATATGGAAAGATGCACTACTATCAAGATACCACACCGATCCCATAGCGCTTGAAACCAAGCATGCAATCAAAGAGAAATCAAGTTAAAATTGTGAGGCTAAGGCCTCACCCGCTGCAGCTTCAACAACCTTCTTGTTCTTCTTCTTCTATGGGCAGTTAGTGGCGAAATGCCCATGTTCGTGACAGTGAAAAGACTTCACCTTGGAAAAATCTTGCTTCTTGCCTTTATCCTTGGATTTTGAAGGGAATTTATTCCCCTTCCCTTTCCTTGATTTGGCAGCCAAAGCACAATTCTCTTCATCATCATTCTTCGATGAAAATCCATCCCTGGTACTTTGCCTTATCTCCTCCTGCACAAGATCCAACCAAAGTCACTCCCAACTCGACAGTTTCTCCCATCCATTGACAGAGTCTTCGTAGTTATGCCAACTCTTCAGAAGCCCAAGGAGAGCCAAGCTCACCAAGTCATCATCATCAACAGTAATCCCCACACTTGCCATTTCATCCCTACTGTGGACAAACTTCGTGAGATATTTTGGAATACTGTCGCCCTTCTCCATTTTGATTTTTCTGAGCTTATCTTTCAGCGCCAACTTCATCTGGTCACTGCTACTTTGGAAAAAATATGTCAAAGCCTTCCACATTGAAAATGGAGTGGCTTTCCCGTGAAGGTTGGACACAATATGGTCCTTCACACCTTCCAACAGAATTCTTCTTGTCTTCACTACCTTCTTTTGCCATGCGTCAAGTAATGCAACATCGCTAGAACCAGGCTTAGGAACATCGCTATCGATGAACTCCTTCAGTGCATTATCTTCCAGCACTGCCTCCATCCTATCCTTCCAGGATGTGTAATTCGAGCTGTCCTCAAGGGCATACTCCAATCACAACCCATTGAAAGACATTTCAATGTATACTCAACTTTCGCACCAAGAATTTTCTGCAGCAAATTCAAATTCTCCACCAGCACAAACTCAAGAATTTTTCACAATTGCAATCTTAAAGAATTAACACTACTCCAATACCATGTAGAAATTATATAACATATGCATGTATATATCCAGATTCTCCTGATCTAACAATATTTATCTTAGCAGAATTCTTTCGGTAATAATCACATGAAATAAAACGAGGTCGACGCGTTTCGAACCAACCAGTGTGGTTCATCATCAGGACTATGTGAGAGATCAGATCCAGACATTAAGTATAAATAGATGTAGAGATGGCTCAACTAGCACTTAGGATAACGGCTAGTTTGACTTTAAAAAAGTAAATATTCCATTATTTATTTATTTATTTAATTTTTATTTATTTATTTATTATTATTATTTTATTTATTTATAAACCTCTAATATATTTATACAACTAATTAACCAAATAATTAATATAATGGTAAGTAATATAACAAAACGTGGTGCATATAAGTAAATTTTTGATTAAATTATATAATAATCAATTATTAAAATTAATTAATAAATATAATAAATTCTTATTCATATAATTTAATTATGACAAACCATCTATCAAATAGTCAAACATAGAGTCAAATAAATAAATAAATAAGTAAATAAAATAAAAATAAAAATAAAAAAATAAATAAAAACAAATAAATAAATAAATAAATAAATAAAAAGAAAAATCAAATGTCACCATATATAGAAAATATCACCTTAGTAACTTAGTATTCAACCTTCAGGGAAATCTTAAGAACAATCATGTCAACTAAGTTATATGCTAAAAAACTCAAGCTATAGATAACTTGTGAAAACAAATAATCTGAGGTGTGATGTTTAATCTTTGTCGTTTTATTCACAACAACATTTCATTTTCTAATGCATGAACTTGGTTAAGTATATAAACAACATGTGCTCAAATAACAACATGAAAGTAAACTTTTCTGATAGTCATGAAAGTATTTTAACACAAAATAGCTATAAGGATTCCAATCAATATCATGTAATACTAATTTCATATTCAAGCTTTGGTTGTTGTTTAAATGGACATGATACTAGGTATTTTCAATTTCATCATAAAAGATAACAAAATAAAATGAAACGTCCAAAATACAATCAAACAATAAAGAGAGGATATCATGGAATGGAAATTGATATTATAAAAAAAATTGGTTACTTGTGCACCAATGTCGTGTTTGGCATTCCTAAAAGATTTTCTTTCCCAAAATAACCATGAGGTGAAATAATCACAGTTACATTAAAAACCATAGGAATTCCTACTAGAAACATTTCCAAAGTCGATGGCTCATGTGCCTAAAAGATCTCTAACAACAAATGAATCATATCCAAGACGTGCTATGCATTGTCTCTCAACCATTTTTCCAATCTCACTTCCTGTAACCTGCCCACAACAGAGTTAAGTGACAAAAAAACGAGCACATTGACATTTGTTTTTATCTTTTGTATCTAATAAATTTGAATTTGATTTGTTTCATCAACATATTAATTCATATTTAAAGCCTTCCTGACATATGAGAATGTATCCATCAAGTAGGACATTAGAAAAATCGACCTCATTGAGGCCCTCAAACAATTTCTACAATATTAGAAAAAAGAACATATCTGCAAAAGAAAAATGCATATATTACTTATGTTCAAACTTTGTATATGGTGTATTCTTATGCAGATTTTTAAGATGTTTTTCTTCCTTTACCAAAGTGAACTATAGCTTGGTTAAACTACATATCCTTTCATTCGGCATCAATTTCTGCAAGATAAATGTCACATTATTCTTTCCCATTTCTTAACATGCTACATATGATAAATTGAAATACACATAAAACCAAAAGAAAACCATTTTCTAACCAAAACAAAGAAACGAACAAATCATGGCTCTAATAATACTTCATTATAATATTAGCAAATGAAAAGGGAGTGGACCATTTTTTTGTTATGAAAGTGATCGAGCTTCAAGAACCAGCAAATGTGAGGGAAGTTGTAAATGTGAAAAAAATAATGTTTACCTAATTTGTAGACTTCTTCAAAATGACGCAAATGATGCCATTTTCGAATGTGGTAAATATCAAAATAAGAAATGGCCACATTGGATGCAAATATTAAATATAAAAACTTGTGTACATGACATATATTCTAATAAAGTACATTGCAATGACTATCATGGGCCTCCATGAGTTATAGGTCCTCAGTATGTTAGTCTCGATGATGAAAGAGAGACGGCAACGATACGTATGGGCAGTCCTAGTATGTATGGTGGATATCTTCAAACCAAGGTCGTCATCTCAATGAACCTAGGTTCTAACATGGTAAATCTGGATTTGGTCTTCACCCAATTTCATTCCATCATACTTTGTCAAGACTCAAGAGGACATAATGGTCATTCATCTTATAATAGGGTTGCTTTTGAGGTTATAGATAAAGCTTATCCAAAGAAAATGGATTTTTGGGCCCCAAGAGATATGTATAATTTAAATGATAACAATTGTATGTTTTTTTCCCAAGATTCAAATGTAGGAATACATTTTGTGGATTTTACTAATAGATAGAATGAGAGAAATAATCCATGAGGAGAATCTACTGGTCATTTTGATTAGGGAAAACTCAGAGATAATAAGACTATTTAGGTTGAAATCAAAGATGGTGTTGATTCTTGTAGCTTCTCAGTTGTTGTTAGTTTTTAAGGTATGAATTTTGGTTCTTCAAAGGTAGGGTCCTTCAGCTTAATTGCACATGCCTTGGTCCTATCACCCAAAAGCAAACCATAATCAACCTAGTAAATATGCCAAGTTTAGGGAAATTCCTATTTGTATAGTTGTCAAGCTTATAGTTATTTTTTACTCTGTTATAATTCTGTTGAGACCACCACCTAATCTGTAGTAAAAAGTAACAGAGGAGCCATTAGTCATACCTACCCATGGTCTCTTGTAGGCATGATAGAAGAATAGGTTGAGCCATTAATTAGAATTGCAAATATATTGAGGAAAGACAATTCATTATCTAGTTAACCAATTGCACATTGAACCCTATATGGATGAGTAGCCCTAAATAAAGCTAGTTTTCTCTATCACATGCCTTAGAAAGAAAAAATCACTAACATTTCTTGTAATTTTTTGGATTGACGTTAAAAATACCTTCTTGGGCTACTCCTATTCCGTAATGGATTTTTTTCCTAGGAAGGATGCAAAATCATTCTAATGACATGGAATCGGCTTAGTGGATTTTGAACCTACATGAAATAATTTTTTCAATGATTTTCTAGATGTAATTACATAGTGATATGGGTCTGAAATCATTCAATTCTTGTCTAATTTTGGGAATTAAAGCCTGAAATGTTGAATTTAAGCTCCAAAATCTTGCCTGTCTATTTTAATTTGTCAGCAATTCTTAGTTGGTATATTTGAAGGAAGTCATAGAACCCCTAGAATAATTATATTGTACTACTAAGTGGTTGAGGGTTCTTATCCTTTTGGAAACAAGCTGGATGCTTTTGGAAAGAACGGAATTTTTGTGGAATACAATGAAACTTCGAAGACATATAGAATCTATGTGCGTGGTCAAAGAGAAGTGGAGATATGCCACAATGTCATATTTGATGAAGATGTTTCCCTCAAGAAAGTGAGAAATCTTCCTAGCTCCAAGAAAGACAAAGAAGATGAAGAAGCAGGGAAGCAGGAAGAGTCGAAGGATGAACTAATGCCCGATGTTGAAGGACCTATGGATCCCATTGATCCACCTCCTTCAAATAAGAGAAGACCCTCATGGCTTAGGGATACTCTCGAAGATTCCGAGAGACACATTGCCCCAAGGGGTACATTCCATGAAAGCAATAAGTCGAAGAGATACCAAGGGTATCTAGAAGCCATGCGCATGATAGTACAATATGAGCTTGGAACAATTGAAGAAGACGTAAAGCATCAAGTTTGGAAGGATGTTATGCACGAAGAGTATGAGTCCATTATGAAAAATGATGTCTGGGAAGTGGTCTCGAGACCAGAGGAAAAATCTGTTGTCACCTCGAAATGGCTCTATAAGATCAAGCATGGATCTGATGGAAGTGTTCAAAAGGACAAGGAAAGATTTGTTGCCCGAGGCTTCTCTCAAAAGGAAGACATAAATTATGATGATATATTTGCACCTATGGCCCATTATACCACCATATGATCTAATATTTCCCTTGCTGCTATGCAAGGATGGAGTCTACATCAGATGGATGTAAAGACCGCTTTTCTGTATGGATCTATAAAGGAAGAGGTGTATGTGGAGAAACCTCTAGGGTTTGAAGTCCGAGATAGAGACACCCATGTTTTCAGGTTGAAGAAAGTCCTCTATGGGTTGAATAAAGCCCCTAGGGCTTGGTACGAGAGAATAGATAGCTACTTGATGAAGTTGAGATTCACTCGAAGTAATGTTGATATGAACCTTTATTTTAAGGTTGATAGAGAAAGGCCTCTAATTTTGGTTCTCTATGTGGAAAATCTCTTCCTGATAGGTGTTGACCCTCTCATTCATCAGTGTAAGAGGAAGCTAGCTTTCGGGTTTGATATGAAAGACCTAGGACTGATGCACTACTTCCTAGTCTTGGAGGTCTGGCAGAGGCCAGGCGAGATTTTTCTTTCTCAAGGAAATATGTCGTGAAGCTACTGAAGAGATTTGGTATGGTGGACTGTAAGTATGTGTTGACTCCGATGGAACTCAACTTTAAGAAGTTGAGTGGAAATGCTATTGGGCCAATGCTAGCAAATCCTATTGAGTATCGACAACTCACAGGGGCCCTGATGTTCTTAGTGAACTCCCATCTAGACGTATGTTTTGCAGTGAACACTTTAAGTCAACATATGGTTGATCTTCATGACATTCACTGGATTGGTGCCAAGAATCTATTGAGATATCTTCGGGGCACAATCAACCATGGGATGAAATACACTTCCGAGAGATTGAGACTCCATGGATATACTAATGTTGATTGGGCTAGAAGTGTGGTGGATTGCAAGAGCACATTTGGATGTTGCTTCACCTTGGTTTTTAATTCGTTATCTTGGATAAGCAGGAAGCAGAAGTCAGTTTCTTTGAGCACCGTTGAGGCCGAATACATTGCAGTGAGTATGGCCTATTGTGAAGCTGTTTGGTTGTGAAAGTTCTTCAGTGAGTTGTTCGGGCATGTGCTGGATACCACCGTTATCCTTTGTGATAACCAGAGTGGGATTCTTCTTTTTGAGAATCTTGTGTTCCACGATCAATCCAAGCATATTGATATCAGGTACCACTTTATCTGGGATATGGTACAGCGAAGCGCCATAAGGCTTGATTATATAGGAACTAATGAGCAGGTCGCGGATATTCTCACGAAGCCCCTGGGAAGGTCAAGTTCCTAACCTTCTATGAGAAGCTTGGAATCGTGGAAAGACCCTATTTTGAGGGTCCTAATTGAGTTGGAATATGAGCTCTGGGAACTCCAGCGGGGCTTGGGGATAGCTTCTTGGAGCTATAAGCACATATGGGGCTAGGCGTGCTAAACCTTGTTGTGCTTCTGCCCCAAAATTATGATATTGAGTTGGTTCACCTTTCTCTGATCTGTGCCCCAAATGCATCCTACCCATGGAGTTTTAGACTCATGGGAAGTACCTGTCATTTGGCCAATGAGGTGGGAAATGCAGATAAAGACTAATAGCAAGACCAGTGGAAGCATCGGATATTGCCGTACTCTCTATGTCTAGGATGGCACGTGTCCAACACCTTGATCTGGGATCAAGTATGATGAGGTTTTTACCTCTAAACTAACTTCATGTTAGTAAACTAACTTCAGGTTAGTAGGAGATTCTTTTGAGTCCGAGAGAGGTTTTTACCTCTAAGATGACTTCGGTTCAGCTGTGTGTGATGTCTTTGTGACTCATATTTTTTTCTATCTGAAATAAAGAGCCATCAAAGCAAGTTACGACCGGATGACACACGATGTTTGGTAAAAGTACATGATGGTACTGATGGATGGCACTTGTGGACAAATGGAGTTCTCCCTAGTTGAGAGGGAGTGTTAATTTTTGGAAACTAGGTCCAAACTCCATGTTGCACTGCTCATATGAAAATGGTAATATTTTTGTTGGATTCCTCTTTCAGAGAGGTGCAAGGTTGATCTAAATATCATCTTGATCGTATGAGCATAACATTTATTTTGAATTTATTTTTCCACATGTGCAAGGTTGGCCAGATTTGTAATGTAGACTCACATGCCTAAAAGATGTGTCACACACCCTCATTGATGGATATAAATTAGAGTGACTTGGAGGTCATTTCATAATCAGCTCATCACACATTCTCTCATTGTGATCTGATTGGTTCAATAGCCTTTGGAGACTTTTTTCCCCTCACACGTGTGGAGCAAAGCTGTTGTTTTTTGCAGATTTGTCTAGGGATTTTTGCTGCAGTGTTGACCAGTGTTGATCGTGGTCAACCCTTGGTCATTTGACCTCAATCTTCTGCAAAAATTCTGATTTTAGGAGGTCATACACCTAGGCACTAAAATCAAGGAATTCCGGGTTGTTTGATAGTAGCCCTAGTTTGCTGCGTTGAATTTTTTGAAGTTGTCTGCGTTGAATTTTCTGTGTTGTCCCTAGTTTAACTTTCTTTGACTTGTAATGAGATTTATTTGAGGGTTGTGGGTGTGACACATGAAAGTGCTAGTTGACCGAGAAAGACTTTGTTGGTTGAAGCATCTTGCTGACTGCTGTAATGCCACAATATCTCAAATCTTTGTTGGAAAAAAGGAATTGTAAATCTGATCTATATTTGGCTTGTCTTCTATTGATCTATTATTGTGTTCTATCGGAATTTTACTTTCAAGTTTATGTGATTGATATTTTATGTTGGGCCTAAGAAAGATTGAAGTAAAAGTGCATCAAGCATAGAACACCATTATTATCTAAATTTAACATCAACAAACTGTCACTTTCCCTGAAGGCTCCAACCTTCAATTCACCAAAACGAACCACGTCTCATATATTTTCAGATTTGATCCACTTGTGATCAATATCAACATAAAAATATCAACCAACTTTCTCTGCACACCAGAAAGATCAAACCCTAGAAATAAATCCCACTTTGATCAAGAACAACAAGATTAATCCTTCTCAATAGCTTTCTTTGTTCAGCACACACATTCAACATCAATTCTGCTCAACTCTAGTTTCAAACCCTAGGTAGCAACCTTGCTCAAAAATATTCTCATTAGCAATGGTCAACACCATATGAATAAAACCCTAGAAAATTCTTGACAACAACCTGACCAACAATGATACAAAATACTCAGACTGCTCAATACTTCATCAAATCACGACAATGGCTTATGATAATGGCAATAGTAGAATTACACTATATAGCCAACACATTCTCTGATCAGTGGCATGTCAAAAAGACAACTTCATTACACTTGTATTCAATAAATCATCATGTAAATGCAAGAAATTTTTATAAGGTAAACCCTCTGGAATGCTTTAGCAAAAAGTGGTCATTATCTCTACTATAGAATGGTCAAAAACACTTTGGTTCTATCCCTGCTTATATATACTGTCTGTTCCTTGTATACTTATCCTAAAAAATTCTTGCCTCAACTATTTGAACATAACATATCTTATACCTCAAGATTCTTGATATGAAGAGTGCCACTTACTGCCAAGTGTTGTGCCTGAAGATGCCTTTGAGAGATCTCAAGTCTTCCCTTTCCTTTGTCTGAAAATATTATACCACAGGAAATGAAGAAACCTTGAATCATAGTCAATTCTCTTTCAATTACTTGCCCATATATTTAGTCCACTCAAGTCTGCTTCTTTATATACTTTTTTCATCCCTTTGAATAGAACCTTGATCAAAACTCAGAAAGGTATAGATATACTTCAGATTTCCTTCTTCATGGATCTTTTTGTGACTGATTTGGAGATGTCCCTTTTCTTCCCTTTCCTTTTGTCACTGATATATCTTTGATTGCAATCTTTGATAATGTCACAGATGTCTTCAGTGTTTGAAATTTGTTGTATAGGACATGGCTCAGATTGTAATCTCCTTAAGATTATTCAAACAAGCTTCTTAAGTTAACACACTGCTATTCAATGACTGAAGTGGTTTAGCAAAACTCTTTTGAACACTGACTCAAAAACCCTGAGATCAAGCAATGACTAGGGTGATTCTTACCCTTCAATAGAATTTGTCAGATTCCAAAAAAATAAGCCTCAAGAAAACAATGAAAAAGCCTTATATGCCAATGGATTAGGGTTCAAAATTGTAGTAAAAATTTCCTCAGAAAAATTTCTTGAAAACTTCTGACAAGCATATGAAGAACCCTCCCCAAGACAACATGAAAATTAACTTCAAGTTCATAGAAGTGTTACCTTGTCTGCGTGGATATATTTTTTCTTCAATGGTCGAAATTTGATCTTAGATCTACCTCAGGAAGAGGGCCAAACTTACCTAATTAATGGAGCAAAATAGCCTCAGATAAAAATCTGTTGAGCAGGTTAAATAGATGCTACAGGTAGCTGCAGAGATCCTTGTCAAGGGAGGCTGAAAATAATCACAAAATTGTGCCTCAGATGGTGTCCTCAGGTAGGCTGAAATGGGCATCAAGAAACTATATTCAAGCCTAAAAAAAAACCAACAAAAAGTGCCTTAGACAAGTCAGACATAGCCTTAGAAAAATTGAAAAGTCTTCCTCGGAACAAATCAGATTTAGCCTTCTAAATGCCAATGAATAGTCACAAAAGAAGGCTTTCAACACAGACATAAAAGTCTCCAATGTGTTTGAACTTTCATTGCTTGCAAGATATGAATCTTGTGTGTATACAACATCTAGGTAAAGTCCTATATCTACTGTTTCCTGTTAGTTACCCATATTTTAAGTTCTAGTTGTTGTTCCTTCTGCTCTTTTATTTTTCTATTTGAGTATGGGTTCAAAATGTTAGTTTGGACATCTCATGACTAAAACAATCTATAAACATAATTATATTGATGTGGGCTTCTTCTGGAATACTGTGTAGTATCGTTGTGGTGTCTAGTTGTTGTTCCTTTTGCCTTTTTTTTTATTTTTTAGTTTGAGTATGGGTTTAACATGTTAGTTTGGACATCTCCTAACTAAAAAATCTATAAACATAATTATATTGATGTGGGATTCTTTTGGAATACTGTTTAGTAACGCTGTGGTTTCTGTGTAGTAACGTTAGCTTGCCTAGCTACCCTGCAAGGCCAGATCACCGATGATCCTGCATTTTTCTCTTATATTCTTCTTCATAGATAAAATTTAGGAAATTATTCATGGAGGTCTATGGGCTCTTAGCCATTTACCTAAGATGGCCAAATCTCAAAAGTTGTGCACATTAAATGTTTCTAATTTGAAAACTAAATATTAGCAGGTTTGTGATTCTTGTAGTTCTCATTGGCTAATCCTAGGGACTATAAATGACTAGAGTCTCATTACATTGGAGGTTGGGTTTAGGATCTACGCTATCATAAAAACCGCAATCAAAAGAAAATCACCTTTATATCTGATTTTCTGAAACTTTATGGCTGATATACCTCCTGTTACTGAATTTTAAGGACCCTAATAGGTAGTAAGGATTGTATCCCCATTTTCCTAGGCCAACTTATAATCTATCACTATGCTTGTCTATAGGGAGGTCGTATGAGACATGAACTTGTGATCATCAGTTGACAAACACCACTGTGTGCTGCATGCTAACTACATGTGGGTCAATTTCATGCCCGTTTAGGTAAAAAGCATGACAATCATTGTCCTACATCCATTTACCCCCTTCTGACTGTCCAAACAAAGAGACAATTCACCCTTGAATATTTTTAGAGTAGTGATTTTTCTGTCTATAAACCAAGAAGTTCTTGTAATTTATGAGTAAATGATAATGTCACTGACTTATTTGATTTTGATTGTGAAGATATGGCACAACGAATACAACCAGTACCCCATCCTCATCTAGTGTAGACTCCATTTCTTCTTTTTCATGGCTAATTGGAAGGGTAGAAAAATTATTTCTGGTTCACCTCTTGACACTACTCAAATGGCTATGAATCCATTCATGACCTAAAAGCTCTTTCTGGTGCATGAAATTTTATCTCTAGTTCATGCGCTTAGCATCGATGGGTCACTTCTAGACTATGACAAAGTATTTTTGCTATGTAAATTTGGTTTTTGAGAAAAGAAGTAGATGGGAAATATCTTCAACATTGATTCTTTTTTGTGAAGGCAAGCAATTGCTTGAACTTTTCCTCTATTGAGGTTGGATTTGTTACACAATTTCTAAGCCTAAAGTGAATAACTTAAGCCTCAACTTTGAAAATAAGGGAAGAATAATTTTTTCTTGTAGAAAAAGAATTTCCACCCACATTTAACATTATTTGCATTTATAATGGACTCCCAACCACATTCTTTATCTAATGAAACTATGCTTTCTGTAACACCATTTCTTCTATGTGAATGTGTTAGTTAAGGAAAAATACGTATGATTCATAAGCATACTGACATCTGAAAACAAACCAAAAGCAAACAAACAAGGAAATGAGACTTACCTTTCACAACACTATGCAATCCTTACTTTTCCAAGCCAGTCAAGTACCCTCCCATATTTTGCATCCTAAAACTGCAATATATTGTCGTTGGGTGCAAAATCATACACAAGAAAGCTCTCACCTCTGCCTATGGAACAACAAAAACCTCTAAACCTCACCATGCAAAAGAGTCTTGAGACCCTCCTAGAATTCTAAGTCCTCCGTCATGCAACTCATCTTACTGATGCTTTTGACGACCAAAAAAGACACGTCTCTCAATAACCCCCTTGTAAGCAGCACAGTAGTTGTTTTTCCCCAACAAAATATTTTCAAATAAATATTGTGTTGTAGATTCAATCTCCTCAAGCTTAAATCTAAAGCTCTGGAAGCGTTCAAAACTTGTTCCTTCATCTGCCAAAGTATCTTCCAACCATTTGAGTACTCTAAAATAATCATATGTGACAAATTTCCTTCCAAAATCCTTAGTTATCGATACTTAGTCTACTGTCTATTGTCTCGTAAGCACTGCTAATATTTTGTTTTCTTCTTTGAAATAATGAGAATGTGAAAACAACAATATGTTAAAATTGGCAACTAGGGCCAAATTATACATGCTTAGTTGATGAAGATGATCATTCCATTGAATCCCTCTTTTCGAGAGGACCAAAATTGACCTAAAGATCACCAAATTTGGATAAGAAAAAATATTATTTATTTAAAAGAAATTCCACAAGATAACCTTATTAAGGCGGAAAAATTGAAAATTTGAAATTGAAAATTTTCCTTTAAGTGTTAAGATCAGCTTCACCTCTATAAGGAAAAATTGTTATATATATAGGGATCCCTCATCTTCATTAGAGATCATCCTAAAAGAGTGCATTCAACTCTTGGGTAATTCTTTCTGAGGTAGCCACAACTTGGAGAAGCAAGGAGGACATGATGTATTGATCTCCCATAGGTTCGAGTAGGAGCAGGCAGCTAACCGCAGGTTTGAGTGAAAGTTTTGGGTGATGTTTCATCATGGTTTTTGGGTATGAATCTCTTCAAGAGAAGTTCACAATATTTTTGTGGAGCCACAAATCAGGACATTGGTTTCAGGGTGAGTTTTGGGGTTTATTTGTTCAGGCTTTGTATTCTGGTTCGGGCCACAGGAAATGCTACTACAACAACTAGTATGAAAGCATGTGTGAAAGGGATGCATGACCTAATCTGAGTCCTTTACCCTAGCTACATTCAAGGAGAGAGGGCTGTAATGTAAACAGAGAGTTTAACCCTCGTTTGTGAGCATATTCTTATTACTAGTAGCATAGGACTATTGTTGGATGCCTTGAAAAGGAATCGCAAGTCATGGATCATTGTGGGACATCTTGTAAAGGACATCGAAGGGTAAAATTCATTGGAAGAAGGTTACTCAGTGACTGTTAGGAACAATAACCAGGCATAAAGCTTCAGGACTATTTTGAACAGTAATTTAGCAAGTCTATTTTGACTCATATTATTGTACTCTCTTTGCTAAACATTGGATATTGATAATAAGAAGAATTGATCAAGGGTTTTCCCCGTCTTGGGGATTTTGTGTTATTTTGTCTTGGCTTGTCTTCTGCATTTAACATTTATGTTCTTTCTTTAGTTGGCTTGTCTTCTGCATTTAACATTTGTGCTCTTTCTTCAGTTACTGCTAGTAAGATGATAATTCATGCGTGGATTAATAAATGGGTTTATAAGGAACATTGAAGTAACTGTATTATGCAAAGAACATGTTAATCAAAATTAACATGGGATCAGAGCCAGGTGAGGACAAGCCCGAGACTAGAGTGAATGTGATAGCAATCACTGAAATAAGTTTGTTGTCAAAGTATTTGTGATCTCCTCCCTCTTTGAAGTTTGAACAAAATGAGGTGGACTAGGAGTGCAGATTGCCTAATTGATTTACAACAGAAGGAAGGATGGATCTTTGGCAGTTTCTAAGTTATTCATCTGTAATGGTCTTTCATGGTTGAGATTCCAGGACTGTTTTAGGGCCACTTCATTTGGAAAAGATGCAATTTAGAAGAATTATGGAACAAAGTTAAGGTTTCTCGACACCTATGTCTCAAACCTCTAGCTCCTAAAAGTATAAGATTCATGCCATATGTTTCTACTCTACTCTTGGACAATGGTATGCTCCTCCATCATAGTATATACCTCAACTCGCATCTCAACAATATTGACACTTTATCATTGGATGTTTTTTATCTGTTGAAGAACATCACTTGAATTAGTGCTCAAATTACCAAAATTTTCAAGTGTATGCCTGAGGTCTTTTCCCAAAATATTGGAAGAAAAAAAAACTATTTATTCCTGTTGTGGCCCTTGTACAGTATTGAATATCTGTGTGGAGTCCCGAAGAAAGTCCATGGGAGCTTGCAACTGTCACAACCTTGCCGATACTCAACACAATAAGCTCCAAGATGTGCACAAGGTCATTACATTCTTCCAAAGTTATCAAATTAAAGTCACAGTTTATATCTTTAGAAATCTCAACTAAATTCAGAGATCATGCCTTGAAACTTTTTGGAGCTTACATGCATAGTGCATGTTCAAAGGGTGTTTATGTTTTTTTTATTTCAATCTATCTTGGAAGATTCCTGTGACCTACTTTCTCTTCATCTATGTTATGCATAACTCTGTGGAAATTCTTGAAAGGTTAAATTCTAAAGCAATTTGTATCACTTGAGTATCACTGTGATATATAATTGGGTTGGTATATCTCGTCTAGAATAATTCAATTATGAGATTGAACCCGAGGTAGAAATTTCCTAGGCTAATACACTTAGTCTACAAATTTATAGACATATTGTATTCTCATTCAAAAATTTCTGTGGAGCACTTTAGGCTGAATCTTGAAGAATTATTGTATGAGGGTTAATGTTCTGGTGATTTTAAAGGCCGTCCATCCCTCCTTCAGTAATTGATCTATGCATCAGATATGAAGCATGCATTTCATTAAGGCAGAGTCTTCAATATTATTTTAGACAAATCTGATGTATCCAGTGAACAAAATTGCACAAATTTAAGGCTGAAAATTCAGTGATCGGATCTGAAACTCACTAAGATGAATCCCCTTCCTCAGAAGCTTATATGATAGATTTGCAATTCTATAAGGATGTCCATTTAAGGTATGATAGTACATTTACTGAAGAAACATTTAGGGTGAGCTTCTAAGGCAATCATTCGTGTAAAATTCATATTTGATTGAGATTTCCCAAGGTTCAAAATTTGAATATTGATTGTATGTTGATCTGAAGCATATCAAAGGTACTAACTTTACTGTCTATATATATAGTTGAAGGTTAGTTTGAGGTCTTTAAGGCTTCTCTTCAAGGCCATCTATATCAAGCGTGTCAAAATATGAAGTACACCTCTTACGGAAACAAAAGTAAAATAAAATCACTCTAAGGAAGCTCCGATGTGAATCACTTGACACCTCCATACAGTCAGGGATATCAGTAAAATTAAATTATACCAGTGTATTCATCCTTAGAAGCATCACCAGTAGTAGCATTTGTAGAAATGGGAAAAAGTTCTGGTCCAAGTTTGAGAACTGTGGTAAAGGTAGAATGGTCCAAGAATTTTATGTTCTAATACAAATTCTAGTGTGTTACTGTTATATGTTGTGTGCCAGTACAGTGACACAACAGGATCATTACAAATATTGCTAGGATTTTCACTTCAGATATTAGACTAGCTTGAATTGTGTAATGGAAGAGAATGCTTGCTTGGATGAGGATGGTGCAAGTCCCTTGGTATCTTCATTCAGTTAGTAATACTTATGAAATCAAGAATAATGTTTTATTGATATACTGCTCTTGAGGTCTGTCAGTTAAATGGAAGAACATGTGAGATAGTTTACTTGTGCATTGCTGAAGTTTGTAATTAAAAGTTTGTTGATATAGTTGCAACATGATAATGTCTCATCTTAAAGATGAGGAGAAGATTGGCAAAGGTTTAATGTTCAATTGAAGTAAGTCTTCAGAGGGAGCTATGGAATCCCTGGTGGAATGGCTTGTAAACTCTTCTGGCCTAATGATTTTTACAATAGAAATACCATGTAATAAGACGTTGATATGCAAAATCCGGATGACTATGACTGAATGACCTTGATTAATAGCAGGTTGCAGATAGCCCAATGGTTATGTTTTGGGCGAAGTTACTTTTCTGATCTTCAGAGGGAGCTATGGTTGGTTTACGGCTATTGATGATGTTTTTCCACAGATAAAGATCCTCTCGATGTGAGAGGGGTTGTCTTAGCCTTGATGCATTTCTTGCTAAAGCTTAAAATTCTAATAAAATGGAAAAGTTGTTGATCCAAATACATACAAATTGTGAAGGCTCTCATGCTTAATAAGATATCCATGTTAAATATGATCTGTAGTACTCTGCCAAAATTTTTGGATTGGAAAAATGATAAATGGAAAGAGAAATTCTAGATCCTATATCTCTTAAGATCCACCTTTATTTCATGAATGAATGAAGGGCTAAAGTTTGGGAGCACCGCTGAGGATGAATGAAAGAAGAAACTAGTATGGCCTATTATGAAGAAATTTGAGTCATGTGAGCATGTGTTGGAATCCGTAGCTTAACATCAGGTGCCACTTTATTTGATATGGAACAATGGGAAGAAATATATCTCCAACATTGCAGGATGGATGTACAGGTTACCAACATCCCCTCAAAACCTTTTGGTAAGGACAAATTTAACTTCCTTTAAAGAGAGAGGTTGGGTGTCATGGAAAGACCCTAATATGAGGGTCTCGGTTGAACATTGAGCTCTGGGAGCTACTAAGGGCCTAGGGTACTTCTTTGAGCTATAAATTACCCTAAGGTGAGTGGTTCACCTTCCCCTATAGGTGCACGGTGTACAGGGTGAGTGGTTCACCTTTCCCTGTGACAACTAACATGTGTGTAGGATAAGTGGTTCACCTTCCCCTACGTTTGTGGACACATGTGTGTAGGGTGAGTGGTTAAAATTCCCATACATATTACAAGATATGCATAGGATGAGTGATTCACCTTCCCCTACGGGATATGAGCAGAATGAGTGGTTCACCTTCTCCTATGGGTACCCCAGTTAGAGATGCATTCAAGCATCTGGTTGTGGACATGTCAATGGGACTAGGTTCATCCTTTTCCCCACATGTAGGATGCTCATTCCCTATGATTGATGGTTGACATATTGGTGGGATGTGGTCCATCATTTCCCCACGTGTAGGATCCTTCCTACTATTGTTGGTTTTCATGCATGTAGGACGTGGTTCTTCCTTTCCCCACTCTCGGTGTTTTTCATGCATGTAGGAGGTGGTTTATCCTTTCCCTACATGTGATTGTGATGTGTGTTTTTATAATGTGGTTTCTCATTTCCCTACATGTGATTATGAGCAGGATGTGATATATTCTTTCCCTGCTAGTCTTTTTGCATTATCCTACCCATGAAGTCTGGGACTCATGGGAAGTACCTCTCATATGGACAATGAGTTGGGAAATGAGGATAGAGACCATAACACTACCGATGGATGCATTGTGTATTTTCGTACTCTCTATGCTAGGATGCTTGGTGTTTATCTACTTGATCTGGGATCAATTGAGGTTCTACCTCCGGACTGAATTTTTTCAGTGAAGAGTGACAAGGTCTTGTGACTCACTATCGATCAATTCTTCTTTATTATTCGCAATAGTGCTCAGTAAAGTAGAGAAAATAAGACATAGATGGTTCATTATGGTTCATAATGGCAAGATGGCATGATGATCTATGACAAAAGATGGATTGGCAGGCGGAATTCTCCCTAGTTGAGAGGGAGTGTTAAAATGGGCAACTAGGGCCAAATTCTACTCAGATATGTTCAGTTGATGGAGATGATAATTCCATTGAATTCATCTTTCTGAGAGGACCAAAATAGACCTAAAATCACCAAATTTGGATAATAAAAATATTTATTTATTTCAAAATAAATTCCACAAGGCATAACCTTATTAAGGCGGGAAAACTGAAAATTTGAAATTAAAAATTTTCCTCCTAGTGTTAAGATCGGCTTCACCTCAATAAGGACAAATTGTTATATATATATGGATCCCTCATCTTCATTAGATATCATCCTAAAAGAGTGCATTCAAATCTTGGGTAATTCTTTTTGAGGCAGCCACAGCTTGGAGAAGCAAGGAGGATGTGATGTATTGATCTCCCATAGGTTCGAGTAGGATAAGGCAGCTAACCGAAGGTTTGAGGGCAAGTTTTGGGTGATGTTTTGTCATGGTTTTTGGGTATGAATATCTTCAAGAGAAGTTCACAATATTTTTGTGGAGCCACAAATTAGGAAATTGGTTTAAAGGTGAGTTTTGGGGTTTATTTTTTCAGGCTTTGTATTCTAGTTCGGGCCACAAGAAATGCTGCTACAACAACTAGTATGAAAGCACATGTGGAAGGGACGCATGACCTAATCTGAGTCCTTAACCCTAGCTGCATTCAAGAAGAGAGGGACACAATGTAAACAAAGAGTTTAACCCTCGTTTGTGAGCATATTCTTATTACTGTTAGCATAGGACTCTTGTTGGATGCCTTGAAAAGGAACCACAAGTCCTGCATCATTGTTGGACGTATTATAAAGGACAGGAAAGGGTACAATTCATTGGAAGAAGGTTACTCAGTGATTTTTAGGAATCCTAACCAGGTAGTAAGCTTCAGGACTGTTTTGAATACTAATTTAGCAAGTCTATTTTGACTCATATTATTATACTCTCTCTCTACTAAACATTGGATATTGATAAGAAGAAGAAGTGATCAAGGGTTTTCCCTGTCTTGTGCCATATATTTTTGTTATTTTGTCTTGGTTTGTCTTCTACAGTTAAAATTTATGTTCTTTCTTCAGTTTCAGTAGTAAGGTGATAATTCATGCATGGATTAATAAATGGGCTTATAAGGAACATTGAAGTAATTGTATTATGCAAAGAACATGTTAATCAAAATTAACACAATCACACCCACAAAAATGGAAATGCTTGGGGTTTTAAAGGTTTTAGAGCAATTTTTTCAACTTCTTGAGAAATCTGCAGATTCTAAGTGGGTTTCTATATTCCAATTGCCTTGCTACAATAGATAAGCTATGTCAACAATATTCCCAACTTTAATATCTTGATTTTTTTACTCAGCTAGTTAAGTCAACTTTAATATTTTAGTTTTTAAGAGTTGAGTTAGGTATTTTATTGTCCAAGGTTCATCAAAAGTATGTTACCTATTGTACCATGCTTTTTCAGTTGGCTTTGTGTGCATCGCAAAATTGTCTGCTAAGGAGTCGTGAAGGGTGTGAAGCTGTTTCACCAAAAACAATGTTGTCGGCCATGCAATTGTCAATGCATCTGCCTGCACTACTGCACAACTGTTTCCTGAATAGTTGTGTGGAGAAAGAAGCTAGTCAATGTACAACTAACTGTGTGACCCCCTTTTTAGTCATTGCATTTATTGGAAGGGGCAAGATACCCTAATGCTAAAAATGAGATTGAATGGATTTCATTACACTGCCATCTAAGGGAAAAGCTTATGTGTCAACCCTGTATTGAAATGAGGAAATCCAGTCTCTTTTCTCCCTCGTCAAAGAGAGATCTGCTTCTATAAAAAACATGAAGTTTTGTCTTTAGTTCATTTCTAACCCTCGATATCTTTCCACTTTCCTCTCCCAAAATTAGGTGCCACTGGTTATATCCCTTCATAATCAATGATGGATAGGTTACTGAGTGAGCGCTTCCCAATTCATTGATATGTTATCGATTTGATTCCCCATCCAGCAACCCCCTGCAGAAATTGATGACCTTTGCTCTTGTCATCATGAATCTATCAACCCCCTGTGGTAATTGATGGCCTTTATTGTTTGAGGCGTAACTTTGTTTGAGGACCTTGAGCGAATACTTATGCTCTATTGCCCTTGGAAATGGGTTGAAACAACTTGGTTCATGCCCAGCCAATCCCTAACAGAAGTGATAAGAAATTTTCCAATTTATTAACATATAGAATTGTTTTGATCTATATTTTAACTTTTTCCGAAATGAATATTTATTCAGTTTCTTTGAATTTATTTTGTAAATCGATATCAACTCTTCATGTAATATCAACTTTGTTTTTTTAAAGGCATGGCTTAATCGACTTGTTCAACAATCCATTACATTTTTTTTCAGGTTTTTAATCTCAAAAATACATATAATTAGTTTGTTTCAGGATGCTTCGGATAGAAATTTGATATATTTGGTATTAAATTTTGAGAGGCTTATTTTTTTTTCTTCTGAAATTTACTATAATAATGACATTAAATTGATTTTTCAACTCGTTTTTGAGGTTGATACATTCTTACTTAGATTAAGTCTTTGCTGTAGAACTTGACATGCAAGCGATTTTCATTGTCCGAATTCCTAGGGATTTCGCCCATTTGTCTATAATAATTGATCTTTATCGAGGAGCTACACCTTTTAATCTTGATGACAGGAGGATCACCCCTCATCCTTATGAGATATGGATATCATGTAGGATTTTTACTTGTGTTTTATAATTATATGCTACAGCTTTATGAGGCAGCTTCACCTTGTGCTTTTGTCTTTCTACCGGGCAATACCATCGCCACACATTGTAATTTGTCTTGCAGAAGAAAATCTGAGTTTGTTAGTTTATTTGGAGGAGACTTGAAGAGCAGATATTATAACCTTTAAAGCTACTTTAAAGCTCCCACGTCATTTCTATCCTAATAAGAGTTTATTTTTAATTTAGATGGTTTACCTATCTTTTAATAATGCCCATCCATGATAGAAATCATTACTTCCTGTTTAATGGCGGGGAGTAGGAGAACCCATCCATTGCAGAGAGTTTATGGGGAGGCTTCAACATTTGTTATGGATGTTTCATTTAGTGGCCTAATGATTGAAATCATAAAGATGTATATCTATTTTTGACCTTATGCGATTTTTGGTGTACTGAATAACTTTTAGTGAATTTCCAATTATTTTTGTAGATAGGGATCTGAGATAGGCATATAAGGTGGCACCTTGAAAGTAATGTATGTCTATTATTATACGAAATTATGGAAGGAAAAGACTTGAGTTGGATCTTGCATGCATTTCACGTGTTCGTTGAGTGCTCCATTCATTACCATACTTGGATCATCCACCTCGCTTACTGGTACAACCTTTGAACGAACCCATGTTTTCTGACAATGGTTTGCATTAATGAATAGGTAAGGGCTCAAAATCCAGTTCATTCATATACTCTCAAGAATTCTAAATGAAAATGCCTTAGAAGTAGGCCATCATCTGGCAAAAAGTCTCTTGGAAGCCAATCGTATCCTTGCTGCAACTTGATCAGAAATAAAACAATATGACCTCATGGTGTTAGCTATGGAGGGTGAAGACAATGCTCCTTTTAGAGTAGAAAAATGACACTTGAATCGTGATAACTAGTGTGAATATATCAAATCTCATAATTTCCAGTGCAGTTCTGGAGGGTTTATCGGGTATATAGAGTTTTTCTATTGTGCATGTGAAGGATGGGAAATTATTATGTACATAGTGTTGGTTGTGTGGCTTTTGGAATTTTTATCTATGTGCCCCTACGCAGTTACTAGCATGGGGAGAGTAAAAAAAATTGATTTCCGTTACATAGTATTGGTTGTGTGGCTTTTGGCATTGTTATCTATGCACCCCTACAAGGTTACAAGCATGAGGATAATAAAAAAAATTAATTTCCAGTACATAGTGTTGGTTGCATGGATTTTGGCATTGCTATCTATGCGCCCCTACACAATTACTAGCATGGGGATAATAAAACAAATTGACTTCCGGTAATCTAGAGAGAAGGAAGTTGCGAGAATTGGAAGGCAAGGGAGATTTGGAAGGTCCAAAAAAAATAGATGGTTGTAGACTGAGTGTTAACCCGAAGCTGGAATGTGGCTAGTGGGAAAGTTACCTTTATCTTCCTCTCCACCCAACCCATACTCTCGGAGGGAAAGTAACATTCTCTCCCAGCTCAGCTATTAAGGAAAAGACTTATTGCCGAACTCAACCCTTACTGAAAATAGGCCTCATCGCCGAAGTGGGGGATCCATACAACCCATTGTTAGAAGGACCTCCTTCAGTTAGACTCACGTTAGAATAGGATTTGGTGAAGTAGGTAGGATTATTTTAGACTAGACTCGGGTTATGCAACAGGACCCCAAGGCAGGATCTTCAGTAAGGCACGTTTTTTGTGAAACTAGTCGTGACACTGGATAATCATTCTTATTAATGATATAACAACAAGCTTACCGCCAACAGGCCAGGCGAACCCCACCCCATCGTGAAACTTATCGATTATTGCATTGAAAGAATGCATGCACCAACCAAATAACATGCAACATGAGGTAAGGATATCAATCATTGAATAATGATAAATGGAAGCTCATACCAATGAATATTACTTGTTGATTAAACAGAACAGGTGTGTGTTGGTTTAGTTTTTCTTTATCATCCACTTCAATATTGTCAAAATGTATTTATGCCCTAATAATTGTGTTCATGCCCAGAGTATTAAATTGTGCCAGTTCAACCATATGTCCTCCATTTAAAATCAAATATATATTCTGTAACTTCTATGTAATATATTTTAAACTTATAATTTAAGATTTTTTATCATGGAATTGTTGAAATTTCTAGAAATAGAAAATATGTATACTCAAATATATTCATATTTTAAAAATTGTGATAATCAATGTGATTTAGATTCCATTTGTTTCCCATTTTCACTTAACCACAATTAATATTTCCATCTGTGGAGGTGTGAACCATTTTTCAGACTATAGTGATGTTCTAATAAGGGCTTATACATGGGTAAAACAAACATTTAAATGATAGTACATACCTAAAAGCAATTTTTGCTTCAGATGTTCTATGCTCCACATGATTCAAAAGCTTCAAAGTAAGCTGCCGCTAGTGACTGAAGAATTCGATTTCACTGAGTCCATGTTGGATGCAGTAGTATGGGAGCAGCTTAACACTTCCTTATTCGAGAATACATCCTCTACGATAATATGTCCTCTACAGTAAGAAGAGGTCAAGATAGCAGAAGGATCTGGCTTGTGGAAAACTAATTAAGAAGCATTTAGGAAGCATTCATGACCTTCACAGCAAGAAACAATGAGAAATACAAAGAGATAGATCATCACAACCAAGATATCCATAAACAACAACAACAACAATAATTGAGGCAGTATAAGTCAAGCAATGGTAGTAGATGCAGATGGTAAGCAATGCCAGTAGATGAAGACAATCAAGTGGTGATAATACATGTAGATAGCCACAGTTTTGTCTTGATGAGTGGTCAAGCAGTGCCAGTGCATCAATTTTGTCTTGATGGGTGGTCAAGTAGTGCTAGTGCATGTAGATATTTTGTTCTACTTTGTTATTTTGCCTCATTCACATTAATGCCTTGACCTAATGCTACCATTATTACTAGTTTCATCTCTAGTTAGAGATAGCCACATCAATGTAGAATGATCCATTCATCAATGCCTCAGAGTGCCAGGACTGCTATGAGCGAAATTCTAAGAGCATGGATGTCATTGGTCAAAAGTTATGAGTGGCTTTCCAAGACAAAGTTAGAACATGAGTACCTAATAAGCATGGAATAAGGTTTGAGCCCTAAGTTTCACTAGCTCCAAATAGAAAATTCACTTTAGGAGTGTCTTGCTTTTCTAATTTGCTACTAGGAACAACTTACATATCTGATTTTTCATTTCTCTTAACATAACAGGATGCAAACATTTGGCATATTACAATAATTGTGTGCAGAAGTCTTGCATGTCAGCATAATTGACCGCAAAAGCTTTGGATACCTAGGAAAGGCAAGACATTTTCCATGTTAATTATCTTGAAATTCGTTTCATATATCTAGGTTTTTGTAGATGGATAAAAAAAAAATTCAAAAACAATAACATGGAAAATGTCTTGCGTTCTTGGGGGTTAGGGTGTTGGGAAATTTTGCCTCTGATAGTGTAAAATAATTTCGCTCCAATGAGTTGGTACATTATTCTTATGAGGAAAATTTACTTTAATAACTCCAGCTCAGGGATTCACCATATAAAACTTGGCACATTATGATTAAGAAATTTATCTAAACATAACGAGTTGTATAACTTCTAAGGTAATTCCCACCGATTGTTATGTTGGGAAAAATTAAGATTGCATAACATAAGAGACGATTGATTCAAAAAGTTATTGAAATTTAGATGGGCATCTATCCAAGCCACTTGAAAACTGGATTTGAACCGACATTAAAAAAGTAACAAAATTAGGTTCTTGCATACTTACTTGTTCCAGAGGGATTCTCTAGATGGCATGGGAATTGGGCTCTTTGGCAGGAATTGATGGAACAAAATCCAACAGTGGTCCTCGTGGAATCGCTCCATTCTGTGCCTGATTCCTTCCACGACTTTCCATTATGAATCCACTTGAAAGCGGTGCGTCTTCTTCCCGGGATTATTTTCCCTGCATTTGAATCAAGAAATAAGAAATATTGGAACTAGATATAAAGAAAATCTCCACTTCAGGGAAATCCGACTTGATTATAATTTTGTGATAATCGAATCCTACTACCTATTCATCCATGGTTTATGGATTGTTTTTAAGGGAAAACGACGGCCGTCTTGCCTCTAAATTTGGTAGGGAAGAAGCTCCAAGGCAGTCTTGGACCGTGGCGGTCGGCAAGGAGAATATGGAGGAAATTTTGACAGTAAGAGGACTCTAGGAATTTGCTGCAGTGTGTTATCTTCTTTGTGTTTGTCTCTTTTCTTCCCACGCAGTGTGCTCTCTTCTTTGTGTTTGTATATTTTCTTCCCGCTCAGTGTGCCCTCTTCTTTATGTTTGTATATTTTCTTCTCGCGCAATGTGCTCTTTCATGTGGGCTGGAATTGAGTGGGTGTACAGAGTTGTAGAGAGAGCACCTTTTGGAATTTTAGTGTAAAAGTTGTGTTCCATAGGTACATTGGTAACTTGGGTTTAAATATTTCGTTTATATTTTTAAATATAAAATTCAATTTTTGATTGTAAAAAAAATTATATATAAAAAAGATAAGTATTTCTAAATTTATAGTTGTCATGAATTAATAAGTTAAAATAATGACGGTTTGAATTGTGATCTAATGTGGGTGTGTATAGGAAATTTCAAGAGAAATTTATATTTATTTATAACTCTCTTGGTGTCGTAAAGATGGCAAATTCTTTCAACCCATAATGTTTTAGAAGTTGTCCAATGCTTTATTATTCTCTACCAAGGGAGGGCTCTAGTAATCAATTTGTTTGTTGACAACTATTAGTTTAGTATTGACTTGTAATGTTCAACTTTGAAAAATAAATGTCTATTTTTCAATATTATTAGGAATTTTTTCAAACATTTGATTGGACGGTAATTTGGCCTTATTACAACCTTTAGAGAAGATAATGTCATGTGGATTCACTCACATATTTTATGCCATAATTTATGGATATGGTTGTAATACTCATGTGTTATTTTTAGATATTTTTGTAGTGATTTTTCATTCTTAAGCTTTGAAGGAAGTAAAGAACATATTTACCATCCATTACTTCCCATCATTTAAGCAAGTCTATGCATAAAAAATGGATAGGAATAAGATGTAACTAGGAATATTTACTAAGAATTATCAACACTTGTGTAGGGGTAAAATTTTAAATGTGTAGACTTAATAGTGGTTGCTACCCACAAAAAATTATGCAAGTCCATGTGTTTGAGGAGCATGCAGAGCAGATGAAAACATTGGACTGAATGTACTATTTACAATGCCAAGTCTGGAAGAGTCTGGTAGTGGTTTGGAGAGGCCAAAATCAACTCACTCATGAGAAAGTAAAAAATATGGACACTTGGTTGGCACACTTTGAAGGGCACGCTCATTGTGACTTTTGTCCTCCACCGCCTCCAAGAACAGCCCCAGACAACCCTGCATCCATCACGTCGGATGACTAGTATGCTATCTAGTGTTATTTATGTTTTATCTGTGTTTTGGTGCCTCTGGCCCAACCGTTTATGGACAATGTCCCTATAAGTCACTATTTTGTATTTTTGTCATCTGGCGCAAATTTTGGTCAACAAACTTGGTCCAGGTGAGACCACCTATTTTGTAAGCGACTATATGTACTTCTTTTTCCTACATGAATAGAACATTGACTTACAAAAAAACAAAGGTTCATACAACATTAAAAAAACAATTAAGGTTCATACCTAAATTAATAAAGGTTCATATTTATTCACTAAATAGGTCTATAAATATGTATTTTAGGTTTATCTATTTAGTATTTAGATAATGCAAATATGATGATTTAATACTAGATTTAAATGAACTCGCACTTTTAACATAAATCAATTATGAAGTTTAAATATTAAACTAATTTATGGCCAAAGATTAAACATAAATATAAATATTATTTTGGATATCTAAATATTACCTTTAATAAAATTATAATAAAGGCATTAGTGTAAAGTAGATAGATGATAGATGCAATTATGTTAATTGCAGATGAACCCATTTGCAGTGTTAAACTTTAGAAACAAAAGGGTATTCAAAATTTTAACACTGTAAATTCAAAGACCCCTTTGTCTCTAAATTTTAACAGTGCAAATGGATTCAGAGACCCTTGTAGTGAAATGTAACACTTCGGTATACAAATTACAATTTTCTATTTATGGAGTGACACAACTAAAAATTACTCACATAAATGACTAATTCATATACTTGTTGTAATTTTTATTTGGTCATATTTTTATTCTTGGAATATATTAGTCATTTACATTAATCATTATTAATTTTGTCACTTATTATCTAGTCATATATTTTAATCCTAGGGTAATTTAGTCACTTTTAGTTTAGTCACTTATTATCTAGTCATATATTTTATCCCTAAACTAAATTAGTCATTTAAGTTAGTCGCTTTTAGTTTAGTCACTTATTATCTAGTCATATATTTTATTCCTAGACTAAATTAGTCATTTAAGTAAGTCATTTTTAGTTCGGTCACTTAAAATTGCTCAAATTTAGTAGTAATTTACTTGAAATAATTGCGGTGACTAAATTTTTTAGTCACCTAGTCATTAATTTCATCATTTTTTACTAGTGATTGTGATTCATATTTTCAACCAACAATACATCTTTCGCTAATGCATTCTTGCTTCCAAGTGTGACTGTACCTACTCCTATGACATTTGAAGACTCGTCATTTCCAAAAGACACTATTCCATCCTTCCATTCCTTCAAGGATATTAAATTATTCCTATCTCCAGTCATATGAGTTGAGCAACCACTATCAACATACCAAACTTTTTTGTTGCTTTGAGCCTTGAGAGTGATAACACATTTTTCAATACTCTTTTTCCATATTTGTTCACTCTGATTTTGTGAGAATTCCTTTGAGGAACTTCCAAGTCTACAATATTTAGCCAGGTGTTCAAAATTGTTACATTTGTGACATTCAACATCATCTCTCAAATGATCAAATATGTTAGTATTCTATTGATTTCCGAAATATCCATTTCTAAAAAATTTATTCCAAACATATGTGTGACATTCTATAGCTCCATGTCCAAATCTTCCACATGAATAATAATGACCATAGAAGATATGTTGGTACCTGGGAGGAAATATTCTTCGAGGAATTGTCTTCCATGGTTCTTCCTGCAAGTCCTGATCTCTTGAGTTGGCTGGAAGGTCTACCTGTTTGTTATATTTTGCATATCCATATTCTTTTGTTGTCATAAAAGGACTTGGATACTTTTTAGATTTTTTTTTGTAACCAAGACTAGTCTTGTCACTGTTTGATCATTGATTGTTGATGATTTCTTCCAATGCCTTGGAGCTGTTGGTGTAGTTTTAAAGAGTTTTTCCATTTTTTAATTTTTTCGAAGAGAAACTATTTCAGCTTCCAATGCTTCTCTTTCCTTGTTGGTTTCCTTTAATTCTTGCCTGAGCGATTCTTCAACTTGTTTATATTCTTCAACCTTGATTTTAAGATTTAGGACATGTTCCCTTTCTATCTTTAATTCATCTTCAAGAGTGTTCACATGCTTCTTCTCTACCTTGAGCTCTTTGATAACCCTGATCACTTTGTTTTGAAATCCAACCTCAGTCATCTCTTTTTCTTCGTATCCTTCTTCGTTAGATACTTCTTGCTTATTATACTTGGCCATAAACAATACTCTTCTGTTGATTTATTCTTCGTTATCACTGCCTTCATCAGATGATGAGCTATCTTCTTTGGAGAATAAACTCTTCTTAAAAAATTTCTTCTTGCCTTGATTTTTGAATTACCTCATACCTTTCTTTCCTTTTGTAACAACCTCATTTTTTTGAGGACACTTGGCTGCAAAATTCCCAAACTCACCCCAATCGAAACATATCAATGGAAGTTTATCTTTGAATTTCCCTGTACCTGTTCTCATTTTTCGCGTGAAGTAGGAAAATTATTTATCTGAAAATTCTTCTTCATCTTCTTCCTTTTATTCTTCCTTACATTTATAAGTTTTCACTTTCAGAGTATGGTTGTCCTTACTAGTTTTCTAGGATGTGGCGAATGTTGTTTCTAGGTGATATGTGTCATCCTCTTCTTTAATCCTCATTTCATATGCTGTAAGCACTCCATGAAATTCATATTTACTGAGATTGGATAGATTCGAACTATATTCCAAGACATATACCTTTGGGTTGAATCTTTCCGGAAAGGTTCTAAGGATATTTCAGACAACAATTTTCGTGTCGAAAGGTTCTCCCAAACCTTCCAATGCATTTGTTATTTCATCAACACGCTATAAGTATGCATCAATATTTTCATCTTCCTTCATTTTGAGTTGCTCAAAATTTTCCTTGCAAATTTGAAGCTTTGCTTCTTTCAGATTTGAGTCACCTGCATATATATTCTCAAGCTTGCCCCATACTTATTTAGCATTTTTTCAACTCAGTACCTTAAGATAGACATATTCGATAAGCCCAATGATAATGAGATATTTAGCCCTTGCATCATATACCATATTTTTCTTTCCTTTTTCATCCTGGGTCGCTATAAATCCTTTTTCAGCGATTTCCCATACTTTGTATCCTTGCGTCAACAAATGAAACTGCATGCTTCCACTCGAAAGTGTGTAGTTATTTTCATTTAATAGAGGAACTCTATTCTTAGTATACTCCATGAACTCCTTCGAGTTGTTAGACTGCTATTGAAGGAACCAAGCTCTGATACCAATTGTTAGAAATAATGAGAGGGGGGTGAATCAATATTTCTTATCAATTAACACTTTTTAAATCCTTTCAGAGAATTAGTTAATATTCAATTATTCTTTATGTTTATCCAGTAATAAAAGTAAAAAATATAACACAATAGGAACACGAATTTTAGGTGGAAAACCCCCTCCTGGTCAAAAACCACAAACACTTTTCTAATAAATTATTTAATCTTCAGCCCCAACTGAAATGAAAGGTACAACTTCCTATAAAATATAGAAAATAATTATTCTCCAGTTCCCACTGGAAGGATGCCCCAACACCTTGGTTTCTTCAGTAGTCAAATGAATGGATGCCTTGACATCCTAGACCAACCTACCACCGTGAAGTGTTCACAGGCTCCAACCTGTAGGTAACTTCATGCACCAACCTAGCACCTCCCTGCCACCTGATAATGATCAGTAATAAGAAAAGAGTGTGGAATCCTATACTAGGGACAATGATCCATGATACAATATGATTCACAATGATTTTCTTGAACTAGACCAATCACCCAATCACACGATGACCTGCATCTCAACCATAACATTATCCAACAATGACACTTATACCTCCCAACAATGCCTCTCCAACTCTAGGAAAATTGACTCTTTTACAATAATGAAACTTTTAGAATTTTACAATGATGATTTTTACAATACTGACTTTTGACACGACCTGATACTTGACTTGACACTGCTTCTTTGAACACTAGCAGTTGCTGAGGTATTGTTGTGCTTGCTTCAAGTAATGGTACTTTGGCGTTGCATTGTCCTTCTAGTATGTGTCTGAGTCATCCCTCCTTCCTACACATGCAAGGCCCAAACCAATATATAAACATAATACTTACACTCTCCTGCAAATCATATGTTAGAGAAATATTCAAAATTCAAATGTAAATACGTTCAACATTTATGAACAAAACCCAATCAAACAAAAATACAAAATACTTACAATGTCTTGCAAAAACACATGTCAAAGATGATATCAAATTAAAATTAAAACACTAATAATACATACCTTGTTGTAGTAGATTTACCCTTGAATGTTGATGTGTTGTCCTGACTGCAGTGATCCTTGAATGCATATTTTTTCTTGCCTTCTAGAAGCTCGATATTGAATCTGTTGTATCTATGTAATTTCAGATCTCCAAGGTCTAAAGTTTCATCTTGTGGTAGCCCTATGAGTCCTATTTCCAACCCCGTAGGTTTGATCAACATTGGATTCTTCAAGAAATAGTTATGCTAAATCTCCTATGATGCCTTGATTATAGACCTGGTTTAGTAGAGAAAACTTGTACGAAGTTCCACGTGTCACGGTTCCAACCTTTGGTCCTGAAAATGATAAAAAAAAATACATCTAGTCCTCTTTCTGTGATTTTTTTATGAAATTTGAATCCAATGCTCAGAGATAAAGTGGTCACCTGTTTGACACGAAATTAGAGAGCCTGCAAAAACCCTAACTTCATTAGATCATATCTATAAAAACATAGCGAACGAATATCTGAAATTAGGATATGAGCTTCATCGGGATTTCGCCCAAATGGGTTTTTAGTTTCATCATTTGAAGCTTCGTAGAAAAAATGTTATAGCGAAAATTCCATGATGACCTATTATAAGTAGCGAAATCCTTACATGAGGAGGATATGAGGGTCACAATTTATATAAATGCTTAGGTTGAGAGGGTATTCAACAAGTGAATGTTGGAGGGATTTAGGAGCTTAAAAAATTATTAATTATTGACAATTCGATGACCACAACCAATGATTAGTGTCATGCCACAAACCCATGGGGTTTTAGCCCACTAACTTGGGTTACTAACTTAAAACATGAATATCTCTCAAATAGTGAAGAATTACGTGGCATGCCATATATCAACAGAAACATCTCGACAAGTAGAAACCATGAAAAATATTCTTGACTCGGAATAGAGTAAGTTGTCAAGTAAAAATTCCTATGCAAGATCAGGGTAGCCCCTGGTGCTGCTTGGGTTGACATCAATGATAACCACTCATCAACAGAAAGTTGAAACATTTCATTTCATGTAAGATATTCTTTGTTATAGTTTGGTTACTTGGTAATGGTAATGGTTACAATTAAAAATCTAGTGATAAATGATGAAAAATGTTATATATTGAATTTTGAAAGCTTGAAAATTTGAGATTGATGATTCATGAGACTTAATATGTTGTATGTTACCAACTTGTGGATGTGGTTGATGAAGATTATAAATTCTAGATGATTGATGCTATATGGTTTAATCCATGTTTTTATGTTTTTTATATCTAAATCATCATTATACATGCTTTTCTTGACATGTGTGCATCAAAATATATAAAAATATATATTATATAAAAATTCACTCGCAACCTGAGAGCTTTTGAAAATGTCGCTCCCACTCCCACTCTTGCTCCATCTTCCGCTTTTGCTCCCACTCCCAAGCAACCTTGTTCATGATTTTTTGGTGATAGTTAATTCTATTCTATCCATGGAAATATTATATATCATGGATAAAACTTTATAACAACTAGTTTCTCTTTTGGGTGGAAAAATGTTTTTGTAAAATCTAACACGTAAGCCATTACTAAGAAAAGGTTTGTCATCTTATAGTAATGTAAAATAGATTGTGAATGAAAGTTTCCAATGAACTTTATGAATGAAATTCAAAATACTTAGAGCATTTATTCCTCATATATTACCCCCAAAAGCTAGGCAAAATGGAGAAATCAATCAACTATCTTTGCTTGAGGCGTGGACAATAATGAAACCATCGAAACTTGATAAATCATGACCATACTAGATAAAGAGCAAGAAGTTTTATAGAAGCAATTAGATGACTATCAATGTACCATTATAAGTGAAATTTAAGAGCTAGCAGTGAAAATGAATTTTAAGAGCTAGGAATGAAGAGATACATTGTCTTATTACGACCATGTATTGCTCATAATCATACTTAGGCTTTAGTGTGGTCAATTACAAATTGGGCCTACTCTACCAACAACATTTCTATGTTAGTTAGAAAATAATATTAATCTATATATTTTATTTTGAATTTAAGTTAATTTTTATTATTAATTTATTCTTTTCTCCATATGTTAAATCCTTCCATTAATTAATCAGAGAGATATACAATAGAAACTAGTTTATTGTTTGCCTCAACTTTCCACTGAGGAAATCGAGGCAAAGACAAAACAATAGGACTTTTTTTCCAAAATGATAGTAATATACTAACATTTCAAGAAGATAACATATGTCCTCAGAACTATAATAAGGATATGGCATGTTAGCATGAGATTTCATAGTGACAACTATCCATTAATATATATCTATTTGGACCAAAAAAACTGACCTTTAGGACCCTCGTAACAACAAATATAAAGATAAATATACTAAAAATTTGGAAATTTAATAGATGGTGGAAACCTCAATGGGTTGAGGATTCACAAGATTATTAGGAGGGGTTGTGCCCTTGATTTATAGAATGACAATCTCGACCCTTGCCAAGTGCTTATCCATTTCCATGATTTTAAATTGGAGCTTGTCCATCATTAACAAGATCTCATCTTTAGCATCATTCCTCTCAAGGAGGAATTTACCCAGAAGAAATTTTAGTTGTAAACATAAGTCGATTATACAAAACTACTAATTTTGTCTACCCCTTGTGTGCCCAATATTAAATATTCAGTTAATAACAATCGTAAATACTCTTGCTCATTAACAATCTCCTTCTTATCTTCTCTAATTTTCTGTTGAAACTCAAGTTTCTCTTGCATGTGATAGAGCCCAATTGCGGTGTTGGAATTTGGGATAATGGAGGGGGGTGGGAGGTCACCACCCTACTACCTCTTATCTCAATTAGGCACGTGGTGGTGGGGGAGGGGGGGGGGGGGGGGGAGATGGTGGCGTGGCCAACCCATCCCATGCACACACATGAAAAAAAATATTACCACATTTCAATATCATGGCATACTACTCTTTGTTCTATCACTCTAGGTTGAGAGACCTTTCTCTCTAGTTTTTCTAATACACTCGTGACATAACCCCACTACAGGTGGGACAATTCCTTTGTGAAGCAAGTAGTGAGGGGTTCGTATCTGGTTGTGAAGATTATGGGTTGTGTAGAAATCTATGGGTTTCTTCTCTGCTGTGGAACATGGATTTTTTCCATGGCCATGAATTAACATGCACGAGAATTTTTGGAGGCTTATCTTCTAGGTTTTTGGTTCTATGGTTCATGCATTGGAAGTTGAGAAATAAAAAGGGGAATAGACAGAGGAACGCAGTTGAGGAACCACCCAAGGCACTTACGACGACCACAGAGACAACCATTGCAGGAGTGGGAGATGATAACCTTCAATCAACCCTCACGATGATGTAGGTTCATGCCTGGTGGGCTGGTCAACATTAGGTAATTATTTCTATGTCCAATTCCTTTTTCTTTGGCAACTTTTTCAATGGTTTAGATTCTATTTGGTAGTTTTTGGCATGTAGTGCTCATAACATAGCAAGGGCAAGCATTGATTTTGATGTTGTTGCCTCTCAGTGGTTGTTGGACCCCTATTGGAGTATTTTGTTTGCCCCTCGCGGTGTTGGAATTTGGGACGATGGAGGAGGGGGGGTTGAGGTAGCTACCCTACAACCTCCCATTGCATTTAGGGGGGGGGGGGGGGGGGGGATGGTGGTGTAGCAAACCCACCCCATGCACAGATATGCAAACAACTATTACTACCTTTCAATCTCATGGAAAACTACGCTTCGTCCGAGCACTCTAGGTTAAAAGACATTGATCTCTGGTTTTTCAGCTATGCCCATGATAGACCTTGCTCTCTATTTTTTCTGCTACACTCGTGACACACCCCCACTGCAGGCGGGGCAATTCCTTTGGGAAACAAGTAGTGACGGGCTCATATCCGACTATGAAGATTCTAGGTTGTGTGGGAGACAACCTTTTTCCATGGCCATGGCTTAGAATGCATGAGGATTTTTGGAGGCTTAGCTTCTGGGTTTGTGGTTCTCTGACTCATGCATTGGACACTAAGAAATAACAAGGGGAATAGGCAGAGGAATGAAACAAAGGCACCATCTAGGGCAACAACGTTAACCACAATGACAACCATTGAAGGAGCGGGAGATGACAACCTTTAACCAACCCTAATGATGATGTAGGTTCATGCCTCAGGGGTCGGTCAACATTGTGTAATTATTGTTATGTCCAATTCTTTTTGCTTTGACAACTTCTTCACTAGTTTAGCTTCTATTTGGTGGATCATGCTAGTATGAAGTGCTTAGAAAATAGCACAGATGAGCATTAGTTTTGATGTTGTTGCCTCTCGGTGGTTGTTAGACCTTGCCTAGAGTATTTTGTTTACTCTAGGCATTGCATTTCATTAGAATTTGTCACAAAATTCCATGGAAATTCATGTCTCTCTAGGTTTTACTTATATTTGGTTTTCTAATATTCAATCCCTCTTAGTTTCAAGGTGTTTTAGGTGATAAATTTATTCTTTCCCCTAGTAATTTGGTGCAACATACCTTGGCAGTGAATGCATTACCGTTGGAGGTATGGTGGCAGAGGTCCTTAGGGCCGAACACGAGTTGAGGCCCAAGCTTAAGATGCTACAACCATTTTTTGCTCCTCCACCAATCCATAAATTCAAGAGGAAATTCGTCTACTTGAAGCCTTGGCCACTAGTGATCGACAAAGATACTATTAATCAGAAATACAAGTTGAAGTAGCCAATTGGGTTCTTTACCTTGGACACACTAGGGGAAGACAAAGACAATACTTGAACTCCATTATCCTCCATTGGTAGATGAAGACACTCTTGGGTAGGGTCCTGAAGGAGAAACGTGAAGAACACAATGATATCATCTATTCCCTTAATGAAATCAAGCATGTGCAACATCACCAATGATTCTATCTTGCTAGTTTGGATGCCTTGCTTGCTCACACAAAAGGCCATCTCTAATGTGATATGAAACCTCCAACGTCAGTTGGAACCAATACTTAAGATTAATATTTGGTCACTTCATCTAACTCTTCATGTTATATTTAGCAACTAGGCGTCTGTCTTTTACTTTTTGTAGTTTATTCTATGTTAGTTGTCATAAATTTCATAGCGATGAATTAATAATTTAAAATAATGTCAGTTTGAATTGTGATCTAATGTGGGTGTGTATAGGAAATTTCAAGAGAAAGTTATATTTATTTATAACTCTCTTGGTGTCGTAAAGATGGCAAATTCTTTCAACCCATAATATTTTAGAAGTTTTCCAACGCTTTATTATTCTCTACCAAGGGAGGGCTCTAGTAATCAATTTGTTTGTTGACAACTATTAGCTTAGTATTGACTTGTAATGTTCAACTTTGAAAAATAAATATTTATTTTTCAATATTATTAGGAATTTTTTTAAACATTTGATTGGACGGTAATTTGGCCTTATTACAACCTTTAGAGGATAATGTCATGTGGATTCACTCACATATTTTATGCCATAATTTATGGATATGGTTGTAATACTCACGTGTTATTTTTAGATATTTTTGTAGTGATTTTATTTTCTTAAGCTTTGAAGGAAGTAAAGAACATATTTACCATCCGTTACTTCCCATCATTTAAGAAAGTCTATGCATAAAAAATGGATAGGAATAAGATGTAACTTAGAATATTTACTAAGACTTATCAACACTTGTATAGGGTTAAAATTTTAAATTTGTAGACTTACTAGTGGTTGCTACCCACCAAAATTTATGCAGGTTCATGTGTTTGAGGAGTATGCAGCGCAAATGAAAACATTGGACTAAATGCACTATTTACAATGCCAAGTCTGGAAGAGTCTGGTAGTGGTTTGGAGAGGCCAAAATCAACTCACTCATGAGAAAGTAAAAAATATGGACACTTGGTTGGCGCACTTTGAAGGGCATGTTTAGTATGACTTTTGTCCTCCATCGTCTCCAGGAATAGCCCCAGACAACCCTGCATCCATCATGTCAGACGACTAGTATGCTATCTGGTGTTATTTATGTTTTATCTGTGTTTTGGTGCCTCTGGCCCAACCGTTTATGGACAATGTCTCTATAAGTCACTATTTTGTATTTTTGTCATCTGGCGCAAATTTTGGTTAACAAAATTGGTCGGGGTGAGACCACCTGTTTTGTAAGTGACTATATGTACTTCTTTTTTCCTACATGACTAGAACATTGACTTACAAAAAAACAAAGGTTCATACAACAAAAAATTAATAAAGGTTCATATTTATTTACTAAATAGGTCTATAAATATATATTTTAGGTTTATCTATTTAGTATTTAGCTAATGCAAATATGACGATTTAATAGTAGATTTAAATGAACTCGCACTTTTAACTTAAATCAATTATGAAGTTTAAATATTAGACTAATTTATGGCCAAAGATTAAACATAAATATAAATATCAATTTGGCTATCTAAATATTACCTTTACTAAAATTATAATGAAGGCATTAGTGTAAAGTAGATAGATGATACATGCAATTATATTAATTGTAGATGAATCCATTTGCAGTGTTAAACTTTAGAGACAAAAGGGTATTCAGAATTTTAACACTATAAATTCAAAGACCCCATTGTCTCTAAATTTTAACAGTGAAAATGGATTCAGAGACCCCTGTAGTGAAATGTAACACTTCAGTATACAAATTGCAATTTTCTATTTATGGAGTGACACAACTAAAAATTACTCACATAAATGACTAATTCATATACTTGTTGTACTTGTTATTTGGTCATATTTTTATTCTTGGAGTATATTAGTCATTTACATTAATCATTATTAATTTTGTCACTTATTATCTAGTCATATATTTTAATCCTAGACTAAATTAGTCACTTATTATCTAGTCATATATTTTATCCCTAAACTAAATTAGTCATTTAAGTTAGTCACTTTTACTTTAGTCACTTATTATCTAGTCACATATTTTATTCCTAGACTAAATTAGTCATTTAAGTTAGTCATTTTTAGTTCGGTCACTTAAAATTGCTCAAATTTAGTAGTAATTTACTTGAAATAATTGCGGTGACTAACTTTTTTAGTCACCTAGTCATTAATTTCATCATTTTTTACTGGTGATTGTGATTCATATTTTCAACTAACAATACATCTTTCGCTAATGCATTCTTGCTTTCAAGTGTGACTGTACCTACTCCTATGACATTTGAAGACCCATCATTTCCAAAAGACAATATTCCATCCTTCCATTCCTTCAAGGATATGAAATTATTCCTATCTCCAGTCATATGAGTCGAGCAACCACTATCAACATACCAAACGTTTCTGTTGCTTTGAGCCTTGAGAGCGATAACACATTTTTCAATATTCTTTTTCCATATTTGTTCACTCTGATTTCACGAGAATTCCTTTGAGGAACTTCCAAGTCTGCAATATTTAGCCAAGTGTCCAAAATTGTTAAAATTGTAACATTCAACATCATCTCTTAAATGATCCAATATGTTAATATTATGTTTTATTTCCGAAATATCCATTTCTGAAAAATTTATTCCAAATATACGTGTGGCATTCTATAGCTCTATGTCCAAATATTCCACATGAATAACAATGACCATAGAAGATATGTTGGTACCTGGGAGGAAATATTCTTCGAGGAATTGTCTTCCATGGTTCTTCCTGCGAGTCCTGATCTCTTGACTTGGCTAGAAGGTCTACCTGTTTCTTATTTTTCATATCCATATTCTTTTGTTGTCATAGAAGGACTTGGCTCCTTTTTATATTTTTCTTTGTAACCAAGACCAGTCTTGTCACTGTTTGATCATTGATTGTTGATGATTTCTTCCAATGCCTTGGAGCTGTTGGTGTAGTTTTGAAGATTTTTTCCATTTTTTTAATTTATTTCAAAGAGAAACTATTTCATATTCCAATGCTTCTCTTAACTTGTTGTTTTCCTTTAATTCTTGCCTGACCGATTCTTAAACTTGTTTATATTCTTCAACCTTGATTTTAAGATTTAGGACATGTTCCCTTTCTATCTTTAATTTATCTTCAAGAGTGTTGACATGCTTCTTCTCGACCTTGAGCTCTTTGATAACTCTGATCACTTTGTTTTGAAATCCAACCTTAGTCATCTCTTCTTCCTTCTTCGTTAGATACTTCTTGCTTATTATACTTGGCCATAAACAATACTCTTCCGTTGATTTATTCTTCGTTATCACTGTCTTCATCAGATGAGGAGCTATATTCTTTGGAGAATAAACTCTTCTTAAACCATTTCTTCTTGCCTTGCTTTTTGAACTGCCTCATACCTTTCTTTCCTTTTGTAACAACCTCATTTTTGTGAGGACAATTGGTTGCAAAATTCCCAACCTCACCCCAATCGAAAAATATCAATGGAAGTTTAGCTTTGAATTTCCATGTATCTGTTCTCATTTTTTGCGTGAAGTAGGAAAATTATTTATCTGAAAATTTTTCTTCATGTTTTTCATTTTCTTCTTCCTTACAACTACAAGTTTTCACTTTCAGAGTATGGTTGTCCTTACTAGTTTTCTTGGATGCGACGAATGTTGTTTCTAGGTGATATGTGTCATCCTCTTCTTCAATCCTCATTTCATATGCCGTAAGCACTCCATGAAATTCATCTTTGCTAAGATTGGATAGATTCGAACTATATTCCAAGACATATACCTTTGGGTTGAATCTTTCCAGCAAGGTTCTAAGGATCTTCCGGACAACAATTTTCGTGTTGAAAGGTTCTCCCAAACCTTCCAATGCATTTGTTATTTAATCAACATGCTGTAAGTATGCATCAATATTTTCATCTTCCTTCATTTTGAGTTGCTCAAAATTTTCCCTGTAAATTTGAAGCTTTTCTTCTTTCACGTTTGAGTCACCTGCATATATATTCTCAAGCTTGCCCAATACTTATTTAGCAGTTTTTCAACTCAATACCTTAAGATAGACATATTCGATAAGCCCACTGATAATGAGATCTTTAGCCCTTGCATCATATACCATATTTTTATTTCCTTGTTCATCCTAGGTTGCTATAAATCCTTTTTCAGTGATTTCCCATACTTTGTATCCTTGCGTCAACAAATGAACCTGCATGCTTCCACTCGAAAGTGCGTAGTTATTTTCATTTAATAGAGGAACTCTATTCTTAGTATACTCCATGAATTCCTTCCAGTTGTTAGACTGCTATTGAAGGAACCAAGCTCTGATACCAATTGTTGGAAATACTAAGAGGGGGGTGGATCAATATTCCTTATCAATTAGCACTTTAAAAATATTTTCAGAGAATTAGTTAATATTCAATTATTCTTTATGTTTATCCAGTAATAACAGTAAATAATAGAACACAATAGGCACACGGATTTTAGGTGGACAACCCCCTCTGGGTCAAAAACCACTAACGCTTTTCTAATAAATTCTTTAATCTTCAGTCCCAAATGAAATGAAAGGTACAAATTCCTATAAAATCTAGAAAATCATTCTTCTCCAGCTCCCACTAGAAGGATGCTCCAACACCTTGGTTTCTTCAGTAGTCAACTGAATGGATGCCTCGACATCCTAGACCAACCTACCACCCTGAAGTGTTCACAGGCTCCAACCTGTAGGTAACTTCATGCACCAACCTAGCACCTCCCTGCCACCTGATAATGATTAGTAATAAGACAAGAGTGTGGAATCCCATACCAGGGACAATGATCCATGATACAATATGATTCACAATTATTTTATTGAACTAGACCAATCACCCAATCACACTATGACCTGCATTCCAACCATAACATTATCCAACAATGACACTTATGCCTCCCAACAATGTCTCTCCAACTCTAGGAAAATCGACTCTTTTACAATAATAAATATTTTACAATTTTACAATGATGATTTTACAATATTGACTTTTGACATGACCTGGTACTTGACTTGACACTGCTTCTTTGAACACTAGTAGCTGCTAAGGTATTCTTGTGCTTGCTTCAAGTAATGGTAATTTGGCGTTGCATTGTCCTTCTAGTATTTTTCTGAGTTGTCCTATTGTGTCCTCCTTCCTGCACATGCAAGACCCAAACCAATATACAAACATAATAGTTACACTCTCCTGCAAATCATATGTTAGAGAAATATTCAAAATTCAAATGTAAATACGTTCAAAATTTATGAACAAAACCCGATCAAACAAACATACAAAATACTTACAATGTCTTGCAAAAACACATGCCAAAGATGATATCAAATTAAAATTAAAACACTAATAATACATACCTTGTTGTAGTAGATTTACCCTTGAATCCTGATGTGTTGTCCTGACTACAATGATCCTTTAATGCATATTTTTTCTTTCCTTCTAGAAGCTCGATATTGAATCTGTTGTATCTATGTAATTTCAGATCTATAAGGTCTAAAATTTCATCTTGTGGTATCCCTATGAGTCCTATTTCCAACCCCGTAGGTCTGATCAACATTGGATTCTTCAAGAAATAGTTATGCTAAATCTCCTATGATGCCTTGATTATAGACCTGGTTCAGTAGAGAAAACTTGTACGAAGTTCCACATGTCATTGTTCCAACCTTTGGTCCTAAAAATGATTAAAAAAAATACAATTAGTCCTCTTTCTGTCACTTTTTTACGAAATTTGAATCCAATGCTTAGAGAGAAAGTTATGACGATTTTTCCAAGGTCACCTGTTTGACATGAAATTCGAGAGCCTGCAAAAACCCTAACTTCATTAGATCATATCTATGAAAACATAGCGAACCAATATCTAAAATTAGGATATAAGCTTCATCAGGATTTCGCCCAAATGGGTTCTTAGTTTCATCATCTGAAGCTTCACAGAAAAAAGTTTATAGCAAAAATTCCATGATGACCTGTTATAAGTAGCGAAATCCTTACAAGAGGAGGATATGAGGGTCACAATTTTATAAATGCTTAGGTTGAGAGGGTATTCAACAAGTGAAGGTTGGAGGGATTTAGGAGCTTAAAAAATTATTAATTATTGACAATTCAATGACCACAACCAATGATTAGAGTCATGCCACAACCCCATGGGGTTTTAGCTCACTAACTTGGGTTACTAACTTAAAACACGAATATCTCTCAAACAGTGAAGAATTACGTGGCATGCCATATATCAACAGAAACATCTCGACAAGTAGAAACCATGAAAAATATCCTTGAATCGGAATAGAGTAAGTTGTCAAGTAAAAATTCCTATGCAAGATCGGGGTAGCCCCTCGTGCTGGTTGAATTGACATCAATGATAACCACTCATCAACAGAAAGTTGAAACATTTCATTTCATTTAAGATATTCTTTGTTATAGTTTGGTTACTTGGTAATGGTAATGGTTACAATTAAAAATCTAGTGATAAATGATGAAAAATGTTATATATTGAATTTTGAAAGCTTGAAAATTTAAGATTGATGAATCATGAGACTCAATATGTTGTATGTTACTAACTTGTGGACGTGGTTGATGAAGATTATAAATTCTAGATGATTGATGTTATATGGTTTAATCCATGTTTTTATGTTTTTTATATCTAAATCATCATTATACATGCTTTTGTTGACATATGTGCATCAAAATATATGAAAATATATATTATATAAAAATTCACTCCCAACCTGAGAGCTTTTGAAAATGTCGCTCCCACTCCCGCTCTTGCTCCATCTTCCACTTTTTCTCCCGCTCCCAAGCAACCTTGTTCATGATTTTGTGGTGATAGTTAATTCTATTCTATCCATGGAAATATTATCTATCATGGATAAAACTTTATAACCACTAGTTTCTTTTTTGTGTGGAAAAAGTGTTTTGTAAAATCTAACACATAAGCCATTACTATGAACAGGTTTGTCATCTTATAGTAATGTAAAATAGATTGTGAATGAAAGTTTCCAATGAACTTTATGAATGAAATTCAAAATACTTAGAGCATTTATTCCTCATATATTACCCCAAAATCTAGGCAAAATGGAGAAATCAATCAACTGTCTTTGCTTGAGGTGTGGACAATAATCAAACAATCGAAACTTGATAAATTATGACCATACTAGATAAAGAGCAATAAGTTTTAGAGAAGTAATTAGATGACTATCAATGCACCATTATAAGTGAAATTTAAGAGCTAGCAGTGAAAATGAATTTTAAGAGCTAGGAATATAGAGATACATTGTCTTATTAAGACCATGTATTGCTCATAATCATACTTAGGCTAGAGTGTGGTTAATTATGAATTGGGCTTAATCTACCAACAAAATTTCTATGTCAGTTAGAAAATAATATTAATCTATATATTTTATTTTGAATTTAAGTTAATTTTTATTATTTATTTATTCTTTTCTCCATATGTTAAATCCTTCCATTAATTAATCAGAGAGATATACAATAGAAACTAGTTTATTGTTTGCCTCAACTTTCCACTGAGGAAATCGAGGCAAAGACAAAACAATAGGACTTTTTTTCCAAAATGATAGTAATATACGAACATTTCAAGAAGATAACATATGTCCTCAAAACTATAATAAGGCTATGGCATGTTAGCATGATATTTCATAGTCACAACTATCCATTAATATATCTATTTGGACCACAAAAATTGACCTTTAGGACCCTCGTAACAACAAATATAAAGATAAATATACTAAACATTTGGAAATTTAATAGAAGGTGGAAACCTCAATGGGTTTAGGATTCACAAGATTGTTAGGAGGGGTTGTGCCATTTTGATTTATATAATTAAAATCTTGATCCTTTCCAAGTGCTTATCCATTACCATGATTTGAAATTGGAGCTTGTCCATCATTAACAAGATCTCATCTTTAGCATCATTCCTCTCAAGGAGGAATTTACCCATAAGCAATTTTAGTTGTCAACATAAGTTGGTTATAAAAAAATACTAATTTTGTCTACCCCTCGTGTGCCCAATATTAAATACCCAGTCAATAACAATCGCAAATACTCTTGCTCATTAAAAATCTCCTTCTTATCTTCTCTAATTTCCTGTTGAACCCCAAGTTTCTCTTGCATGTGATAGAACCCAATTGCAGTGTTGGAATTTGGGATAATGGAGGGGGGTGGGAGGTCACCACCCTGCTACCTCTTATCTCATTTAGGTACGCGGTGGGGGGGGGGGGGGGGGAATGGTGGCGTGGCCAACCCATCCCATGCGCACACATGCAAAAAAATATTACCACATTTCAATATCATGGCATACTACTCTTTGTTCGATCACTCTAGGTTGAGAGACCTTGCTCTCCAGTTTTTCTAATACACTCGTGACATACCCCCACTATAGGTGGGACAATTCCTTTGTGAAGCAAGTAGTGAGGGGTTCGTATCTGGTTGTGAAGATTATGGGTTGTGTAGAAATCTATGGGTTTCCTCTCTGGTGTGGAACATTGATTTTTTCCATGGCTATGAATGAACATGCACAAGAATTTTTGGAGGCTTATCTTCTAGGTTTGTGGTTCTATGGTTCATGCATTGGAAGTTGAGAAATAAAAAGGGGAATAGATGGAGGAACACAGTTGAGGAACCACCCAAGGCACTTATGACAACCACGGAGACAACCATTGTAGGAGTGGGAGATGAAAACCTTTAACCAACCCTCACGATGACGTAGGTTCATGCCTGGTGGGCTGGTCAACATTAGGTAAATATTTCTATGTCCAATTCCTTTTTCTATGGCAACTTTTTCAATGGTTTAGATTCTATTTGGTAGTTGATGGCATGTAGTGCTCATAAAATAGCAAGGGCAAGCATTGATTTTGATGTTGTTGCCTCTCGGTGGTTGTTGGACCCCGCCTGGAGTATTTTGTTTGCCCCTTGTGGTGTTGGAATTTGGGACGACGGAGGAGGGGGGGTTGAGGTCGCTACCCTACAACCTCCCATTGCATTTGGGGGGGGGGGGGGATGGTGGATTAGCCAACCCACCCCATGCACACATATGCAAACAACTATTACCACCTTTCAATGTCATGGAAAACTACGCTTCGCCCGAGCACTCTGGGTTAAAAGACATAGATCTCTGGTTTTTCAGCTATGCCCATGATAGACCTTGATCTCTAGCTTTTCTGCTACACTCGTGACATACCCCCACTGCAGGCGGAGAAATTCCTTTGGGCAACAAGTAGTGAGGGGCTCGTATCCGACTATGAAGATTCTAGGTTATGTGGGAGACAACCTTTTTCCATGGCCATGGCTTAGCGTGCATGAGGATTTTTGGACGCTTAGCTTCTGCGTTTGTGTTTCTCCAACTCATGCATTGAACACTAAGCAATAACAAGGGGAATAGGCAGAGGAATGAAACAAAGTCACTGTCTAGTGCAACACCATTAACCATAATGACAACCATTGAAGGAGTGGGAGACGACAACCTTTAACCAACCCTAATGATGATGTAGGTTCATGCCTCAGGGGTCGGTCAACATTGTGTAATTATTTCTATGTCTAATTCTTTTTGCTTTGACAACTTCTTTACTGGTCTAACTTCTATTTGGTGGATCATGCTAGTATGTTTTGATGTTGTTGCCTCTCGGTGGTTGTTAGACCTTGCCTAGAGTATTTTGTTTACTCCAGGCATTGCATTTCATTAGAATTTGTCACAAACTTCCATGGAAATTTGTGTCTCTCTAGGTTTTACTTATATTTGGTTTTCTAATATTCAATCCCTCTTAGTTTCAAGGTGTTTTGGGTGATAACTTTATTCTTTCCCCTAGTAATTTGGTGCAAAATACCTTGGCAGTGAATGCATTGTCGTTGGAGGTATGGTGGTAGAGGTCCTTAAGGCCGAAAATGAGCTGAGGCCCAAGCTTAAGATGCTACAATCATTTTTTACTCCTCCACCAATCTAGAAATTCAAGAGGAAATTCTTCTACTTGAAGCCTTGACCACTAGTGATCGACAAGATTATTATTAATCAGAAATAGAAGTTGAAGTAGCCAATTGGGTTCTTGACCTTGGACACACTAGGGGAAGATAAAGACAATACTTGAATTCCATTATTCTCCATTGGCAGATGAATACACTCTTGGGTAGGGTCCTGATATTGTTTTATTTATTTATTTATTTAATAAATAATATATTTTTATTAAAAAAAGCACATTTCAAATTCTATATAGGAGTGAATAGTAAAAAAATAACAATATATAAAATTAATAATAGTATATAAATAACAATATACAAAATTAATAATATATTCTTATTATGAGCACCATATTTTAAGTCAACACTAGACCAGAATGAACAAGAATGACAGTCAAGAATGAGATTCGAACCTAGGTATTATTTTTTAGTTATTTATTTAATAAAAATATATTTTTATTAAAAAAGAGAGTCACATTTCAAATTACATTTATTTTTGTATTTTTCCATTTTAGATATTGTTTATTTATTTAATAGATAATATATTTTTATTTAAAAAAAAAACACATTTCAAATTCTATATAGGAGTGAATAGTAAATAAATAACAATATACAAGATTAATAATAGGACAAGTGGCGGTAGCGTACCATGCAATCACCGTGTAAGAATTAAGTATGATAAATAAACTGTCCATCAAACGAATGTGGAGGTATGCGGGGGATATGGGAATGATCGCGCAATTAATAAGACAACCTATGCTGTCAAAAGCATGGTGTAAAAGGCAGTACAGGGTTTGCTTCAAAAGACATAGTTCGGCTCGCCAAAAAACATTCCCCTCCGGTAGAAATGGTGAATTGCGGCGACGAGTGGACGCTGGAGCAACCATAGTTCACAGGTTTTATGCTCTGGTTCAAGGGTATGTTCTTCTTCATATCAACCTCATGTTATTAGTTGTCAATAATGATATGCAGCAGGATAGTGCAGGGTCTGAAAGTATAGGAATGTTCTTAACCATATGCTGCTCTGCGACCATACCACCGGAGGCTATTAAGCCTTGTTTTCGCGACCCTTGTAAAGATGGGAAGTTTAATCAAATTACATTGTTTTATGTGAAGGGCTATTACAGTATGTTAGAGAGACGTCAATTTGTTTCTATAGGTTTCTACCTCTGTTTGTTAAATTTGGGAACTAGAAGTGGGAGAAAGGGGAACCAATATTGTATGTCGGCTACTAAGTTGGGGCAAAGGAATTTCTGTATTTTCAATTATGTCGATCTTCATAGGAATAGGCAGGGTATTATGTTACTAATTGGTCATTTACATGCTCTCTGTTCTGGCCTTATCATGAATCCTTGTAATTCTAGGAGGCAGTGTATTCTGATGCAAATCTATCTGGGTTTTATGGTGTTATTCTACCATGGTTTTAAGCTGCAATTCTGTCATTTACATAGTCTCGGTTCTGGTTTTCACTTTAGTCTTTGTAATTTAGAAAGGCGGGGTATTATGTTGTAAATTAGTCAGTTACATGTTCAATGATTTTGTTTTAATTGTAATTCTTGTAATTACGAAAATCCAAATGGTTTAGGGAGGGTAGTGAAAGTTATGAAAATGAGTCATTACTGGGTTTGTCTATATGTCCAATCTAAAATCTGTGGTGGCAAAATTTTCGGCCTACGGCATAATCTCTGTCAAGAAGAGCAACACGAGCCTGTTATACCTCTGTTCTTCCTGTTATACAGGATCACAGATTGTTATACCTCTGTTCTTCCGTTATACAGGATCACAGATTGTTATTACAGATTTAATTTAGAAAATTACATAGCACAGAACAATGGTTAAGAGGCAGACAAGACAGAGCGTGGCTCAAAATAAAGATAAAGGGAAACAGAAGATGGTTAAACCTGAAGCTGAGACCAGAAAGCGAGGTAGGAAGACAAAGAAAGAGGTTTTAGAAAATCTCTCAGCAATTTACTCCCTTGGAAATCCACCACAAGTCAGGAAGGTGATTCATGGTTGGGAAAGATAAATTCAAAGTAATGAGGAAGACAATGAAGCAAAAGTGGAAATTCTGGACTTTATCATTGATCCTGGCAACACCAGAGGTCGTCTTTCATTGTTCAAGCAAACAGTCTATACATACTAGATCATGAAGTGTGTTCTGGCTAAGGCTATGCAAAGTCTTCATCCAAGAAACGAGACTCAAGAACCAATAGTGATGGAATTTCTTCAGGGTATCTATATTCAACTCCAGCATATAAAGGTGACACAGTATCAAGCGACGAACTGTATCGGACGAATTGAAAAGCAGATTCAACAACTGCAGCAAGCGGACATGCCTGGTTCCACAACGAAGGACCCAACACCAATCGATTCTTCAGATGGATAGTATTCTAGTTTAAATTTCATGTTTTTTGTGAATAATGTTTTTGTGGACAGTGCTTTAGTTTTAAGTTGCTACTTTGTTAATGTTTTAAATTGTGAATTGGCCAGTGCGGCAAGTAGAAGAATGAAACATTTCCAATTTTGGATGACTTTTAATGCGTTAAGGTGGCCAATAGACTTGGTTTCCTCCGGATAGCAAGGTACTACCAAATTGACAAAACAAATATATATATTTTAAGTCAACACTAAACCAGAATAAACAAGAATGATAGTCAAGAATGAGATTCGAACCGAGATATTGTTTTTATTTATTTATTTAATCAATAATATATTTTTATTTAAAAAAATCACATTACAAATTCTATATAGGAGTGAATGGTAAATAAATAACAATATACAAAATTAATAATATATTCATATTATTAGCACCAAATTTTATATAAGAGTGAATATTAAATAAATAGCAATATACAAAATTAATAATATATTGTAATGCCCACGTAAACTACAGTTTTTACCATGATTTACAAAAACAGTTGAATCAAGAATCGGTTAAAAAAATGAACTAATTCTTGAATCGGATTGCATATTAAAGTGAGGAAAGTAATAACGCTGGGGGTACGTTGTTGCAGTTACAGTTTTACTTTTGCATTTTTTTTTTTAACTCAGATTCTGTGATCCTCATGAGGGCATGGCTGATTCCGTTCAACAAGATATTGGCTTATCTTTTCGCAGAGACCCAGACAGGAATGATCCCAAAGGTAAATTATGGAAGTCTGAAAGTAGGGCAAGGCTGTATGTGCGGGATTTATTTGGACTTGATAGAAGATGAAGATGAAGTCTGCCTTCTGGGCTCCTGCAAGCATTATTATCATATTTCATGCATTGATCGCTGGCTATTGGTGGTTGATTTTGGCTGTGTTTGATTATTTTTCACATTCCATGTTCTTCCAAATCTGAAGAACCCTTGTGCTCAACTGTTAGTCATGCGATGGATGAGTGCATCCAGGGTGATGTATTGTTTACGACTCCAAGAACCTCACCAAGTTTTAGAGGGTTTGTGTTGATGATTACTTCTGTCGATTTGATTACAAGTCTATTACGAGCGATTCACCTCATAAAGCATTTTGAGCAGATGGGTACGTAAAAGACTGTTGGCTTTTCTTTTTTTTGCAATATGAGAGTAATAACGTAAAAGACTATTTGCTTTTCTTTTTACTGTAATTATTGCAATGTGAGAGTGATAATGTTGATACAAGGCAGACGGATGAGGCCTACATTCTTGTTGAATAAGGTCATTTATCCCTTTCCTTTAGGAAAGACTGTGATTACATTCATTTTCTTTTATAAGAGTCAAGATAAGTAATCTTTGCTAATTCTTATTATATAATCTTTTGTTGTGAGAAGAAAGATATAAATAAAGATTATATATCATATAATTTTCTACAAAAATATTATTAGAGAATAGAAATACTAATGATCTTTCTCATATTTCTTGAGATAAGTTACATATATCAAGAAAATGGTATTTTATTAGTTTATTGGGATTTGATCGAAACAAATTTACTATTGAATATTTTCATAAGAATGTATTTATCTTGGGAGTAGAAGATAAGTCCATTGCCTTAATTCGTTTGCAAGGGTTTGCAAAGGTTGCATGTTAAATTTGTTATTATTTTCAAGGTCCCAAATAAGGGTTAGTTATGGTACTTTATTCATTAACCATGTGGGAATTAGTAATGAATTAATAAATCCATGGATAGTTTTCATAAATCCATGGGTAGTTTTCCATGGTGTTGATGGAGAATAATTATTTCATAAAACCATGGGTAGATTACCATGGTGTTTGCAAATATTAGTTATTTAATAAATCCATGAATAAATTACCATGGTGATGGTAAAGTTAAGTTATTTAATAAATTCTTGGGTAAAGGAACTAATCAGTTTTATGAACAAACTAAGTGATTATTTTATATTATCATGATTATGATGTTAATTCCTTTTGGAGGAAGATTATGCATAAGCATGCAACATATGTATTAACTTTTACTGAAAAAGAATATACTTATTTGTATGTAGAAAGATAGCTTGTAGTATTAAACTACATTGAATATGATTGTTTAGTACAATCTTTGGAAAAGAGGACATGTATTTATAATCTTAATTGCATATTGTTACAAAAAGAAAACATATGTTTACATGCTCACTAGCATTGAGATTTTCTTTGGGAAGATTCGTAAAGGAGGTTATGTGCTTCGTTGTGTAAGCACTCCTTAGGGAGACTATTTTGGAATCGATATGCATTGCATGCATGGGAGAAAAATTCGTTATGTTAGCTCGCATTCCATGCACTAAAATTAATAGTGTAAGGGTTAGCTATTTTGATTAAATATATGTAAATCTCATGCATAAATATCTTAACCGATGTATCAATTTATTTTAAAGAAAATCTTGGGAGATGTAGCCATTGCCTTGCAGGAATGTGTGCTTATGCGACGGAAGCATTAGTTATTGTGATGAATTATAACCATCACATATGAGGTATGTGTCATTAAAGAGAGAATGACAAGGTACTTTACTTGCATGTCATGAATATACATGAATAGATGGAGAAGCTACTATAGTACATATATGTGAAATGATTGATTAATAGTTTATGAATCTTGACATCATTTTGTGTTGAAGGCATCATAGCAGGGAATGATGGTGACATGTACAAAGGAATATTATGCTTGTCATGTACAAAGGAAAATTATGCTTGTGCTGGTGGCAGGTAAATGATTAAGTGCAAGTTGCAGGAAGGTCCAATGTATGATGGTCCATTGTAGGTACATCCATGCCACCAAGATGTGAAGATGTGAGGATATGAAGACCAGAGGGTAAATGGTATCATATTTATTGAATGGCTTAAAGCTAGATATTGTATATTTCCTTGTAAGATATATAAACGATGGTTAAGGGATGGTCTCCCTTATAAGCCATTGAGTGATGGGATGAACACCCTCACGAGCGTTTAATAATAAAATTAAACGTTTGTTGGTTTTCAACCTACGGGGTTTCCAGGGTATATTGGTGTTCAATGATGTGATTGATTATTGTGTCAAGTTGATGATGTTGATTCCTTTCTCGCTGTGATATTTATAATGTCAAGTATGTGATGACAACATGAAAAATGAAAAGTGTGGAAGGTTACATCATATGGTACACATTTTATGTAATTATGAGTAAGGAATATTTAATGGTGAATGGTTAGTTACCCATGAGTAACTTGTACAAATTTTTTTATCTCCTTACATTTCCATGTGGAGTTAACGGTGTATGTTACATATATTTATATTATTTGCATCAAATTTTAAGAACAATAAATGAGAATGACATATTCTATATAGGAGTGAATAGTAAATAAATAATAATATACAAAATTAATAATATATTCAAATTATTTGCACCAGATTTTATAATATATTCATATTATATAGGAGTGAATAGTAAATAAATAACATTATACAAAATTAATAATATATTCATATTATTTGCACCAGCTTTTAAGAACAATAAACCAGAATGACAAATAATATATAAAATCTTCATATTATAGGAGTGAATAGTAAATAAATAACAATATACAAAATTAATAATATATTCATATTATTTGCACCGGATTTTAAAATATATTATATTATATAGAAGTGAATAGTAAATAAATAAAAATATATAAAATTAATAATATATTCATATTATTTGCAGATTTTAAAAACAATAAACCAGAATGACAGTCAAGAATAGGTTCAAATATATTATATAGAAGTGAATAGTAAATAAATAACAATATACAAAATTAAAGAATTCGTTCCACAAGAATTAGATGCTGCACAAGAATTCGTTCCAGTGCATCTGAAAGATTTGATTGTTGGAAAGCTCAATGAATGCGTGGTTTGTTACGAAGAACTTTGCATCGTTCCTTTCAAATTTGGGAAAAACCAGACTCTAATGAAAGAGGCCGATACTGAAGATGCCGTGGTTCTTGCTATTGTTTCTTCAGATCCATTATCAATTAATCAAACTTTCTCCAGAAAAACTTATTCCAACGGGACGAAGATTGTTCTCATGGAGCCTCGCCTGGTCAAAAGCAACAATGGTTTCATATTCATTGATGTGGACAATCCTTTGTCCATTGAAATGGTAGATAATTTTCCTTCACCTTTATATCTAACTGATCCGATCAATGAAAAATTCGAGCAGTGGTTTGGCGATGGGGATCACGCTCACAAAGAAAAATATTGGTAATAATGTGTTCGAAATTACACCAGAGCCCTACTCTGCGGCCCTTCCAGAAATTCTGGACATGAACAGAGGTTAACTGATCCAATCAATGAAAAATTCGAGCAGTGGTTTGGCGATGGGGATCGCGCTCACAAAGAAAAAGATTGGAAAGAATGTGTTCAAAATTACACCAGAGCCCTACTCTGCGGCCCTTCCAGAAATTCTGGACATGAACAGAGGTTAACTGATCCAATCAATGAAAAATTCGAGCAGTGGTTTGGCGATGGGGATCACGCTCACAAAGAAAAAGGTTGGAAAGAATGTGTTCAAGATTACACCAGAGCCCTACTCTGCGGCCGTTCCAGAAATTATGGACACGAACAGAGGTTAAATCATGCATTCAAGTTGCTTTCCGATAGATGCCATGGGTACATTGTGTTGTAACTCCTAGAGAGAGCCTAGAGTTGCTATAGACCAGTGCCTAGGACATCTTATAATGTATGGAGAGCAGAGGACGCATAACAACGTTTAACGTTTAAACAAGACAGGGCTCTCATACTACTTCTTTACAAACAGAGAATAATATTTGAGTGGACCCAAAACTTTCGACAGTTTGATGCTTAAAGAGTAATACTGGATGAATGTAATATTAAACTCAAACACTGCTATATCAGACAACTTTAAGACAGTTCACAGTAAACAGGGCCGGATTCATGGTATATGGCAGAAAAAGGGGTATATATAAATGTGACTACTGAGCTGCATAGAATGAAGGAGATATTAACTGTTATGAAGACGACACCAAGAAGAGTTTCCATAGCATATGATGGGCTTATATGACTAAGAATCCATACATGCTGGCAACTTTCGTCAATAGCACTTCGTAACGGCCAATATAGTAGAAATATGTATGAATTGGAGATGAAACATCAGATACACCATATTTTTTTTGAAAAATGAAGAAGTTTATGATATAAGTATCGTAGAGATAAATTCATCGAAACAACGGACACTCGTACCTGCATATATTTACTGTAGATAAGATGTAATGAATGAATAAATAAGACAGTAATAAATGTACAGAATTACATACTACCATAAACCAAGGCCGGAATCCTTATTAAAGTATAACTCCTTATCATTGAAGCCCAACGGGCTCTTCACATTAGCATTTGAGTCTTCAAAAAACACATACAGAAAGTCCCTACACAGTGAATTTCTTCCGAAGAATTGGAACCCTTCTTTCTTCTTTGATCTACATTTTATAGGATTCCTCCCATTTCAGCGAGAAGATATTTCGGGGAAACATCTTCTTCGCATGGGCAAAATTTGTTAGAAGTCATTTTCATAACAGAAAAATTTCATGATGGGGAATCAAGCCTCCCATCATGTGTAAACAGGCCCCGGGGCATTTTCAAAACAGAAACTTAAACAAATGTTTGATGTAAAAAGTAAAATGCAAGAGTGGGGGAAAACAACCCACTCGGAACTTTGAAAGAACTAAACAAAATGAGCATGAAATAGGCCGTTAAGACCATATCATGAGTTAACAGAAAAGTCATAGACGCGGCTGAGTGGAAGCCGTTGCAGATTCGGGCGGAGGCACGTTTGCGGGGGAACTATTATGCTGACTCATGAACTGTGTCAGTCTCTGCTGATTCTCGGAAGTTGGTTCCGGCATCGTTGAGAGCTTCTCCACCTTGATAAAAGCTTCGCCGAGAGCGTGAATACCTGCCTTAGTAGGGAGCCAGTGTCTGATCATGTAAAGGAGATTAAACTCCTTTTGAAGACTGTAACAATCATACTGGCTTGGAGCTGGATCGCAGATACCATATTGCAAATTATAGAGGGGTTCAAAACCAGGGGGTTCCTAGACTCACGGACCTGGGGAGATTCTGGCTCGTTCTTCTTGGGCGTTCCCCTTCCCATGGCTGGCATTTTAAGAATTCGAAACAGAGGAAGGAAACAGAGGAAATCAGAGGATGGAATACCTGGACAGAGGGTAACACTGTTCGGGAAAGCGACGCGGGGAACTTTGACAGTGATTGGGGTAGACCAGGCGCTCTTCCCTACTTGGTATCTGCCGTAGGAAGTAACCTGTGTCTTTTTACTGGAGAGAAATACGGGAGATTGTTACTACCACAGCAAGCTATTCAAGTTAAAAGGCGGATGAATGGAATGACAGAAGGAAAGTGTCGTAAGGACACTGACAATGAGACACGTGGCGCGTGGGGATTGGGGATGTCAAGGTGTAGGTGCGCGCCTCGTGTCGGGTTTAAGGCTGGTACGGGTCTCAGTACCAGCTGACCTAATAAACTTTTATCTTACCTTTTATCCACATATGCTGTCCAATTCTTACTCCGCGTGATTTCCCACGCCGAACTAACACATGGCTTTCCCCGCTGTGCGGGTCCACCTTTGCTCCGCCACGTAACCACACCACACAGCTTACTCTTGTTACCGCCTTTTGTACCTTGAGCACCCACTATGCCACGTGTCACAATTCTGCGGGGGTATGGATCCCATCTTTCCCCGGCTGTTCGACCCCCTCGGACTTTCCCCCTTCCATGTGTCACCAGTCCGCGGGGGTATGGATCCCATCCTTCCCCGGCTGTTCGACCCCCTCGGACTTTCCCCCTGCCACGTGTCACCAGTCCGCGGGGGTGTGGGTCTCGTCCTTCCCCCACCGTTCGACCCCCTTGGACTTTCCCCACGTGCATTATTACGTGGCGGCGGCTCCTTTTGATATATCTGTTATTTGTTTAGCGCTGCGTCCCCTTTAACCTTTATACTTACTGTTTACTTCCGGTTTTGCGCTTCACCTTTTGTATTGTTTGCCCATTTGCTCTAATACATGCGCGTTTAACTGCCTTGTCTCTTTTCGACCCATTTTATTGGAATATTTGGTATTTGATATAAAACCTTAATGCGCAGCTTGTCCATCCTTTTGTACTCCCGTGGCATAATGCTAAAGATTGAACAACATTGGCTCCACCTGGGGACGGCACGTTTGTCCCCGAACGTGTCGAGAACTACGCAGACCGCTTTTCTATCTTCTTTGAGCACCACTTTTCCGGTTCTTGTGACTTCTCCCTAGACAGATCATCATGACTCATTCATAACTTGGTAAGAAAAACGAAAAACAGTAGCTAATGTACAATATAATACAATCAGGCTTTGACGGCCTGTTTCAGAATTGAAAATACGGTTTGAGGAACTGCCCATTTACAGGGGCGTCCAACAGATCCCCCTGCAAATTCTCCAGCTTAAATGTATTATTTCCTCCCTGCTCTGTAATCTTGAAGGGGCCGAACCAAAGGGGGTCAAATTTACCATGCTTACCTTTATCGGCCCTTCGTACATCCCACCTGAGAACTAAGTCTCCCACCTGCAGCTTTCTATCCTTAGTATGCTGATCAAACAACTCTTTCATCCTTTCCTGGTACTCCACCAGCCGCTGGTTTACCTGATTACGCGTTTCTTCGAGTTCTACCAGCTGATTGATTCTTCTGGTCATACCATCCGATTCCTCCTGAGTCTCCTGCATGAAACGAGCAACAGGTAAAGCTAACTGTATAGGGAATACAGCTGCCCGCCCGTATACTAGCTCATAAGGAGATTTTTCGGTAGCCCTTTTACTGGTTATCCTGTTTGCCCACAGAGCAAACTTCAGTTGGGAATCCCAGTTCCTCTGGTTTTCATTTATTGTCTTCTTTAGAGCTCTGACCAGCGTTTTGTTTGATGATTCTGCCAAACCATTTCCCTGTGGGTAGTAAGCTGTAGAATGGCCTAAAGTGATGTTATATTTCTGACAAAAATGCACAAATTTAGCAGATTTGAAAGCTTGGGCATTGTCAGTTATTATTCTAGCAGGACATCCAAACCTGGAGATAATGTTCTCTTCCATGAACTTAATGATCACCGTGTCTGTAGCGTTGCATGCAGGTATGGCCTCCACCCACTTCGTGAAATAATATGTAGCAGTCAAGATCCATTTGTGCTGGCCACTTGAGGGTGGGTGAATCTCACCTATGAAGTCAATCCCCCATTGTTTGAAAGGTTCATCAACATGCACAGGAATCAAAGGTAGGGCTGCTAACTTTTGCTTCTCGGCAAACTTCTGGCACTTGTCACATGCTCTGACCCGAGCGAAGACATCTCCAAACAATTTAGGCCAGTAAAAACCAGCCTTCAGGACTTTCTGAGCTGTGCTCCTCCAACTATAATGCCCTCCACAGATTCCCTCATGGAATTCGGTTATTATGTTATTCACCTCACCTTCTATGAGGCATAACAGTAGTATGCCTGAAGGATCCCTCCAATATAACTGACCATTGGCAACTACATACTTCTGCGATTTCAGCCTCAAGGCTCTGTATTTGGACTTATCACAGCTGGATGGGCAGCTGAGAGTCATGAGGTACTCAACTATTTCTTTGTACCAAGGGCTGGTAAGATACTTCATCTGTATTTTCTGAGTAGCCATTTCCACCTCTTGTCTCCCTGTCAGCTCCTCAGATCCTTCATTTGCAACCATGGATAAGTGGATGCCCAAAGCTTGATGATTTGATTCTGACAGAATCTTTGCTAGCCCTTGTCCTTTAATTAACTTGGTGGGTCTGATATCCAGATCGTACTCTTGTATCTTTGCAATCCACCTGCCCCTTCTGCCTTCACTGTCACCCTGAACGAGGATATCTTTAACTGCTGCGGTGGGTACGAAAGCAGTAACATGGGACTGCAGAATGTACATGCGAAATGCCTTGAGAGACTTTACCAGGGCGTAAGCCTGCTTCTCCAGTATGTTGTATTTTAGCTCTGCGTCATGAAGCACTTGACTAAAGAAAGCAATGGGTTGCTCATACCCACCTTCGTTCTTCTGTAAGAGAACCCCTGCTACGGTGTGAGGTGATGTAAAAGAGAAAATCATAAAAGGTTCAGTGAAATTTGGCTTTGCCAGCACGGGAGCCTCAGCAAATGCGTTCTTGATCCTGGCAAAGGCCTGCCTTGATTCTGGCGCCCATTTCACCTCGTTATCCTTCTTTAACATATCTGTGATGTGTCTAACTATTTCAGCATAGTTAGGAATAAATCTTCTGAGAAAATTGATACGTCCCAAGAATACCTGGACTTCTTTTTTATTCCTGGGGAGGGAGATACCATTTATTGCTTCCACCCTTTTAGGATCAATTTTGACCCCTTCTTTAGTTACTATGTGTCCTAGGAGCTTACCCTCTTCTAATGCAAAGAAAGATTTTTGAGGATTTAGGGAAAGTCCATACCTCCTGCATTTCTCGAAAGTCCTCTGCAAATGCTGAATGTGCTCGGCATCATCCTTCGAAAAGACTGTTATATCATCTAGGTACACCACCAGAAACTTGTCCTACTCTCCGACAAAGGTTATGTCCATAGCGCTCTGAAATGTGGCTCCAGCGTTAATTAGCCCAAACGGAATTCTAGCGTACATAAATGTTCCCCAAGGCGTGGTGAAAGCAGTCTTTTTCTGATCCTCCGGAAGTACAGCGACCTGATTATAGCCCGAGAACCCATCCATCATGGACATCCTAGAGGCCCCCACCACTTTCTGTAGAATGTGGTCCATCTTCGGTAGTGGGTATTTATCTTTTAGAGACGCCCTGTTCAAGTTCCTGAAATCCACACACAACCTAATTTCGCCATTCTTCTTTCGCACTGGGACTAAATTGGCCACCCACTCAGAATATCTTAGTGGCACTATAATTTTAGCCTTCAGCAGTTTCTTTATTTCTTGCTCAATCGAGGGCAGCAACAGGGGATTAATCTGTCTGAGTTTTTGCTTATGGGGTTTTTCATCTCCCTTCAGTGGAATCTTATGCTGCATAACACTGACATCAAAGGTTTTCAGGTCTTGATATGACCAGGCGAACACATCTCTATAGGTTTGGAATAACTTTTGGTACAGTTGTTTGTATTCATCCGGGACCTTCTTGGACAGTTTCACAATCTTTGGATCCTCTTTAGTACCCAGGTTGAGATCTTCGACCTGATCCTCTACCACCACTTTATTTGGATGTAAAGGAACATCGTTTTTGTTGAACAGCCTCTCCAAAGGTACCGGCCCTCTGGGAATAAAATTCCCTTTCAACTGCAGGAATTAATGACCGGCTATCCTCTCTTCTAGCTTATCTTCTGGAATGTCCCCAATCTCCTCCTCACAACTGTCGATCTCTAGGTTGGAAAACTCCCCAACAGTGTCTAAGAACCTTTTCACCTGCTCCTCATCTTCAAAGACCTGCCAGTGCTTAACATTATCAGGGATTGAAGGCCGGTACCTTACTTCGATTTCATATCTCAGAAGAGGGTTCTGAGGTGGCCGGAAAGTACTAGCAGCCACAGCCAAGGAGTCTGCCATCCTGTTCTGTTCTCGTGGCATGAATTGAATGTTAAACGCCAAGAAAGAGTTCTCTACAAGATCCCAAACTTCATTTCTATAGGCCTTTAGCCTAGGATGTTTGGCTTGACACTGGTTTTTCACTTGTCTAACCACCAATTCAGAATCTCCCATCACCTTTAGATTCTGTATTTTCATACTCCTTGTTGTCTGCAATCCCAATATGAGTGCTTCATATTCAGCCACATTTTTTGTGGCCTCATATTCCAATTTGAAAGACAAGGGGACCCATTGACCCATAGGTGAAATAAGCAATACTCCAGCCCCATTTCCTTCTCTGGAATTTGCTCCATCAAAGTGGAGTGTCCAGATTTCAGATCCACAGTCCTGCACTGATGATTTAGTCTTTATCTGACAGAATGAGGGCTCATGGGCATATTCCTGATCTTATTCTAACATCAGACAGGAGAAATCTCCATCTCGGCTGTAGACTGGAGAATTAACCGATTCACTTGCCTTGGTGACTGTTTTAACAAATCTGGTCTCTCGGTACAATCTCCTCTCTTGGCCACCAAAGACAGGGATAGTGGCATAAGACAGGTCCAGCTTGATTGATCCTCCAATCCTAGTCCCCCAAGACCTTGACAGTAGCATACTGAAGCGGGCTGGGATGTCAGCCACTACGATATCCATCACCACACTTTTGGCAGGGATTTGAGCCAGAGTTACTGCTAGATCTTTAATCATACCCAAACATTTCACTCTTTTGGAGTCAAAAGAATAGAGGTATTTATATGGGCGAGTGATTTGGAGTCCCAATTGCTCCATGACAGATAGGGGCATGAGGTTATGAGACGCTCCTGAGTCTAACATACAATTATGCAACAACAGATCATGGATCACTAAAGACACATAAAAGGGAGGGGTGGAGGGATCTAACTCCTCAACGTGTGGACCGAACACTACCATAGGCCTTTCTTCTTGCAGGTTAAGACTGTTTGGAATATGTGGTACATCAGGGGGAGAGATGAAGGAAGAGACCTGTGACTGATAGGTAGGTTGTCTCAATAACTCAGACAGAGGGACTAGTATTTTTACTTTTTCAAGCTCTTTTTGTAAACATAAGACAGATGAAGGCTTGTCTATTGACATTTCTTTTTCTTTTGACTCTTTACTTTGCAGAGGAGGCTTAACTTCTTTTTCTGGAGGTTTATTATCGGGGGATACAGTTACTTGTGAAGACGAAGGCATTTGAATATCAGATTGCAAAGGCTGGTTAAGTGGTCTCTTACCTTTTTCTGGGGGTTCTTGAGTATTGGCCTCTTTCTGTGCAGATGCTGACCTTTGGGGTGTGTCCTCCTCTTCATCTTGAGTGCGGGTTCTTTTTCTGGATGTCATATTTTCTATTAAACTGGGCTTGCATGAAGTCAACGAACTGTGTGCAGTAGTCGTCGATCTCAGGCTCTTCGTTATCCTCATTGTTCCTTATTTCAGAGTGAGCTTGTAGCTCCCCTTCTTCACTTTCTTGGACAGGGCATTCTATGTCATCACTGTCTGAGAAGACGGGGCATGCCTCATCTTGCTCGTAGGCAGAATCTTTAGAAGAAGCCTCCATTTGTCCTTCCAAGTATAAAGGATGTGGTACTTGGTCTTGTTGCTCCTTCTGTCCCCTCTGCAGTATCTGCAAGGGTGGTTTCCTGTATTGAGGATTGAATCCCCTGTTTGGAGCATTCTGGAAGTTCTTTGGGGGTGAATTCTTGGCCTCCATCTCCAGCTTGACCAATTTTTTTGAGAGATTCTTGATCATTCTATTCATCTCTTCAATCTTGTCATTTGCCAAATCTCTATCTTGGCTTGAAGTGGATACTTATTCTTTGCCTCTTCTTTTAGTATCATGTTCTTGCTTCCCTTTGGACTTGCCAGTTGAGACAAAGTTTGCTTCTATTTCCAATGCATCTGTCTGTGCATCATCCAGAGTGGCTGGTTTTCTCTCTCTCAGTGAGAAACCAAACTCAGAATCAAATGCTGCCACAAAAATGACCTTGGCAGCGGTCTGATGAGGCTTCATCTCAGTTGGGAGACTTAGGTACAGTTTGTTAAATCTTCTAATAAACTCTGATACCCCTTCATTGTGCTTCTTTTTCAGAGTGTTAAACTCGGTAAGGACATCCCCGTGATCCTTCCTTTCTCCCCACTTTTTGACGAAAGCATCTTCCATAGCCTCCCAACTGTTGATGGAATTAGCTCCAAGGGTTTTAAACCATTTTCTGGCTTCCCCATCTAGGGATTGCACGAACAACCTTAGAACCATGTCCAAATGCTCAACATTAAAATTCTCCGCGAAAGAGCAGAAAATTTCGACATGCTTCTGTGCTTCAATGTCATTTTCCCCACTAAATCTAGGCAGAATCTTTAAGTAATCCTGTGGCATGTCATTTAGAACTGCAGGTAGCTGTAAAGGAGCGTACCTGTTTTGTAAGAAACCAGGGATATTCGCCATTGGGGGAGGCGGTGGTAGAATGAGAGCCTGAGCTGTGAGTGGTGGAGGAAAGGGTGGAAGTGAAGTGTGAATAATGATGGGGATGTAGTGAACAGCAGCTCGGGGGGTTGATGAGAATGTTGGGCTGTGAACAGCAGATATTTCAGTAACTTCCTTAACTTCCTCAACTTCGGGGGTAGGGTGGAAAGAGTAATGCGGAGTGTAGCTAGAATCAGCCTCGTCTTTGATATGAGCGCCTCCCCGAGGTGAACTCTCTGAATAGTAACCAGTATCTCTTATAATAGGGTTAGAGCCTTGTATTTGGGCGACTTGAGAAGAAGAGGGCTGAAGATAAGGAAAGTTTTCAAGGGAGAATTCAGGAATCTCGGTATGAACTGACTGCCTTTCCCTCCAGCCTCTTCTATGTAGAATTCTTTCTGGGTCAGACACAGGGCGGGTCTTTGACTGAGATGTATCCGACCTTAGGTGTGGCTTACGGGGAGCCAGGGCTGCAAACAGGTTTAACTGTAATATGAATGTGGAGTCGCCAAGGTGAGGGGTGCACAACTCTCAACTCTTCTTGCTCACTTAACTGAAGAGTGGAAGGGTTTTGTCGAGGCCCAGGGATTTAAATTCTTCAACTTCGTTCCCCGGAAACGGCGACAAAAAGATGTTGTAACTCCTAGAGACAGCCTAGAGTTGCTATAGACCAGTGCCTAGGACATCTTATAATGTATGGAGAGAAGAGGACGCATAACAACGTTTAACGTTTAAACAAGACAGGGCTCTCATACTACTTCTTTACAAACAGAGAATAATATTTGAGTGGAACCAAAACTTTCGACAATTTGATGCTTAAAGAGTAATACTGGATGAATGTAATATTAAACTCAAACACTGCTGTATCAGACAACTTTAAGACAGTTCACAGTAAACAGGGCCGGATTCATGGTATGTGGCAGAAAAAGGGGTATATATAAAGGTGACTACTGAGCTGCATAGAATGAAAAAGATATTAACTGTTATGAAGACGACACCAAGAAGAGTTTCCCCGGCATATGATGGGCTTATATGACTAAGAATCCATACATGCTGGCAACTTTCGTCAATAGCACTTCGTAACCGCCAATATAGTAGAAATGTGTATGAATTGGAGATGAAACATTGTATTACACCTGAGCCATATTTAAAGTACCAGGAAGCTTATGATATAAGTATCAGAGAGATAAATTCATATAAAAAAACAACGGGACACTCGCATTCCAGAATATAATACCAGAGACATGGATGTAAATGAAATGAACAACGACATTGCAGTAAACAAGAGAGAATTACACACTACCATATACCAAGGCCAGAATCCTTATTAAAGTATAACTCCTTATCATTGAAGCCCAACGGGCTCTTCACATTAGCATTTGAGTCTTCACAAAACACATACAAAAAATCCCTACACAGTCAATTTCTTCAAAAGAATTGGAACCTTTCTTTCTTCTTTGATCTACATTATATAGGATTCCTCCCATTTCAGCGAGAAGATATTTCGGGGAAATATCTTCTTCGCATGGGCAAAATTTGTTAGATGTCATTTTCATAACAGCAAAATTTCATGATGGGGAATCAAGCCTCCCATCATGTGTAAACAGGCCCCAGGCCATTTTCAAAACAGAAATTTAAACCAATGTTTGATGTAAAAAGTAAAATGCAAGAGTAGGGGGAAAACAACCCACTCGGAACTTTGAAAGAAATAAACAAAATAAACATGAAATAGGCCGTTAAGACCATATCATGAGTTAACAGAAAAGTCACAGGTGCGGCTGAGTGGAAGCCGTTGCAGATTCGGGCGGAGGCACGTTTGCGGAGGAACTAGTATGCTGACTCATAAACTGTGTCAGTCTCTGCTAACTCTCGGAAGTTGGTTCGGGCATCGCTGAGAGCTTCTCCACCTTGATAAAAGCTTCGCCGAGAGCGTGAATACCTGCCTTAGTAGGGAGCCGATGTCTGATCATGTAAAGGAGATTAAACTCCTTTTTGAAGACTATAAAAATTGTACTGGCTTTGAGTTGGGTCGCAGATACCATATTGCAAGTCATAGAGGGGTTCAAAACCAGGGGGTTCCTAGACTCACGGACCTGGGGAGTTTCTGGCTCGTTCTTCTTGGGCGTTCCCCTTCCCATGTCTGGCATTTTAAGAATTCGAAAAAGAGAAAGGAAATAGAAGAAATCAGAGGATGGAATACCTGGACAGAGGGTAACATTGTTCGGGAAAGCGACGCGGGGAACTTTGACAGTGATTGGGGTAGACCAGGCGCTCTTCCCTACTTGGTATCTGCCGTAGGAAGTAACCTGTGTCTTTTTACTGGAGAGAAATATGGGAGTTTGTTACTACCAGAGCAAGCTGTTCGAGTTAAAAGGCGGATGAGTGGGATGACAGAAGGAAAATGTCGTAAGAACACTGACAATGAGACACGTGGCGCGTGGGGATTGGGGATGTCAAGGTGTAGGTGCGCGCCTCGTGTCGGGTTTAAGGCTGGTACGGGTCTCAGTACCAGCTGACCTAATAAACTTTTACCTTACCTTTTATCCACATATGCTGTCCAATTCTTACTCCGTGTGATTTCCCACGCCGAACTAACACATGGCTTTCCCCGCTGTGCGGGTCCACCTTTGCTCCGCCACGTAACCACACCACACAACATACTCTTGTTACCGCCTTTCGTACCTTGAGCACCCACTATGCCACGTGTCACAATTCCGTGGGGGTATGGATCCCATCCTTCCTCGGCTGTTCGACCCCCTCGGACTTTCCCCCTGCCACATGTCACCAGTCCGCGGGGGTATGGATCCCATCCTTCCCCGGCTGTTCGACCCCCTCGGACTTTCCCCCTGCCACGTGTCACCAGTCCGCGGGGGTGTGGGTCTCGTCCTTCCCGCGCCGTTCGACCCCCTCAGACTTTCCCCACGTGCATTATTACGTGGCGGCGACTCCTTTTGATATATCTGTTATTTGTTTAGCGCTGCGTCCCCTTTAACCTTTATACTTACTGTTTACTTCCAGTTTTGCGCTTCACCTTTTGTATTGTTTGCCCATTTGTTCTAATACATGCGCGTTTAACTGCCTTGTCTCTTTTCGACCCATTTTATTGGAATATTTGGTATTTGATATAAAACCTTAATGCACAGCTTGTCCATCCTTTTGTACTCCCGTGGCATAATGCTAAAGATTGAACAACACATTGAACTACAAAGATACACAGAAGCGTTGCAAGATGCAGAGAAATGTTGGGAGATGGAGCCTTCGAACAAGATCTCTTATGTTCTCAAAGTTGAATCGCTCGTGGCACTGGGAAGATATAAAGCCGCTTATCATTTTATTCAGACTTGTTCCAAATCCATGAAGAAACAGAATTCGGCCATTTTTCGCCAGATGTGCATGAAGTATCATGACATTGGTGAATCCATAATCGGAATTACGGGAAAATTAGAAATTCCCTCTTCTGAACCAGATGCCGATTTCATTGGGGCGGTGGATATCAAGATGACAAAGAATGGGTGCGGTAGAGGAGTGTTTGCTACGGAGTCTATTAAGGCCGGTGAGGTTTTAGTCACCAGCGAGGCTCTGGCTCTATGCGGCAAGTATTATTCTTCTGCCATGTTTGAGACTGGGCCCTGCAACATTTTTTTTCTCATGATCAAGAAAAGTCCAAAACCAGAACCCCAATTATGTCGGAGTTCATCGAGGAGGAGTCTGCGGGCTGGACCTGGAAACAAATTCACAGAACTCGAAGCAGAAAGTTGTGAAGGTGAATGTTCGTGAAATATTTGAGAAAATCTCCGGCATTTTATTTTTGCGAATGAAACTTAAAATTCAAAAAATTCTTGCTGAATTTCTATCAAAATTAATTAAAAAAATTATGATAAAAAAGTAAAAATATCTAATTATTAGATTATTACAATTTAATTTTATAATTAAATAGAATTAAAACCCTTACAAAACAACTAACACACAACTAATTTTTATTTAATGCAACTGTTTGTAACATAACAGCTAGTTTGACTAAATAAATAAATTAAATTAAATTTCCATCAAATCAAACTATATTTTATTAAATTTAATTTTTCAATAAAATTTTAAATTGAATTAGATTTAAATTAAAACCTTAATAATAAAATTAATAAAATATAGTTTGATTGGATGGAAATTTAATTTAATTTATTAATTTAGTCAAAGCTTTCCTGACTATTTAATATGGTTTTTTGGTTCAGATTTCTCATCTTGTCTTGATGATGAACCACACTTGCTGGTTAAAAATGCATTGGCAAAAATTCCCTACATGTAATTTTCACCGATTTTTTTTTTTTACATATTTCACTTTGCTTAGATATATAATTTGAAAAAAATAAATTCTAAACTATTTAACTTAATTAATTTTTCTTCGTGCCGATGTATAGTTGATTAAGATGAGAAACAATGAAATACATGAAAATTAAGAATTCAATGCTGAAACACTTAAGATTGATTAAGATGAGAAACAATTAAGTACATGAAAAATTAAGAATTCAATGTTGAAACGATTAAGAATCCGTCGCTGATTCAAATTGATTTGCACACTCAACCCATTGTTTTCTTTATATATATTTTTAAAGTTTAGTAAAAAATATCTTAAATAAAGAATTTGAATAATATAATTTACTTATTATTTTTAAAATAGTGTATTTATTTATATTTTCAAAAAAAATATTTTAAATAATAAAAATTTCAAATTAATAGATAATTTTATTGTTAAATTTAAATAAATAAATAAATAATAATTTTATTACTAAATTTAAATAAATAAAAACCTCTCAGCATACTAAAAAAATAAAAAAATTAAAACCTCTCACCATATTAATAGACACAATAATTCACAATGCATATCACTAACTTTTGATACCTTGTGACATGCGTCTAGGGTCAAAACAGTGTGGAATCATGTATATTGAACATATAGCTTGCACTATATGACAAGTTTGGAGTTCGACTATTAATAAATGACATGACACAAAATGTTAATAGATAACAATTTACAACCTTCCATAAAATGATTTTATGAAGGTACATCTAACAAATTATATGACGCAGGAATCATTTTAACAACCATTGAACCTAATGGAGATGGTAAATAGTAAATAATAAGTCATTAGGATTGGACAACTTATGTGAATTCTCTAAGTCCACATGGAATTTTGTGGGCTTGACTTAAAAGCTTGGTGTAACAGTTGGCGATTAAGTTTGTTTTGTATTGTTAAAGACATTAAAATATTTATGGTTATTGTTTAAAATAAATAATAATAATAATACATTATGAACATGAGTTAATTTTGGATTAAATATAGTTAATTGTAAAAATGAATTCCATAAAAAGAATAATGAAATTGATAGTAAAAATTAATTCAAGAACTGAGAGTTAGTTGGACATAATTAGTAATTCAAGAACTGAGAGTTAGTTGGACAGAATTTGTTCGGTAACTGGAGAGGAAATTTGCAGAGAATAATTCTTGGGTTGGTGCTAACCAGTGGAATACTCTAATTTTCTGAAATTTGATTGGAATGGAAGACTGGACCGGATTGTCCCGAAGTCTATTCTAGTAAATTCTGTCAACTTATAATGCTCAAACTTAGAGCACAGGGGAGAGACGAGGACGTTATTTCCTCTCTCGAAGTGGGGAGGAACATCATTAGTCAAGATATTGAAATAAATATAAGTTTTTTTTCTGTCACTGGAATGTCTTTTGGTAATAATAGAGATAATCTCTGTGTAAAACCCTTAGATTTTACAGAATTTAAATGTGAAAAAAAAGGCACCTGAATATATTTATAATGTTCTTCTTGAATAGCTGTATAGTTAATTTGTTTTATGCATAATCAACTAAATAATAAGACAGAAAACTGTTAACACAGAATCCTGAAAAGAGGGCTCCATGTTGGTTGTTTTCTGCAACCTATGATAATACACAGATAGAATGGTCTGGCCATCTACATGTGGAAACAAAATAAATGAATACCACAGAACTTTCAAGTAGGAAAAGTAGCTCTATATTTAAATAAAGAAACAGGTTCAGAAATATATAACAAAGAATTGAACACTATAGACATGGACAAGAACTGAAATTGGTTAAAACCATAGAGAAAAACTGTAAATGATAATTCCAACTAAGAAAAACTGTAAGTTATAAACTTGCACACAAAGACCAGGAGCTATATCTCAAACTCTGCTGAAAACTGTGAAATATAAATTATGCTGACAGGGAAACAAATAGAAAATTGAACATTTCTAAGAAAAATAGATTTCTTCTGTAAATTGTCGATTTTGGGAAATTAAGAATAGAAAATTCTCAGACCCATTTGAACTTCTATAATAAACCTGTGTGCTAATATTTTCAAATAAACAGTAAATTGAGAAGAACAGGTGAGTAAAACTAAAAGAAGATTATTTATCTTACAAATGAAATCACATCATCACTGTAAGTATTATAGAAAATTTCTAAAGAATTCTATCAACAACCCAAATCATTATGAACCAAAAAAAGCTAAAATATATAAATGTATATTTATCTAACTGTCTACACAGTTAGTTTTTACAAGAACAGAGTCCATATATGAAAGACCGAAGGTTGAAGTCTACAAGATTCTTTACTGACCATTAAGAGTCCAAAAACTATTAAAAGAAAATAGCATACAATCGAAAAATAGGTTGGCAGGTGAAACCATGCCATGAACCTATTGAACTGGTAACGAAATGAAAACTTAATAATTACAACAGTACTCTAGACGACGGTGACATGCTCCACTTGGCCTAGCCATGCACAAGTGAAAATTCACAGTAACCATAAAGATGGAAAACTGAGAAGGACTAAACATTCAAGCCATGAAGGTTCAGAACCCCGAATCAAGACATGGTAAGGGTACCTGTTTAATTGGAGAAGAAGAAATAATTAGTGGCAGTTGGAGGATTTTCATTCCAAAAGATTTATCTCTCTGACTTCCAGACAGTTTACCTGCGTAAAAGAAAAGTAGGGTTAGTCATTGTTTTCTTTTCTTTTCTAGAAAATAATAAACGAAAGAAAAAAATGAGGAAAACAATACATGGCATACCTGTTATGGCATTTGCCGAATTTGTAAGGTGTGCCATCCTGCAATAGCATCATTAAGGGTCATTGGGGTAAATGGCTGTGTGAAAGAACTAAGAAAAACTAATGAACTCAAACATGTAGTATAATTAGTAAGTGCGCTCAACTTTCTGCATCCACTGTTCCAATTGTTGTAGCGGAGGAAAGACATAGGGTTCCAATCCGAAGAACCTCAGAGTGACTCTAGACGATAATGCACAAATGTTACAACACAAATTCAAGAATGGAAGTTGAGCTTAAGTCGAAATTGGAGAAATATATAAGTATATTAACCCTGTAGATAACTAGCTACGATTATCTATGAGTTTTTACAGTCGAATAAACTCGAAAAGATTCACATAGCTGTAAATACTCACCCTGAGGAGTGATGCGGAACCATTTCCAGCGGAAGATGACTTGAAGCAGATGGCGGAAGAAGGAATCAGTCTCTCACTGTAACGAGACGAGACAATAAGTCGAGGGTAACCTCTTGCAGAGGGCCGAGGAGAGACACTAAGAGCTCTGCCACCAGAGAACTGAGGCGGAATGCAGAAAGGCTTAGGAAAAGTGGTTACCGAGGTAGGTCATTACCTTGAAACCCTAAAATCCGAGCCACTGTCGGATTCCGAGATAGATAGATCTATGGTGGGACAGAGAACAAATGTACACCATAAATGTATTTAATTCGGAGGTGGATATTCCGAGAACCCAAGTTATTTACCGTAATTACAACAGTGCCATATCATGGAGTTGATGGAAATATTAATTCAGTTTTAGATTCACATTCATTGCAAGTACAACATGGGAATTAAGTTTGACAGATAACCGTAGCTGGCACTTCGTGTAATGGGAATGCCAAGTTGTAAACAATGATCTAGATGTGGAATAATGTAATGAATTATGTAAGTATGTTTTCGAAATTACACATAAAAATTAGAATTGTTACTTTAATATATGACAGTCAAGCTTAGGGAATAAGATAGGGGTGTTAAAGTTAGTAAATATTTATAAGTAAATGAAAAATAGTATAATGAATATGTAAAGGATGTAAGATAATAATAATAATTATTATTATTATTGGTATCTTAGATGTTACACTTTTACACATAAGTGTTATTAAAAAATTAATGGCCTAAAACTTACATGGATCTCAAGAAGTTTATTAGGAAGCCTAGTGATCTAAGAGTTATGATTAACTAAACATAAATATTTTCACCAAATTCTTAACCTTGCACATTATTTTTTTAAGGATTATTTAACTAAAATAATAAGCTCTTTAAGAGATTATTCATTTTAAATAAAATTATAAATATAAAAAAATTAAATGAACTTTAAATAAATTTAAAAAAAAAAAAAAAAACATTAAAAAAGGGCATAATAATGCAACTACTTATTATTCTAATTATACTAAAACTCGTTGTAATAATAAATAAATCATATGTATTTATTTCCACAAACATCTCAAATTTTCACATAGATTATTTAATTAAAAAAAACATCGTAATTTTATTAGTTATCTTTATTCATATTATTAATAATGAAACATTAAAATTTACTACATCATTAGTAATCATAAATGAATATAGATCTAGAAAGGGATCAAATCTCCAGGTATGCTTTGCGGTTTTACTTGACGGCTTCCGTGGCACTTCTGCAAGCAATACTTCAGAATCCCTAACTTGAATACCTCAGATCTTCATCTGAGTTTTCTTTTCCCGTTTATAAAAGGACTTATTTGTATTATGAGAACAAAAGAAAAGAGTTGTGTAATTTTATTTCGACGGGGTTGTAACAGTTTAATAGGGTTTCTCCCTTCAGAATAGTGTTTACGATGGTTCAATGTTACAGTTGATACATTTCATTTTCGAGTTTTACCCATACCTTTTCCTTAAGAATCGACAGAGAGGTCTGGTTGATATTTTAAACTTTGGAATAGTTTCTTCTTTTATGGTTTGGAATCCCGATTTTCTGTAAAGATTCCTCTCTGTTCTATTTACAGTTCTATTTCTACTGCATTTTTCTTGTGGTAATGGTAGAGATAGCGTCTGGCTTATCTATACAAAATCTGATATTTAGGTTTTACTTCTGTTTATATATATATAGCACTTACAGTCTTCTGTTTCATTGCAATAGAAGAAAATTACATACACTAAAGAAAAGAGCCTCAGGTCGGTCTTTAGCCCATAATTTCTGAGAATAACAATTCTATTACTAGCAATGTAAATTCTGAAGTTTCTTATTCGGCATACATTCACAAATTATATTTGGTTATACAATAATTATGGGTTCCCTAGAATTCAATTCTCTCTAGTGTTTTTTTTTTTATAGAATAAAGTCTATTATGCTCTTGAACATACCCTAGCAATTTTCTTTAAAGGTACTTCCTTGACAATCACTGTTAATATTATTGTTCTCTCATAGTTATTGGTGACCGGACCACCTGGAGCTGCTCCGTGTATAGCTAGACAGAAATTGAACGAGATATTCTGAGTTTCCTTGTGACCCGGAGTTAACGGTTCTATTCCGACTGTTAGGTTATGAGTTTGTGATTATTCTTCAAGAGTTTGTCAAAATTTATAGCAACAAAAAACTCACTCTTCCTCTACATACTAATATACAGAGTATTAACCTTTACCACAAAATGAAATCAATTTTCACGTACATTTATATTTTCCATTCAAGCTAATGGTTAACAGTTATTACAACTTTTTTCTATCTGTAATTATTAACAGTTGTTTGCTCTAGTATTCAGAACATATTTAAATGGACACTTATATGCAAATAACATTTGTCGGGTTGTTATTCCTCCCAACCTTAAGAGTGGCAATAACGTCCAGCTCTTCCCCCCGTGCTTCCACTGGAAATCTCAAGTTGGCAGTAAACACTATTCTGCTATAACCTCAGGACTTTTTGTCCAGTCCAGCTATAATCCTCAGGATTTTCAGAGTATTTTCCACTGGTGCCCCCCCCCCCCCCCTAGGAAAATCTCTCCTTTTGTCTATCCATCCACAGAACCCCCTCTCCCTCTTGGAATAACTCTCTTATTCTGAGTGGAGTGGGTAACTACTCTAACTGCCCAACCACTTTCTAGTTCTTGGAACAACATTATTATCAACCTTTATCACTTTTACTTTTCTTCTTGATTTAATTTTTTTTATTATTTCAAAATAACAAGATGGAAAACAACCTTTCCATCCATATAAAAATTGTCTCCATAGTTTTCATTAACAAATAATAATAAAGATTACTTAAATAATTTAACCAATTAGTTAGCAATAAATGTAGCTGTCACAACTTCCCCCCCTGGAAGTAACACCGTCCTCGGTGTTTCACTTTAGCTTTGAAAAGAGTTCCGAGTAAGCCTTCCGTATGAGCCCTTCATCTTCCCAAGTAGCTTCATCTGGGCTGAAGTGCTTTCATTGCACTTTCACCTGGGTGATAGCGCGCTTTCGGAGCATGATTTCCCTTTGGTCAAATATGCATTGCGGCTCGACTAGGAATTCTCCTTCCGACTCTACCTGAAAAAATAAACAATTTCCAAGTCAATTTCTCGCAAATAAGATCACATTACAAGTTAGGATTTCATTACTATCCTACCTCTATATGCTGCCAATGAATTACATGCTTCGAATCGTGTACATAACGCTTCAATAGAGACACATGAAATACATTGTGTACTCAGATATGGCTGGGTAATGCTAGCCGATAGGCTACAGGTCCTACTCTCTCCAAAATCTCAAAGGGTCCACAAAATCTGGGAGCCAATTTGGCACAAGAGGCCCACTGTAAGGTACTCCTTTTTGGCTTGATCCTTACGTACACATGATCTCCTATTGCGAATTCACGATAAGACCTTTTCTTATCTGGATAGACCTTCTGTCGATCTTGTGCAGCCTTCAGATTTTGTCTTATTTTTCTCACCTCTGCTTCCATTTCCCTAAAAATTTCAGGTCCCAACTTTAGCTTTGGCTCAGGGCTGCTCCAATTTATGGACGTGCAACACTGCCTCCCATACAAGGCCTTAAAAGTACTCATTTTCAGAGATTCCTAATACCCATTGTTGTAAGAAAATTAAACAAGGTGCAGGTAATATTCCCACTTCGTTGGATGCTTCATCACATACATGCGCAACATGTCTTCTAGAACTTGGTTTACTCGTTCCGTTTGACCATCGGTCTGGGGGTGATAGGTAGTACTGAAGTTTATCTGCGTTCCCAATTCTGAAAACAAGGTTTTCCAAAAAGCAGAAGTAAACTTAACATCTCAATCTGAAATGATAGTCTTTGGAATTCCATGCAATCTAAAAATTTCCTTCATAAAAATATCAGCTATTTGTACAGTCTTGACTGTACGGGTAAAAAATGTGCAGATTTACTCAATATGTCCACTACAACCATTATAGAATCATTCTGTCTTTTTGTTCTTGGTAATCTGTGATGAAGTGTAGAGATATGACTTCCCACTTCCATTCGGGTATGGGTATGGGCTGCAACAATCCTGCAGGATGTTAAGGCTCTACCTTCACCTGTTGACATTCCAAACACTTACTTAAATATTCTGCAATATTATTTCACATACCAGGCTAGAAAAACACCTTTCTAATCGTGGTCAACATCTTCTGATACCTCGGATGACCTGCATAATTGCTGCGATGGTATTCATTCATTATCAGATCTTTCAGACCCACACGATTAGGCACATATATTTTACCTTTGAAGGTTAACATTTGATCTTAATTTATTCCATACTTAGATGTGCCTCCATGTTTTCGAATTTCCTCCATTTGTTGCCACAAAAACTGATACTTGGGATCTTTTTGTGCTTCTTCTTTTACCTGCTCGAAAAATTTACTTTCTAGCTGATTATAATATAGTTCATATATACCATGTAGTTTTATATTTAAAGCATCAGCTACTCGGTTTTCCTTTCCTTTGACATTCTAGATATCCATGTCAAACTCACTTAGGAAGGCATTCCATCTTGCCTGTCTCGAGTTTAAATCTGCTTGCTTGAAATAACTCGTCAAGCTGCTATGGTCTATTTTTAATACAAACTTTTTGCCTAGTAGGTAGTGTCTCCATACCTGGAGTGCATGAACTATTGTTGTCAACTCCAAATCATACGCGGAATATATTTTCTCATGATCCTTCAACTTCCTAGACTCATATGCTACCACTTTGCCTTCCTGAGACAGGATTGTCCCAACACCTTCTTTACTTGCGTCAGTACATACTTCAAATTCTTTGCTGGGATCAGCCACCCTTAACACAGGAGCAGTGGTCAAAAGCTGTTTCAGTTTTTCAAAAATGTTTTGACATTTCGTGGTCCATTCAAAAACTTTTCCTTTCCTTTGCAAGGAAGTAATGGAGAAAGAAATTCTGGAAAATCCTTCAATAAATTTGTGGTAGTACCCAGCTAGTCCCATAAAATATCTAAAATCTGCCACGTTCCAGGGTACTCGCCATTCCATGATTGTTTTAATCTTTTCTGGATCAACAACGATCCCATCAACATAAATAACGTGTCCTAGATACTGGATTTTTGTTTTGAATAAATCACACTTGCTAAATTTTGCATATAACTGGTGTTTTCTTAGCACTTCCAACACCATTCTCAAATTCTCCTTATGCTTTTCCTGATTCTTAGAATAGATCATAATATTGTCTATAAAAATAAGTACGAAATTTTCTAGGAAAGGATGGAAGACCCCATGCATTAGTCTCATGAAAGTTGCTGGTGCGTTCGTTAAGCCAAAGGGTAATACCACAAATTCATAATGACCATATCTTGTACGAAATGTTGTCTTGCAAATGTCTTTCTCCTTGATTCGAATATGGTGATATCCAAACCTCAGATCTATCTTGGAAAACACCGTGGCCCCCCTTACTTGGTCAAACAGATCATCTATCCTTGGTAAAGGGTATTTGTTTTTTACTGTTAATTTGTTGAGCTGTCTATAATCCATGCACATATGCATAGTCCCATCTTTCTTTTTCATGAATAGAACTGGTGCTCCCCAAGGTGACACACTTGGGAAAATATAACCCTTATCCAACAATTCCTATAACTGCATCTTCAGCTTTGTTAATTTCGGCACACTCATTCTATAGGGAGCTCTTGATACAGGAGAAGCTCCAGGCACTAACTCTATAGTAAAGTCAATATCTCTTCTTGGTGGTAATCCAGGGATGTTTTATGGAAAAACATCCAAGAATTATTGCACTATCTGTATGCCTTCCATTGTAGGTGATTTTTCCTTGGAATTTGCAAATCCTACCTAAATAGCATACAATTGGCACCCTTTCCTTATACATTTATTCATTTGGGATGCTGTTATTGGGCGTAACTGTAATGGTTTTCTGATTCCTTGAATTTCCTTCTGGGTTCCATCGGGCATTCTGTAATAAATAACTTTCTCCTTACAGTCTACTAGAGTCCAATGCTTTTCTAGCCAATCCATGCCTAAAAAAACATTATAGGATCCTAATGGAAAAACATTTAGATCTACTTGTAACTGTTGTTCAGAAATTTCCAGAATAAGATTTGGAATCTTGGCAGTGACTTTTCATTTGGCTTCGGTGGCTAGCTATACTAACCATGAACTCTTAACTTTATGTTCTTTCAAATTACACCTTTCCACTATTTTGGGACTAACATAGCTCAAACTTGCTCCAGGGTCTACCAAAATAGAAATAGGTTTAGTTAGCAATTTACCTTCTAGTTCAATCATTCTGGCTTGATAATCGGCCTGCCGGTCTTCCAAAGCTACATTGATACGAGGAATGTTCCGCGCTACATCACCCAAAGTAGAGGCTTCCTGTAAATTTGCAGTTGTATCATTCCAGATTCGCTGTGGAAAATTTTTGTAATAATTTGCCTCCCCACATCCCCAGCACTGTAGAGGTGGTTTAGTAACTTGAACTTTCTTAGGTTTACTAGACGCTTTCGTAGGCTTTTCTTCGGCTGGCCATCTGGTTCTTTGGTGGTTCCTACCAAATTGTTTACTAGTAGGATTTCGTGCTGAACTTTTAAAGTTACCACTTTTGTTGCTTCTGAAATTTGAATTACTTTTCTGACCTTTATTTGGCTGCCAATTTTTACCAACCTCCCCTTTGGCCTTGGACTGCTGATAACACATTTGTGCTTTACGAATGGCTTCATCCATAGTCCGAGGGTTTACGAATTCAATTCATTCCTTCACGTGTGTTGGTAAACTACTCAGGAACCTTTGCACCTTAGCCTTTTCCTCTCGAATATATAGGACATATCGCAATAGGGAGGTGAACTTGGTGATATAATCATCCATGGTCATTTTTCCCAGCCTTAAGTCATGAAATTCTTTAGCTTTTTCATCATAGAATCTCTCTGTTAAGTATTTGTCCTTGAAATATTGCTGGAATGATTCCTAGGTGACGTCCTGTTGTTCAATACTACGTACATTCTTCAGTTCCTCCCACCACAAAGTGGCTTTCTCCCTTAGCCGATATATAGCTAATCTAGCCTTCAGGTTGCTATTATATTCATACACCTGAAAAAACTTGTTCATATTTATTAACCATGCTTCTGCCACCTCTTTAGCCTCACCATCAAAAGTTGGTGGTTTAATCTTAGAAAATTCCCCTTGCAGTTCTGCTTTCTGTTTCTTAATTGCTTGCTGATCTGACACATTGCCAGATTCTGCTTCATTGAAATCTTTGTTTTTTCTTCGCTGGGACAAGCTTCTTTCCAATCTATCTGCAGTGTTATTTTCCGTTTGTTGTTGTTCTTCATCTTGCATACCTCTGTCTGTACTTGGATGTTCCATCTCCTGGTTTTGTTTGTTTGACAGAATTTTTAGTATCTTTCCCTGATCTTGTAGTAATCGCTCATTATCCTTTCAGACACGTACCATTTCTTCCTATAGTTGTTGGACTGTATTTAACAGGAAACTAGTTTGGTGTTGTTGTTCTTCTAACAGCCTACTAGTTTTTTGTTGTTGTTCGACATTTAGATGGATCCACATTTTTGGGTTCATCACTGGTTATACTGGAGGGTCCCTAGTGTCTTGAGGGGGTTGCTGCGGAGTTCCTCTTCTCATAATGTTCCTGTTAAACTGCTAAATTTTCTCTCTCTGTGTGCATCATTTACACACAGCTTCATCGTTAGTTGACCCTTAAGGTCCTAGCGTATGAACGCCGCTTTGATACCACTTGTCACATACATAGTAATCATAATTTTCTTTTAACTTTTAACCTTTACGCTAGAGTCATTATAACTCCACATCTTAAAGCATTTACACATTACCCCAAACTATGATTAAAGTTTCGCATTACCGCTTATTAAAATTCATGCATATACTTGGTAATTTAAATTTACCATCTCAATTATATAATTAACACAAAGCCCAAGTTAGAAAATTTACATGAAAATGACAAAGGTTTCGCATACACTTGTCAACTCAGATTTTAATGAAGACAGGGTTGTTGTACTAATGGATTTAATGCGTGATCCAAAAAATGATTTTCCCCTACAGCTGTAACCACTTATGGATTCCAAGGGGTACCCTATGTGTCCTTCGAAGATCTGAGCCGTTGTTTTGTGTGGTGTGGATTGATGCAACGGAGTTCGGGCGGGAATGGTCTAAGTAATACCGTCGATCTGGAATTTACTCACTGGCACTATTTGTTTCCATACTTCTCCTCTGCTACTCCAAGTTTTTCTTTCGTTGAGCTCGGAAACCCTGATTCCATGAAGGTTTATAAGTCGAGAAGCATGATGCGAATGTAGTTTAGCTTCAGAGGTAAGCTTTACATTTGGTTTAACTAGGTAAGGATGTGCATTCGTAATTTTCCTTCTCTGCTTATCAATATCTTGGTTTGTTTTTCCTCACACCGCTCAGTCACAGTCCTATACATGCAACCTTATGTTATGTATTTAATATTACCAGCATCGTCGTTGAGTCCAAAGGTCTGGATGCTCAAACGGAGAGTCGATTCAGTAATTTCGTGTATCTTATGCTTATACTTTCACAGTTACTCATTAATTATGGAGAGGACGCGCCTGGTAAACCCTCAGGTGGCCTATTCAGGTAAATACATTAGATTTATAATTATTGTTTCCAGCTTTGGTTGCCATTATAACCATATGGCTAATAACATCGAGTCTTACTCTCTTGACAGATGGTTTAGCAGGCATGCTCTCAAATCCACAAGGAAATTTCTTCTCGGTTGAACTCGGTTGTAAATCTGGCCTCGACTTAACCAACTTCGAATTCTCTAGGTATGCTCTGCGGTTTTACTCGACGGCTTCAGTGGCACCTCTGCAAGCAATACTTCATAATCCCTATCTTGAATACCTCAGATCTTCATCTGAGTTTTCTTTTCCCATTTATAAAAGGACTTATTTGTATTATGAGAACAAAAGAAAAGAGCTGTGTACTTTTATTTCGATGGGGTTGTAACATTTTAATAGGGTTTCTCCCTTCAGAATAGTGTTTACGATGGCTCAATGTTACGGTTGATACATTTTGTTTTCGAGTTTTACCCATAGATTTTCCTTAAGAATCGGTAGAGAGGTCTAGTTGATATTTTAGACTTTGGCACAGTTTCTTCTTTTATGGTTCGGAATCCTGATTTTCTATAAAGATTCCTCTCTGTTCTATTTACAGTTCTATTTCTATTGCATTTTGCTTGTGGTAATGGTAGAGATAGTTTCCGGCTTATCTATACAGAATCCGTTATTTAGGTTTTACTTTTGTTTATATATATATATATATATATATATATATATATATATCACTGACAGTCTTCTGTTTCATTGCAATAGAAGAAAATTACATACACTAAAGAAAAGAGCCTTAGGTCGGTCTTTAGCTTATAATTTATGAGAATAACAATTCTATTACTAGCAATGTAAATTCTGAAGTTTCTTATTCGGCATACATTCACAAATTATATTTGGTTATACAATAATTATGGGTTCCCTGGAATTCAATTCTCTCTATTGTTTTTTTTTTTAAAGAATAAAGTCTATTCTGCTCTTGAACATACCCTAGCAATTTTCTTTAAAGGTACTTCCTTGACAATCACTGTTAATATTATTGTTCTCTCATAGTTATTGGGGACTAGACCACCCAGAGCTGCTCCGTGTATAGCTAGACAGAAATTGAACGAGATATTCTGGGTTTCCTTGTGACCCAGAGTTAACAGTTCTATTCTGACTGTTAGGTTATGAGTTTGTGATTATTCTTCAACAGTTTATCCAAATTTATAGCAATAGAAAACTCACTCTTCCTCTACATACTAATATACATAATATTAACCTTTACCACAAAATAAAATCAATTTTCAGGTACATTTATATTTTCCATTCAAGCTAATTGTTAACATTTATTACAACTTTTTTCTATCTATAATTATTAACAGTTGTTTGCTCTAGTATTCAAAACATATTTAAATGAACACTTATCTACAAATCACGTTTGTCGGGCTGATATTCCTCCCAACCATAAGAGTGGCAATAACATCCAGCTCTTCCCCCGTGCTTCCACTGGAAAGCTCAAGTTGGCAGTAGACACTATTCTGCTATAACCTCAGGACCTACGGTCCAATCAAGCCAGAATCCTCAGGATTTTCAGAGTATTTTCCACTGGTGCCCCCACCCCCCCTGCGCCCTAGCTGAGGAAAATCTCTCCTTTTGTCTATCCATCCACAGAACCCCCTCTCCCTCTTGGAATAACTCTCTTATTCTGGGTGGAGTGGGTAACTGCTCTCACTGCCCAACCACTTTCCAGTTCTTGGAACAACATTATTACTAGCCTTTATCACTTTTACTTTTCTTCTTCATTTAATTTTTTTTTTTATTATTTCAAAATAACAAGATGGAAAAGAGCCTTTCCATCCACATAACAATTGTCTCCGTAGTTTTCATTAACAAATAATAATAAAGATTACTTAACTTATTTAACCAATTAGTTAGTAGTAAATGTAGCTGTCACAAAAATCCTCTCAAAACTTATAGTCCACTAGGATGGATCTATGTTGGTTGTTTATATATACATATACACACCATTAATCATTTTCATGCTAAAGATACATCACTGCTATTTTTTTCCAACATACTCATAAAATGTTTTATCATAAGAAATATTTCATTTTTAATTGTTTTACATAATATACATAATTGACATTGAAATATTTTTCTTAACATAGATATTGATAGACATTGAATGTTTTATTTATGGTCCACATTTTCAACATCAAAATATTTTTTGATTATTGCAAAATATATATATATATATATATATATTTATGATTGAAATTAAATATTTTACTTGAAATAATTTATTTGATATGACTATCAAAATATTTTATCTATGATCACATTGAAAATTATTTTAAATATCAAAAATCAATTTTATATTGAAAATTAAATGACTTATCCATTCTTTTTATTAACAATAATTAAAATTTTCACTTTCAACATATATCTAACTAATAAAAGTAAAATAAATATTGAAATCATTTCATTAAAATATTTATCAATATATATCTAACTAATATTAAATTAATTTCTTTGAAATATTTATTTGTACTCTCACAATATAAAAATAAGTATTGAAATAATTTCATCAAAATATTTAATATAAAATTAGTCTCATTGAAATATTTATTTATACTCTCACAATATAAAAATATGTATTGAGAAAATTTTATCAAAATATTTATTTGTACTTTCACAATATAGAAAAATATCTATGAAGTCAATATTAAAATATATTATATTCACATATTTTATTTAAGTTTATATTAAAATGATATTTTTTTGTTGATTTAATTTTTTTATCTTTTTAAATAAAACCTATATCAAATTATTTTATAAACATTAAAATATTTTATTTATTATTATTATTATTATTATTATTATTTTAATATTATATAAAAAACTTATAACTAAATTATATATATATATATATATATATATATATTTTTGTTTTAGAAAACAAATTGTTTATGGAAAGAAGTATACATTTCTCTTTGCTCTTTTATTATTGTCAAAATTGTTTTATTGAATATTTAATAAATATTTTATTTTTCTTTATAAAAAAAGACATGTCAACTTTCAATTGAAGAGAAAAAAAAAACTTACAAATCTCCTTGATATTATACTTATACGGTAAAATTTTTAACAATCTTTCTCACATGAAATTGCAATATTTCTAACTAACCTAGATTTTATTAATAACTTTAAAATACATAATAAATAATTAAATTTAGTGAATTTAATCGTTAAAATTATATGTTTATTTTTAAGAAGTTACAAGTTCAAAACTAAAAGAGTAAAACATGTATGGCCTTCACAAATTTAATTTTTGCTTCTCATTCTCCAATATAGTGAATTGTAAATAAACAAGGTTACAAGGTAGCGACTACCTGCCGCTTAGTTTAAATATAGTAATGTTGCAATGTGATGTTGGAAAATGTCTATGGATAGCTATTACGGCTATTACATGCTGCTTAATGTAATTATAGAGATGTTGCAATTTGAGTTTGAGGATGTTTATGAAGATTTGTTTTGTAATAAAGTATAGTTAAATTAAATTAGAAATAATTGTTGCAATTTGAGTTTGAGCATGTCTATGAGGATTTGCTAAATGTTTCCATTTGAATTAAAGGATGTCTATGAGGATTTTCTTTGTAATAAAGTTGTCGCTTAGTTTAGTTTAAATATAGCTAAATTAAAGTAAAAAATAATAATTTATGCGCTATATAGTAGTAGTTTAAATCTATCTAAATTATAGTAAAACAACTTTTGTGTTGATGATGGTAACCAATTGATAATTACTAGGATGACCCATGAGCATATGCATTTGATGTGTAGATTAGATCTGCTACATATGCTTAGCTTATTTTTGGCATCAATATAAGTATGATAGAGTAGCTACTACCTGCTGCTTAATGTAAATATAGAAATGTTGCAATTTGAGTTTCAACATGTTTATGAGGATTTGCTTTCTAATAAAGTTGCTGCTTAGTTTAGTTTAAATATAATTAAATTAAAGTAAAAATTAAGAATTTATGTTAGTGTTAAGGTTTACAATCTAATCAATTTAGGTTTTTTTAGTAAATGGTAAATTGAGGTATTTTGTTAATCTAATTCCACCTAATACAAGGAAAAGGCTTGTGAGTCTAAGTAATCAGATATATACTTAGGCACAATTGAGGAATTGGAAACAAGTGCATAATGTAGAAATTATCTGGAAAATCTCGTTGACACAGTTGAACAATGAGTTAGGAACCTCGTCAAAGAAGTTTATAATGTATCAATTATCTAGAAAATTGTTGGCATCATGGAGGAATGGGTTAGTAACCTCATCAAACAAGTGCATAATTCATCAATTATTTGGAAAGTTGAGGTGCATAAGTATGCCGCTTAATGCAATTATAGAACTGTTGCAATTTGAGTTTGAGCATGTTTATGAGGATTTGCTTTGTAATAAAGTATAGTTAAATTAAATTAGAAATAATTGTTGCAATTTGAGTCTGAGCATGTCTATCAGGATTTTCTTTGTAATAAAGTTGCTGCTTAATTTAGTTTAAATATAATTAAATCAAAGTAAAAATTAAAAAATTATGTGCTATATAGTAGTAGTTTAAATCTATCTAAATTACAATAAAACAAATTTTGTGTTGATGATGGTAACCAATTGATAATTACTAGGACGACCCATGAGCATATGCATTTGATGTGTAGATTAGATCTGCTACATATGCTTAGCTTATTTTTGGCATCAATATGAGTATGACAGAGTGGCTACTACCTGTTGCTTATCAATAATCGGTTTTTATAAATTAGTACTAATAATATTTTTATTTCTAACTTAGTACTAATAATATTTTTAGTACTAAAATAAAATAAAAGGTGGAATTTATTTTATAACTTTTTTTATTTTTAATTCAATTTTTAAGAAATAATATTTATAATTTTTTTTAATTTTCAATTTAATTAAAAAAATATTGTGTTGTATTGTGTCTACAAGTACAGTGTCTTGTTGATGATGGAGGCTCCGATGCGTTCATCGCAATCGGAAGTAATTCATATAATCCATAGCCTTTTGTTATGGCCCGATGTGATGAGTTCATCGCATGTTATTTCATATAACAATCGCCCTCCACTTAAGCCAAGGTCCACGGGTCCACAAGACCACGCGGAATTATCATATTGTATCGCAAGTTGAAACATATCGGGAGCGTTTTGTTTGTGGCCCAATTGAACAGTGAAAGGAACCGGACCCGATGCATATTATAGGCCACAGCTAAAAGTTGAACTCGGGTCCGATTAACAATCGGCATCAGAGCTTTTTATTTGAACCATTTGTTATGCTATAAGTCTGGACCCGATCTATGTTATATGGTGCAGTAATAGTTGATCGCGGGTCCGCCTTTCAATCGACATCAGAACTTTTTGTATTGGCTGCTTTGTAATATTATGTTTCGGACCCGATGCAGTTTATGAAGCAGATTTAATCTCTTTTCAGGTCCGGTGGTGTATGCGCAAATGAAATTTTTTAATGTTTTTATCACGCGACAAAAGGTTTTACAACCTTTGGTTTGTTGTATTGTTTTAAATATATACAAAGCGCATTTGTAATAGGCCCCACAAATTTTAGTTTAGTTTCATTTGTAATAGGCACCGAGAGGCTATTGTAACAGACAGTGTAATGTTTTTATTTTGAAAGCACAACAGAGTGTGAAATAGAGAAAAACAAAGCAGTGTTGTAAAACAGAGATAGTGTGTTACATTGCACAACAGTGTGTTTTGTAAAAGACAGAGTGTGTTATTTTGTGAGACAGTGAAGTCTGTTTGGCACTATGTTAGAAGCAGTCCAGCATTTTGTATTCCCTCAGTCAGAGGAGATTTTGTAACAGTTTTTTTTTGAAGTTAATGAAATAGTTGTTGCAATTTGAGTTTGAGCATGTTTATGAAGATTTTCTTTGTAATAAAGTATAGTTAAATTAAATTAGAAATAATTGTTGCAATTTGAGTTTGAGCATGTCTATGAGGATTTTCTTTGTAATAAAGTTGCTGCTTAATTTAGTTTAAATATAATTAAATCAAAGTAAAAATTAAAAATTTATGTGCTATATAGTAGTAGTTTAAATCTATCTAAATTATAGTAAAACAACTTGTGTTGATGATGGTAACCAATTGATAATTACTAGGACGACCCATGAGCATATGCATTTGATGTGTAGATTAGATCTGCTACATATGCTTAGCTTATTTTTTGCATCAATATGAGTATGACAGAGTAGCTACTACCTGTTGCTTATCAATGATCGGTTTTTATAAATTAGTACTAATAATATTTTTATTTCTAACTTAGTACTAATAATATTTTTAGTACTAAAATAAAATAAAAGGTGGAATTTATTTTATAACTTTTTTTATTTTTAATTCAATTTTTAAGAAATAATATTTATAATTTTTTTAATTTTCAATTTTATTAAAAAACATATTGTGTTGTATTGTTTCTACAAGTACAATGTCTTTTTGATGATGGAGGCTCCGATGCGTTCATCGTAATCGGAAGTAATTCATATAATCCACAGCCTTTTGTTATGGCCTGATGTGATGAGTTCATCGCATGTTATTTCATATAACAATTGCCCTCCACTTAAGCCAAGGTCCACGGGTCCACAAGACCACGCGACATTATCATATTGTATCGCAAGCTTAAACGTATCGGGAGAATTTTGTTTGTGGCTCGATTGAACAGTGAAAGGAACCGGACCCGATGCATATTATAGGCCGCACCTAAAAATTGAACTCGGGTCCGATTAACAATTGGCATCGAGAGTTGACTCTATTTGAATTAAATGAAGTCGATTGTTTTGGTGTATAGTCCAAGGAAAAAGAAAATTGACTCGCCATATTACTCTCAACTCTGAAACCAAAACCTTCGAAAACAAAGTTCAAAGTATGTCTACCAACCTTTAAATAATAATATCATGTAACAATGAAACTTAATGAACATGCTAAATTATCATTTCGATAGAATTACAGGAACAATGCAAAGTTAAATTTGTAAAAGAATACTAAAATCAATAGTGAAATTTAGAAATGAAGCCTCGAATATTAATTCGAAAGAGAATTTATTATTTCTGAATTATGTTATATTTTTATGATTCCTTACATATTAATCAATTATTTTGCAATTCCTTTGCCCTATGCGAAGTGTATGTGTCAGCACATCAAAGCATTGAACCATGAAATTATGTAACGTGCCCCAATCATATGTGAGTTGTGCTAAGATTTTAGGCTATGACTAGAATCATAGAAGCGTAGTTCTAGGTAACGCATAAAACCTTAATACCTCAATCTCAGATTAAGATATTAAATCCCACAGATGCGAAGAGCTCCATAAAAACAACGCGCTTTTAATGCGAGATGGCACCCCAAGAGGTACGATTTGAATCCATAATTGAAACTTTACAGGTTTTAGTTCGCGCCAAGCTTGACAGGTACAACCGTAGGCACAAATTGCAATGTATTTTGCAATAACATGGTGAAAATATTAACCAATGAAAAGTCAGAAAAATAAATTTAAAAAAATAAAAAAATTATTAAAATTTAACTATAGCTAAACTACACAAAAACTCAAAATATATGTCTAATCAAAAGAAATTAATGTCACTATCAGGAAAACCTTATGTGTAGTGACCTGCCGCTGGCAGGTACAATAAAAATACAAAATTAATATATTTGTTATTGCATTATACCATTTAAAAAATAATTTCTAACAAAGCTAACGCCATTAACCAGAATGATAACTGGTTGAAGGGTGGGAGATACGGTAGATCACATAACTCTGCTAAACTAATAACAATATACACAATTAATATATTCGTATTATCATCGCTGCATTACTGTTATAATTTTTTTTTATGAATTTAATTGTACACTTTATACTATTTATAATAATATCTGGTGGAAAGGTGGGAGATACAGAGGATCGATGTTTAAAACTAGTTGGCGTAATACCTGTTCAACTCGATTGCTCTGGAGGGCGAACGGGAAAGGAAATAAAGGAAATGTGCGCACCCAACCTCAAATGAAACTAGAGCCATGACCCTTCAACAGGACGAACGAGAATATAAATACGAAGCAGTTTTGTACATTAAACACGACGAATGAGAATATAACATTAAAGAATCTGAAGCAGTCATGTTCCTAGGGTTTCAAACGATGTCATGGAGAGAAAATCACGAAAACAAGCTGAGAAGTCCTCCACCATATTTCCAAAGCTTGTTGGCATTCTCGGACCAGGTTCTGGCTCTTCTGTAATGGTGAAAACCAATAATTTTGACAAACAAGCATTAATCGTAATCCATAACAAAGGTCACAGGTATTTCACACAAGTGGCCATGGAAAAATATTTTTGTATGCATTACATTGTTTCTTTAGATCCCTTATCAAGAATGGTTTCATATCCATTTGATGAATCCAGAGTGGGAATTATAGGAAAATTAGAAATTCCCTCTTTTGAATCAGAAGACGATTTCATTGGGGCGGTGGAGATCAAAATGACAAATAATGGATGTGGCAGAGCAATGTTTGCTACCTAGTTTATTAAGGCTGGTGAGGTTTTACTCATCAGCAAGGCTCTGGCTGTATCCTACAAGTATTATTCTTCTGAGATGTTTGATCCATTGGAAAATGATTTGCTTCAAAATGTGGAATGTGCCCTCAGTGCAAAAGGGACCAGGCCCTGCAACATTTTTTTTTCTCACAATCAAGAAAACTTCAAACCTAGAATCCCAAAAGGTGGGATCTGTTACACTCTGGAAACAACTTCACAGAAATCAACGCGGAAAGTTGTGAAGGTGAATGCTCGTGAAATATGTAAGAACATCACCCACATTCAAATCCTAAATATCATAAAACACATAGCGTTTGATGATTGTTCACCGGTTGTCATGGAACACTCGGTGCATTTATCATTGGCAATGAGTGCTTATAAGAAACATAGGAGTTTCTTTGGGGTTTCGATACTGCAGTCCTTCATAAACCATTCATGTGCTCCTAACGTGTCAAGAACGAACGTGGAATGTGGGCCGCGATATTATGAGGATCCATGCTAAGAGATAAACCCTGGAGAGTTTTATTGTAACATTGTTCACACACATGTATCTGTTATATATATATTTTTTATAGATAAAATACTATAGTCTTAGTTAGTTTATGTCTATTTTGTCTATAATCATATTTCAGTTATTTGATATTAATGAAATGAAGTTTATTTTTGCTATATTTTTGGGTTTATGTTTACTTTTTTATTTTATTGCGTTCGTTGATAAATCTGGATCACATATATTACACCAAAAACTAGACAAAATGGAGAAATTAGTCAACTATCCTTGCTTGAGGCTTGGAAAATAATCAACCCATCAGAACTTGATAAATTATGACCATACTATATAGCAATCAAGAGGTGTTAGAGAAGAAATTATATGACTATCAATTTACCCTTATAAATGAACTTTTAAGAGCTAGGAGTGAAAATGAAATTTAAGAGATAGGAATGAAGAGATACATTGTCTTATTAGGACCATGTATTCTCATAATCATACTTAGGATTTAGTGTGGTCAATTACAAATTGGGCCTAAGCTATATATATATATATATATATATATATATTATTTTTAATTTAGTTTAATCATATATATATATATATATATTATTTTTAATTTAATTTAATAATAATAATAATAATAATAATTCTTATTATTCTCCATAAGTTAAAGCTCTCCATTAATCAGAGGGAGTTACAATAGAAACTAGTGTATTGTTTTCCTTGACTTAGCACTGAGGAAATTAAGCCAAAGGAAAAAAGATTGGACTTTTGTCCAAAATAATCGTAATATAGTAACATTCAGTAAGATAACACATGTCCTCAAAACTATAACAAGGCTAAGGCATATCATCATGAGAGTTCATAGTGACAACTATCCATGAACATATATCTACTTGGACCACAAAAAATAACCTTTAGGACCTTGGTAACAACGACTATAAAGATAAATCTACTAAACATTTGGAAATTTAATAGAAGGTCGAAACCTCAATGGGTTTAGGATTCATAGGATTGTCAGGAGGGGTTGCACTTATCCATTTCCAATATTTGAAATTGCGGCTTGTCCATCATTAACAAGATCTCATCTTTAGCATCATTCCTCTCAAGAATGACTTCACCCATACGCTGCCAACATAAGTCAATTATATCAAACTATTAATTTTCTCTACCTCTTGTGTGCCCAATATTTAGTACCCAGTAAATAACAATCACAAATACTCTTGCTCATTAACAATCCCCTTCTTATCTTCTCTAATTTCCTGTTGAAACTTGAGTTTATTTTGCATGTGATAAAGCTCGATCGTGGTGTTGGAATTTGGGATAATGGAGAGGTAAGGGAGGTCACCACCGTACAATCTCTCATTGAATTTACGGGGGTGGGGAATGGTGGTGTGGCCAACCCACTCCATGGAAACATGAAAAAAACTATTACCACCTTTCAATATCATGACAGACTACTCTTTGTTCAAGCACTCTAGGTTGAGAGACCTTGCTCTCTAGTTTTTCAGCTACACTCGTCACATACCCCCATTGCAGGTGGGACAATTCCTTTGGGAAGAAAGTAGTGAGGGGTTTGTATATGGTTTTGAATATTATGGTTTGTGTAATATTCCCTCTCTTGATCCAGTCAAAGTGGATGGAATCGGTCCATGGTATTATCGTGGTATTTTCCCATGGTATCGGCCCATGGTATTTGTTGACGGTTTTCAAGGAAAAATAATAAAATAAGGTCCATCAAGCCTATAAAAGGAGATAGAAACGAGGCATTTAGATTCATTCAGGATTATCTATCTTATTGGTTTTTGGTTGAGAACTTGGCATGGCTAGTTCTAACATTGATCCTGGAATGAAAACCCCGTGGTGAATTTTGTCTGGTGGATCGATCCAGGGTCCACGATTGTGCTTCAGTGTTTGTTTTCTTTTTTAAGGAGCAGCCAAGCATGCCATCTGCAGGAGATCAGATTTATTTTATGGGAATGTATTTTATTTTTAGCTAATAATATAAATAAAGTGATGCAGTTTCAGATCTCGATGTGTTCTGTGTTTTTTATCGCAATTATTTTTAGTTGAGACACTTAAATGTGCTAGATCTGACTAAATTATTAAGGTTTGGGATCTTACAGTGGTATCATAGTTGTGCATCTTCCCATCCTGAGGGTTTCATGTAGGGAACTTCAGTGAAATTTATTCTCACTCTAGTCGACACCTCCATCTTCGGTGGTATTCAATATCACCCTAGTTGGTCTTATTTTTTAGTGGATTAAAAGAGAATTTTTCTGTGTTGTAAAAAGAGTACAATAGGGAAAAAATTACCTTTGCCAAATTATTGGGTTGAGGTTTGTTGGGCCATATCTTTCCATTCAGGGTTAAGAGGCTGAAATTTTAATATTCAAGAAAAGTTTAGCCCTTAAAATACTACAAAAATATAGAAGCATCACACCAATGTTTGAGAGGGCACGCAAGTATTGGGGGTTGAGTTATAAATAAATCTCTCTCACAGTCAGTCATGTGAGGGATGCGTAGCAGAATGAGTGGTAGTATTGGCCTGTGTTGGAAGGCCAAGAGGCCAATCAACAAGAGTTTTCATAGTTGAGCGCTATAATTCCACCACATATTTGTTCGAGATCTGATTTAGTTGAGCATTCTAATTCCACCGCACACTTGTTTGAGAGAAGAATTGGTCATGAGCATAGGTGGTGCATCCTGCTCTTATTAAAAAGACCGTGTAGTTTTTCATTGTTCAACCAGAGAAGCTATTCTTGTTATTTTCCTGAAGGATTGTGTTGTGGCGGTGGTAGATGGTAGACTGTTAAAGAAAGATTTCATATCATATTGAACAATGGTTTCACGTCAAAAATCGAGCTCGAGATGTTGGGTCATTAAATTAGAAAAATTTATCGATTGTTTTGAAGAGATATGTTTTGCAGATGCCAAGGGATATATCTCCCCAGCATTGCGCCAAAGTGGAGATAATGCGGAACAAGGTATCTATAGCTGTGTTGGAAGCGTAACGATTTATTGAAGATTCCGTTATAATTTCACAGGCTAAATTGGACAATGGCAACAATGGTTTTCTCATCAGCACGTTGATATTCCTTAAAAGCTTGCGGTTCGTACCACCATCATTCCATGTATTGAGCACAGAGGAGGGTCAACCCCTTGAAACGAGGGGTTGCAGCGAGTCGCTCAAGCATGGTGACCTCCATCTGCACGTGAGCCCAGGGTGTGCGCCATCATCGAATGAATCCCTAGTAGAAATAGTAGGTCGAACAACTGGGCATTCAATACAGATTAAATCCTATAGCAGAGACATAATTTCCCTTATTTATCTATCTAGCTGGGGCACCATTGGTAAATAAAGGCCGAATTAAATCCTGTAGTAGAGGCAAAATTTCTTGGCTAGGGAAACATTGGAAAATAAGGGTCGAATTAAATCCTGTAGTAGAGGCCAAATTTCTTGTCTTTCAGATTTATCGGGCTAAAGAGGATCACATAGTGGGAGCATTGATTTGAACTGGATTCAACCATCCCATCAAGGCTGAAATCCTTCGTTGTTCATAAATCATTTGTATCAGTGAATCTTATGTCAAATAGAGAGGCCGATTTAGATTTCCCTTCCCACTTGCTTAGCTCGGAAATTGATCCATAAAATTTAGTATTGCACCAAATTTTTGAAGAAATTTTGAGGTGATTCACATATATTCTTTTGTACCTTACAAGAGCTCAACTTCAGATTTGTAGAGTGATCGAGTTCATCTCTTTAAGGCACAGTGCTGAGATCTCAGGAGTGGATCTAGGTGTTTACTGAAGTGTCGAGAGGCACCGATATTTCACCAAAGGAAATCACATTCTCTGAAAGGTCGTGAGGCCATTATATATCGCGAGGAATATTGAGGAATCAAATTGTGGATTCATGTCAGGGTCACCGAATCCAAGAAGCTTCACAATCATCGTGGAAGAATTTCTAGGCTGTAGAGGGCATCACACCATTGGAAGCATAGATCAAGGACAGAAGGCCTCTTTAGATGACAGGTAGGGGAGGCAAATAATTCCTGGGATGTTATTATTGTGATGTAGCAAGACCAATCGTAGGACCGTGAAACCATACTCTATACGACGTCGATCCCTCAATTTGTAGAAGTTGCGTTGAAGCCTACCAATGTTCATAAAGGCCGCCAATGGGTTGACCGATATGTCCCTTAACTATTGTTTGTCATTAGGTTGGAATGTTTAGGTTTAAATAGCCATTTGGTATTTGGGAGATATAAGGACTTGAAAAGGGGTTTAATTATATATATATAAAAGGAGGGCAAGGAGTGTTTTTTTTAATATATATATATATATATATATATATGTGTGTGTGTGTGTGTGTGTGTGTGTGTGTGTGTGTGTGTGTGTGTGTGTGTGTGTGTGTGTGTATGTATGTCATTTGGAGTAAAAATACAACAATTATCTGTGGTTTAGGATTCGAGAGGGTGACCGACAACAATTCAAAGAGGGAATACATTTCTGGGCTCCCCATTGGATGGAATCGTATGGAGGGAGCTTTGGTCATATAGTAACATCAAATATATCAGGCTATAATTGTGGGTGTTACAAGGGTTTTGAAAGTAAGCTATTTATTTTAAAGCTTGGGTTTAATATTGGGAGACATAAGTGAAGGGAAAATAATTTAAGGGTTTGTGGGTTAAATATTTAAAAGCATGATTGAAAAAATATTCCTATGAAGAATTAATATATTCTTGCTTGGGTATGGGAGAAGATGGACCGTCTTAAATAAATTTTGGAAAACAACCAGAAAATACTTGATGAACTAGTCAAGATATATGGTCCTTTAAGTAGCCATACCTCCATAGACCAAAATGATAATCAAAGCAGGAGACCGTTCTCAATAAGGGTCCATGTCATTCTACAGTAAAAGAAACCATGGGAGGTGAAGGAAGGACAAAGAAGAGGAGCTAAGCTCTTTGCATTTGACTCTGAATCGCAACAAACAAAATCAGTCATATAATTTCATAAGTTGGAGGAATTAGACATATGTTTGTCCAAGGTAGGACAACCAGAATGGAAGAAACTTGGTTGGGCTCTCAAACCATCCATGCTTGCATTAATACAACCCAAACTTTGGGAACATCCTGATGAAGAGGTTAGGCTCACAATTTCTTCTTGTCTCAGCAGGGTCATAGCTCTAACATCACCATTACTAGCCTACGATAATGATCTCATGATATATATACTAAAATTGATAGTAGAATCCCTTTAGGGATTGAACAACATCATGCTTCCTACTTATTAGAAGCAGTGACGAATTTTGAAACTCATGGCAGAGTTTAGTTTCGGCACATTCATGTTGAATATGGAATGTGACGAGTTGATCTTTCAGTTTCTCCAAAAAAATTATACCAATATTACATCAGCTCACTCAGACCATGTCAAAGCATGCATGCAAAATATTGTGTCTCTATTATTAGAAGGAGATGATGACATCTGCAAGATACTAAGATCCAAATTGTTGACTATTTGGAGGAGAAAACCAAAGGTATCACCAGTTGCCTATGATCTAGTCAAGAAGTTGGTCAAGAAAAACATAAAGTTTCTCAGGAAGGTGCAAACTAGGAAGGAGTTGAGAAGGATTGACAGAGAAAGCAAGATCAAAATCTATAGCAAGAGTGAACTAAGGAGGAGAGGACTATGCTTTATCTGCAAGGGACCTTGGACCCTTAACCATTCCTGTCCAGGTGATAAGGAGGAAACAAAGATAGAACAAGAGGAGATTCCTTCAGATCATGGGGAGTATTCTGTAATTGGGTCTATTGGTCTTCAAGATGGCAAGCAACAACGTGAGATTATTTAGGGAGGCTTGCAGGATGACAAGAATTTGGAATTGCATGAGGAAATTCTACCTAATGATATTGATGAGGTAGACTCCTATACAACTGAGTTCGTAGATCCCCAGGGGAATATCCATAAAGAATATGAAAATCCAAGTATAGAGAGCAGTCCACCATTGCATCTATGTTTGACAGTTGAAAGGGTTGAACATGTTGTCTCCAAAGATGGAGGAGACCAGGGAGATTTGAGTGAAGAGACAACCATAGTGAACTAGCATGATGAGTATGATCATGAGGAACAACTCAAGTCCCTCACAAGGCTGCATGAGGAGTAAAATTGGGAGTTCCATAGTAGTGCTCTATAGGAATACATAGATAAGGCTTGCAACACCAACAACCCACCTTTATACATTAAGAAGATCAGGGCAGAGTTCTCTAAATACATCATTTTGGGTAACCAAGTAGAGCAGCATGAATTGAGCATCAAATAACATCAACATAGTAGATTTGCATATATTCATTCTTTCCCAAGTATGGATTGGCGAGAGATTATGAGTTGGTATTCTATTGATGGGTTGATTCTTTGGAGGATAACTATAGCTAAGGGAAAATTACAGCTTGGGCCATTTGGTGCAGGCAACGATGGAGGGTTGAAATGGTACCATAACCCACAGGTCCTAGGATTTAGGTGGCATTGGGATCTAGGAGAATCCATTGGGGGCAGGATTGGCCAAAGGATTTTTTGGGATCCAAGTAAATCTATTGAGGGGAGGATTGGTCAGAGGATTTTTTGGGATCTAGGTATCGAAGGATCCATTCAGGACCATTCAACATGGAGGGATGGAACAATACATCGGGTTGTATGGGATACCGGTATCAATGTACAAATTATTATGTTATGGATAGAGGTGGATCACTTGAGGAAAAGCAATCTTTGGGCGGGAGGATTTGTAATATTCCCTCTCTTGATCTGGTCAAAGTGGACGGAATCAGTCCATGGTATTATCGTGGCATATTGCCATGGTATCAACCCATGGTATTTGTTGACGATTTTCAAGGAAAAATAATAAAATAAGGTCCACCAAGCCTATAAAAGGAGATAGAATCTAGGCATTTAGATTCATTCAGGTTTAACTATCTTATTGGGTTTTGGTTGAGAACTTTGCATGGCCAGTTCTAGAATTGATCCCGGGATGAAAAACCCGTGGTAAACTTTGTCTAGTGGATCCATCCAAAGTCCACAATTGTGCTTCAATGTTTTTTTTCTATTTTAAGGAGTAGCCAAGCATGCCATCTACAAAAGCTTAGATTTATTGTATGGGCATTTATTTTATTTTTAGCTAATGATATAAATAAAGTGCTGCACTTTCAGATCTCGTTGTGTTATGTGTTTTTTATCGATTATTTTTAGTTGGGACACTTAAATGTGCTAGATCTGACTAAATTATTAAGGTTTGGGATCTTACAATTTGTGTGGAAATCTATGGGTTTCCTATATGATGTGGAACATGGCTTTTTTCCATGGCCATGAACTAGCATGCACAAGAATTTTTGGAGGCTTAGCTTCTAGGTTTGTGGTGTTCTAGCTCATGCATTGGGCATTGAGAAATAAAGAGGGGAATATATGGAGGAATACAGTGGAGGAACCACCCGGGGCTCTTACAAAAACCACAAAGACAACCATTGTAAGAGCGAGAGATGAAAACCTTCAACCAACCCTCACGATGACATAGGTTCATGCTTGGTGGGCTAGTAAATATTAGGTAATTCTTTCTATGTACAATTCCTTTTTATTTGGCAACGTTTTCAATGGTTTTGCTTCTATTTGGTGGATGTTGGCATGTAGTGCTCAAAACATAGCAGGGGTGAGCATTGGTTTTGGTATTTTTTCCTCTCGGTGGTTTTTGGAACCTATTTGGAGTATTTTTTTTCCCCTTGCGGTGTTGGAATTTGGGATTGTTACCACTCAAAATAGCAGGGGACCTAAAAGGGGTTCCTAAGAGGGCAACAACTAGGTTAAGGGAAACATGAATACTTTTCCCACTGTCACCATAGCTAAGGCTCCCTTCTCTTTACGCACAATCATCGATGGGAGGAGACCCGATGTTTTAGGAAGCCACTTATAGAGGATATATCAACAAATATAAGAGAAGTGACCCCTTATACCCTTTCCCTGGGATAGGATGAAGGATGGAGCTTGATTTCTCTTTAAGCAAGGGACTTGGTTTTCTAGGGATAGGGGATGATGATTTGAGGGTTGAGGGAGAAGAATCTGACTTGTAAAGGAGTTTCCCAATCCCTAAAATCCTTATTGAACATTCATTCTCGAGTTTTCCTTAATGAATTGTCTTTGGCGAAACGTGGGACCACACGAGGCCAAGTGGACCCACCCAGGTTATGGGATGGATTTTAGCAACCAATGATATTCTTAACCTGAAAAATATGAGGGGAAAGGATCAACCAATAATTTTCACCCAAACATGTTAAATTGATCCTATTAGGTACTAGCCTTGGGAACACTAGGGAATAACTTGATCCTAAATTTAGGGCTTGGGATATCCTGAGATTCCACCATCAGAATCCATTAAATTCGGAAGAGGTCTAGGGGACCCACCAAATTAGTAGATCCTAAGAGATCAAAGTTTTTCTATTGTCAATTTCCTGGGAAATTGATGCCTTAGATGACCTAATGAGGCTAGACCTAGGAAATGGATGAAAAAGGTGAAAAATGGGGTTCAAGTGATCACCCTTTGAAGGAAAAATGGCTAATTCCTCTTGGGGATATTGAGTCGAGGATAATTGTGAAGAAAGATTTAGTCTCTTGCTCAAGGAGGCTCCAAAAGTCAACTTCGTCCAATGTTAAAGGTAAGAGAAGAAAAGTGACTTTGAAACATTTATAATTCGTTACAAATGGTGAAGACTTATCAATATAACATGATCTATAGTACATTTCATTCATCCAACATGGCCCTTACATAGATAAGCTAAATAAACACATAATTCCACATTAAACATATGCAACAATTAACCCTAATAATATCGAAGTTCCAGTGGATGCAAAAAAATGAAAAATAAAGTTAAAATTGCACTTACGTGTTATGGAATATATCCAACCAGCATCACATTTGCAATATAAGAAGCTCCAAGATAGAAAATAACTCAATCCATACATCAAAATTCATCCATCGTCTAAAAATATCCACTAAGGAAAAAATGTGAAATTCTCTAATGAGAAAGAGATCCCAATCCAGGTGATCATACAAATGAATCCATCGAAATCCTTTTTATACACCAATTAGGAGTTTGAATTACGTAATGGGCCTACATTAGCCCCTAAAAATAAAATAATGTGAAAATTCACTAGCTTTTGGTGACAAACCAAACTAGGTCACAAATGGAATAATAAGCCTCTCAGGAGGTCAAATAATAATATATACATGTCGTGGGGCCCTCCAGGAGCTCCGATGACTTCCATAAGCACCATAATGATGAATAAAATCCTCAAAGATGATGGAAAATGGGGTGAACCCATGTTCTCCAAACTAAACCTATGGTGCTCCCAGTGGGTGTGGGGGCACACCAAATGATCTCATGGGTATTGATATGAGTCAAATATTCCTGTAGACCATCTGTAAGGACTCAGATGATGGAATGAGTTATTACATGTCATCGTACAAGTATTGGTAAACCTGCTAAGCGTGTGGCTCATCTGTGGGGCAAGATGGGTATAGTGTACCAAATGAATCTTCCTCGTCCAAAAGGTGGATCTCTAGAAATATCTAAACATATTTGGGGATCCATTGAGTGTTTTCTACTACTAGGTAGGCCCATGGCTCTCTAAAAACACCCTACATGTGCCAATGTAGTCATATTTAGGGTTAGGATCTCGTATAAGGAGACCAAACCAAAATGGACACCATCTGCAATCCTGCATAAGATCCAATGTGCCCCCTAGACTTATAGTACAAAAATTCATTAAAGTAACTAGATAAAAGAGATTACAAACCATGGAAAACAAGTGGACACTTCATAATGCCATGCCCTTCCATAGTGGGCTTTAGCATGTGCTAATGTCTCCAAGCTCCAAAGGGGGTTAGCTAGGTACCTTATTAGGTAGTTTCTACCTTTAGAGGGGATAGTATGTCCAATGTGCATCACTCAAATGGTGGTGGCATGTGATAAAGAGGTGAAATGAAATAGGGAATGATAGGGGCAATCCTTGACCACATATCGAGGCACAAGGGTACCTAGGGAAAGGGAAAGCCCACACCTGAGTGTATAATGTGTAGGAGGGAGAAATCATGGTACATGAGGTCCCCAAACCTTGATTTTTCCACTCTTATCTATATACCTTTTTCTTCTATGATTTTTCTTTGATTAACTACTCGGGGCTCAAAGGAAAAGAGCATGATGTGTAATATATAGCAGTGATTACCCCCTTTTTGGTAGGGCAGTTCATTTCCCTCCATGGGTTGGGACAATCATGGGTTCCTGAATGATAAAAGAGGCTCATCTAGGGCCTATGGAACTAGGGTTATGGCCATGGGTATGGGGTATATCTCATGTATTGGCTTTTTCCTACATGCTATTTATGTTTGTCTTGGCCATGTTTTGCATTTTGTGGTACATTTTCCTGTTGAATGTGTCCATTTATGCTTTCAATTTTCTTTTTAGTTGCTTCAACCTTCGGGGCATCGTTCCAAGCCTGACCCAAGTCAAGGGCAAGGGAATGGGGAGGCTAACCCTATGTGGACCTAGAGAGGCAATGCAGACCAAGGTGGGAGAGATGATGAATGGGGGTATAGTGAATGGAAGGGGAGTAGTATATGTGGATAAGGGAGTGGGACCACGCAACCAAAGTCAGTGTTTCCTAAGTAGTACCACCCTAAAACCAAATGGTTAGTAAAAGAGATCCCATGGGACTCAAATCCAAGGGTAGCATCCAAAAGAGGTCAAGGGGAAAAAATCACAAATTAAGCCCACTTTTTCCGTCAAATCCCCCCACCAATCCATGCCCATAGGTGTCTATGATACATACACCAAATACTTAATTACCAAATAACAAGACATACCTTTAGGTTCAGGAGGGCCACCTTCAAACATACGATCAATACAGATAGGTGAGGGACGACATGGCTAGCTCAGGTGGTAGAGAAATGACACAAAGATCTAGTTGAGGGCTACAAGGGGTTGCTCTATGTTGGATGAGGTCCATCATGGAGAAAAATTTCTCCTATGGATATCACTCAGGAAGTGGTGGGTAACATCTGGCTCCAACTAGGACGTGATCTCTTGAAGAGGTGGGAAAATATACTCGAACGAGAGGTCAAGAGAACTATAGCAATCACTTGGTCACTGTAGACCTATCATCTACACATATCAACGATCAAAACCATAGGGAAACATGTTTTTTTCAATGTCTTATGATCACCCATGCTTAATGCCAGGCTATAAAATCAACAAGTAATAAAAATATGCAATTCTTAATCTAAATGCAACTAATATATCATAAGAAATATCATATGAGATTAGTTTTAATGAAAAAAATCAACATGAAATGCATCCTACTCTAACATGCATAACATAGAATTCCAAGTATTAGGTATAATCATAGATCCAATGCAACCAACATGTTAATTAATCAATACAATAACACATGCTTCCATGATTATTTTTGCAATGAACCTGAAAATACAAATGGGAATGATGATATGAGGGGTTGCGAGGGTAGGAGTTTGGAAAAAAAGAGACCCATATGCCACAGAAAGGAAAATTGGAAGAAGGAATAAACACCAATAGAGAGGATTTAATTTGATCCTCCAACAAAGAGATGGAAATGTCAAGGACCAAGTATATAAATCTTTGATGAAGAAATATCTCGAGCCTATCATCCTTAGGGTAAGAAGGAGTAAATGAATTATACATATTTAGGATGATACTATTTTGGTCATTGGTAAATTAAGAAGTAGACCCATCATTTTATTTGGGGGAAAACCATGTTCTTGTTTTTTCGTAAGGGAAACTAGCTCTTCATCAAAACTAGGAGAACAAACCTTGTCACAAACATCCATCTCTGCAGCAGGGAAATAACAAGGGGGGGAATGTTAAAAATATAAACAAAAACCCTGTATCTATGGCATGGATAAATGAAGCTGCTTCCTCAGTTTCCTTCACATTAGAGTCATCAAAATTACCCACAATTTCGAAATACTCTTCTTTGGTCGAATAATGTTGGAACATAAAGAAGAGACCCTTCCAATCACTAGGGAGGGGTTCATAAGGGAAAAAATTGTTGCTCCAAAGGGGAAAAGTATCTTCTACTTTCCTAAGTTCATTCTTATGGATTTGAAAGACTATGGGGTCTCCATTTTTATAGTCATACCCAATTCCCCAATCAAGAACCCAAAAATAATTCATAAATTCTTCATTTATTTGAACATCATGATATTCCTTATAATCATCCCATTCTTCACTACATATTTGGTGTTGGTTAGGATGTCATTCATTCTCTTCATTAGACATAGATTACTTTTCCTCCTACATCTGTTCTCGAAGAATTATATCCAAGGTATTTACTAAATGATTTTGATGGAATGCTTCAAGAAGAAGGTCATTGATATGACTCCTTTTTCATTCATACTTCATGTTACAGAGTCTTTCCAATTGTTCAAAATAGTAAGAAAAATATCTTGGGCATTATATGTGGCCATCATATGTCTGCAATATTTCTCATATTCCATCATCCATTCTTGCAACACTGGAGAGATCTCAGGATCCATATCTTCGTTATTATTATCCTTAGAGGACATGCTTTCCAATTCATGAGTCTTTTTTTTGGCATTTTCCTCAAGGTACGCATCAATCACTTGATCATGATGATTTGGAGAAGAATCAAGATATTATTCCTCAAGAAAAAAAAACCATATTCAATAAATTCCTTCTCTTGAAGGGCCACATCCAACATTTTTTATGTCTTCATGAGATTGGAAACCTGACCCTTCATGCAACGAGAAGTGTGTAGTCAACATTGCAAGAGAAGGAATGATTTTAGGTTTACATGACTCAATACAATCAATATTGGGGGCAATGGATAGGACAAAAAATTCCATTTGGTCACAACGTTGAGTTATATTTTACTTTGAAAGAAACCTCATGAACCTTACCATGTGATTGGCTGCAGAATGTCGATCCCCATTGAACGTTGGAATATTGTTGATGGATTTCGATGAAGGATATCTCAGGATCCATGTTATATCTATGGAGGGAATATATGTGGTCAACATGTTGTTGGGTCTTTAATGACATGGGAGTCGTCAGGGTGAATGAAATTTCCTTAAAAAAAGATTGCTTCACCCTACAAGCATTGACGTTAGGGATCAATGAAGAAATAGGGCTTCATTCTTCCAATGGAGTCACCAAGAATGATATATCAATACTTTCGTATGGAGAACAAGAAAAACGTCTTTTCCCCGAAAATGGTGCCAAAAATGTTACCACTCAAACCAATAGTGTACCTAAAAGGGGTTCCTAAGAGGGCAACCACTAGGTTAAGGGAAATCATAGAGACTTAGCCCACTGTCACCAGAGGTAAGGCTCCCCGCTCTTTACATACTTTCACCGATGGGATAAGACCCTATGTTTTAGGAAGCCACTTATAAAGGATATATCAACAAATATAAGAAAATTTACCCCTTAGACCCTTTCCCTAGGATAAGATGAAGGATGGAGCTTTCTTGCTCTTGAAGCAAGGGACTTGGTTTTCTAGGGAGATGGGATGAGGATTTGAGGGTTGAGGGAGAAGAATATGACTTGTAAAGGAGTTTCCCGATACCTAAAATCCTTATTGAACTTGGATTCCCGAGTTGTCATTGATTAATTGTCTTTGGCGAAAAGTGGGACCACACGTGGTAGAGTGGACTCAACTAGGTTAGGGGATGGATTTTATAAACCAATGATATTTTGAACCTAACCAAGGTGAGGGGAAAGGATAAAACATGAATTTTCACCTAAAGATGTTAAATTGATCCTACTAGGTAGTAGCCTTGGGAACACCAAGGTAAAACATGATCCTAAAGCAAGGGCTTGGAATATCCCAATATTCCACTTTTGGAATTCCTTCAAATTCGGAGGAGGCCTAGGGTACCCACTAGTGCAGAAGAGCCTAGGAGATCCAAGCTTTTCTATGGTCGGTTTCTCGAGAAATTGATTCCCTAGGTGACCTAATGAGGTTAGACCTAGGAAAGGGAGGAAAAAGGTGAAAATTGGGGTTCAAGTGATCACCCTTTGAAGAACTAGTGCCTAATTCCACTTGGGGATATGGAGTCAAGGAGAATTGTGAAGACAGATTTAGTTTCTTGCTCAAGGAGGCTCTAGAAGTCAACTTCGTCCAATGTTAAAGGCAAGAGAAGAAAAGTGACTTTGAAACATTTATACTTCGTTACAAATGGTGAAGGCTTATCGATATAACATGATCTATATTACATTTCATTCATCCAACATGGCCCATACACAGATAAGCTAAATAGACACATAATTCCACATTAAACACATGTAACAATTAGCCCTAATAATAACGAAGTTCAAATGTATGCATAAAAAAGAAAAATAGCGTTAAATTTGAAGTTACATGTTAGAGAATATATACAAGCAACATGAAATTTGCATTATAAGAAGCTCAAAGATAGAAAACAACCTAATCCGTATATCAAAATTCATCCATCGTCCAAAAATATCCACCAAGGAAAAAATGTGAAGTTCTCTAATGAGAGAGAAATCGAAATCCAAGTGATCATATAAATTAATCCATTTAACTCCTATTTATACACCAATTAGGATTTTAAATTACCTAATGGGCCTACATTAGCCCCTTAAAATAAAATAATGTGAAAATTAACTAAATTTTGGTGACAATCCCACCAAACTAGCTCACAAATGGAATAATAATCCTCTGAAGAGGTCAAATAATAATCTATGCATGTCATAGGGCCCTTCAAGAGGCATGATGAGCTCCATAAGTTCCATAATGATGAATAAAATCCTCAAAGGTGATGGACATGGGGGTGGCCCCTTGTTCTCCAAACAATAAACCTGTGGTGCTCCCAGTGGGTGTGGGGGCACAAAAAAAGACCTCATGGGTCTCCATATGAGTCGAAGATTCCTACAGACTATATGTAAGGGTTCAGATGATGGAATGAATGATGCCATGTCATCTTACAAGTCTTGGTACACCTGCCAAGTGTGTGGTGCACCTGTGGGGCCAACTGGGCGTAATGTCCCAAATGAATCTTTCTCATCCAAAAGGTGGATCTCTAGCAATATCTAAACATATCTGGGGATCCATGGAGTGTTGTTTACTATTGGGGAGGCCCATGGATCTCTAAACACACCCTACATATGTGAATGTATCCCTATGTAGGGTTAGGACCCCGTATAGGGAGACCAAACTGAAATGGACACCATATGCAATCCTGCATAAGATCCAATGTGTCACCTAGCCTTCCAGTACAAAATGTAACTAAATTAGTGAGGTAAAAGAGCTTACAAACCATGGAAAACAAGTGGACACTTCATAATGGCATGCCTTTCCATAATGGGCTTTGGCCTGTGCTAATGTCTCTAAGCTCCAAAGGGGGTTAACCAAGTATCTGATTAGGTGGTTTCTATCTTTAGAGGGGATAGTATGTCCAAGGTACATACCTCAAATGGTGGTGACATTTGATAACGAGGTGAAATGGAATAGGGAATGAGAGGGGAAATCTTAGACCACATATCAGGGCACAAGGGTAGCTAGAGAAAGGGAAAGGCCACACGTGGGTGTATAATGTGTAGGAGGGAGTAATCGTGGTACATGAGGTACCCCGACCTTGATTTTTCCACCCTTTTTAATATACCTTTTCTTTTTATGAATTTTATTTGATTGCTTGGGGCTCAAAGGACAAGAGAATGATGTGTAATATATAACATTTAGTACCCCCTTTTTGTTAGAGCGGTTCATTTCCCTCCGAGGGTTGGGATAATCATGGGTTCCTGAATGATAAAGGAAGCTCATCTATGGACTATGGAACTAGGGTGATGGCCATGGGTATGGGGTAGTGCTCATGCATTAGATTTTTCCCACGTGCTAAATATGTTTCTCCCGACAATAGTTTTCATTTTGTGATACATTTTCCTATTGAATGTGGCCATTTATGCTTTTACTTTTCTTTTTAGATGCTTCAACGTCTGGGGCATTGTTCCAAGCCTGACCCAAGGTGGGGGCAAGGGAATGGGGAGGCTAACCCTATGTTGACCCAAAGAGGTGATGTGGACCCAAGTGGGAGAGATCATGAATGGGGGTATAGTGAATGGAAGGGGAGTAGTATATGGGGATAAGGGAGTAGGACCACACAACCAAAGTCAAGGTTTCCCAAGTAGTACCACCCTAAAACCAAATGGTTAGTAAAGGAGATCCCACGGGACTAAAATCCAAGGGTAACATCTAAAAGAGGTCAAGAAGACAAAATCACAAATTAAGCCCACTATTTCCACCGAATCCCCCTAGCAATCCATGCCTAGAGGTGTCCATGATACATAAACCCAATATTCAATTACCAAATGATAGGACAACCTTTAGGTTCTGGAGGCCCACCTTCAAACATATGATCAATACAAATGGGTGAGGTACCACATGTTTGGCTCAGGTGGCAGAGAAATAACACAATGATATAGTTGAGGGATGCAAGGGGCTGCTAGCTGCCGACTGAGTTCCATCTTGGAAGAAAATTTCTCCTAGGGATATCACCCACAAATTGGTAGGTAATAGGGAAAATGGAGGAGGGGGGGTTGAGGTTTCCACCATACAACTTGCCATTGCATTTATGGGGGATGGTGGTGTAGCAAACCCACCCCATGCACACACGTGCAAACAACTATTACCACCTTTCAATCTCATGGAAAACTACTCTTCGTCTGGTCACTCTGGGTTGAGAGACCTTGCTGTCTAGTTTTTCACATATGCTCATGATAGGCCTTGCTCTCTAGCTTTTTTGCTACACTCATGACATACCCCCACTATAGGCAGGGGCAATTCCTTTGGGCAACAAGTAGTGAGGGGCTCGTATCTGGCTATAAATATTCTGGGTTGTATGGAAAAAATATGGGTTTTCTCTCTAGTGTGGGAGACAACTTTTTTCCGTGGCCATATAAAAGCTATTGGTCAACTTTTTGTTATGCATAGAAGGAATTAGACATCTACTTCATAAATAGTATTTTTAATTGAAATTAATAAATATGTATATTTATTTATGTGATTCATGATTTATACAAAATATTTTTGGAGAATAGCATGTCAATTTTTCCAACCACTTGTTGTGATTCATCATCATGCCATATTTATTTTTGTATTTTACCATTTTAGATATTTTTTTTTATTACGCTGTAAAGTGTCCCTCTTTGAAAACAACTCCCCTCAACTGCCACTTGTACCATTGATTTTGATATTAGACGATTGAAATAATATCTACCTTGGGATTCAATACTGTTATTAATTAGTTACTTAAATAATAGAATAAGGAAAATTGTTTTAGGTCCTCCAAACAACTCCTCAATACTAATTATGATTGTGATGAACTGGCATGATGAACCGGAGCTTGAGGACTGCTACATTTGTAGAAATATTTCATAACGATCCATGGTGATTTTGGGAGGGCCGAGCAAAATATTAATGATCTTCCTCTGTTTTCCATGGGAGAGAAAGAGAACCACTTCCCTAGCAGGAAGAGTAACAGGAATAGACTGAACTGGTTCTCCCAACCCAAAATCAGTTGTGTGGAACGAGAGGTATGGCTATGGCTTTCCATTGTTGTGTAGTTTTAATTATATTGGATAAATGATTATATATTTATCGATTGTTTTTTTCTCAGTGGATTATGCATAATTAGAATGAGGATGATTGCGTAAAGATTTTGAGGAATTTCCACAAGGAATTGCTAGAGAAGGGGAAGGTGATTGTGATAGATAGCATCCTCCCAGTGGTTGCAGAGACATCACTGTCTGCTCGACAGGCATTTCATTTAGATTTATTGATGTTGGCATACTTTCCGGGAGGCAAGGAGCGGACAGAGAAGGAATTTCAAGAGTTGGGGTGTGCAGCAGGATTCGTAGGAGGCGTTAAGCCCATTTGCTGTGTCAATGGATCGTGGGTATTGGAGTTTCATGCATAAATTTGATGTGATTAAAACAAATGGATCGTGGGTATTGGAGTTTCACGCGTAAATTTGATGTGATTCCATAGCACTTTGTTTATCTTATGGTATGCTTCATGTTTAATTTGATTTCTTCCTATCATGTTGTATGGGTTAAATAATTTCTGTCAAGTTTGGCGAACTTTCTCTTTGAAGACAAAATCCAATCTCACAACTTCAAGTTGAAATGGCTTAGTGAAACTTTTACATGTTTTATTATTCATAAATTGTTATCGAATATTGCACTTATGAAAATGATTTTTAACATCCATTCGTTGAGTTATTCAAAAGGTTGAGGTTGAGGTTTGATAGTATAAAAGTTTAGTATTTTTACAAAATTGTTATGGTATGATTTCTCTAAATTAAATTATAGTAATAATAGTTGTTTTTTAAAGAGTTAAAAAAAAAATTCACTATTATTATTAGTTGTTATTATACATTACTAAATTATTATCATGCATAATAATAATAATAATTATATATATATATATATATATATAAAATACCATAATGCCATATATATATATATATATATATATATATAATTATTATTATGCATGACAATAATCTTGTAATATATAATAACAACTAATGAGAATAGTGAATTTTTTTTAACCCTTTAAAAAATAACTACTATTACTATAATTTAATTTAAAGAAATAATACCATAATGATTTTGTAAAAATACTAAACTTTTACTATTAACCGCTAAGCTTTTCTTAACCACCACCAACCCCGCTTAACTTTTTGAATAGCTCAACAAACTGATATTAAAAATCATTTTTATACGTGCAATATTAGATTTATGAATAATAAAACATGTCAAAGTTTCACTAAATTATTTCTTAATTTCTTATTAATAATATTTTCAAAGAGATGCAATCTTACAAATACTTCAAATTAAAATTTAAAATTAAGAAACAGACATAGTGACTAGAAAGCTTATTATAACTTTAAAAGTAAACAAAGAAATATTGAACTTTTAAGGGTTTTTTTTTAACACTTAACCTAATTCATTTTTTACTCTTTATTTTTATGAAGCTTGAATTTGTGATATCTCAATTGGTATTTGGTTTAAAACCGAGGAAACCCAAAAACTCTTTATAAACTATACATATCAATATTTAATCTAAGCTTTTAATATATGACCCAACCATTACTGTAAATACTCTTAATTGTTTTTGTTGATACATAGTAAGAAATCCTATTTAGATGACTAAAAGGGTGAATATCTAATGTTAAGAAAATTGTTATATATAATAATAATAATAATAATAATGATGTAGTTATACATTATTTAATTTCTATGATTATTTATTACGCCGTAGGCGTCTTTATTTGAAAACAACCCTCCTGGGTGTCCTCGTGTCATAATCTAAACCCTTTGATATTTTGTTAGACGATTGAATGGTCATCAGCCGTGGATTTGAATGATAACAGTGATAACGGCTTTGCTTGTTTCTGTGCGTTCTTGACGGACCTGAAAGAAAAATCGTGGGGCTCATCCGAAGTTGCATCAAGACAGTTCCAAGCGTATTCGTTGCGGTGTCAAAATCCAGAAGCTGACAATTCTTTCCCCAAGATATCGATTCCATCCTCAAGAACCGTCTGTCCCTGGGCACTTGGGTCGCCTTTCCTCAAGGGGAAGAATGGCCTAAAGACGGAGGAAGGTATGTACTCCCTGCTTTCGATTAACCTGAAAGAGAAATCGTGGGGCTCATCCGAGGTTGCATCAAGACAGTTGCATGATAATTTTCTTTAATTCATCCGGCAACGGATGCTTTTCATTAATTCTTCTGGAAACATATTATTTTCTTTAATTCTTCCGGCGACTGATGCTTTTATTTAATTTTTCTCGCTGGGAGACGATCTTTAATGGATTTTTCGTATCTTTGGATTTTGCAGACGATTTTTAATGAATTTTTCTCATCTTTGCGTTTTGCGGAGGATCTTTAATCGATTTTCTTTGGTTCTTGAATTGTGCAGACGAATGGGAATTGGTCTGAAGTTAATAGTGAGACTCGAACGTTGGTTCAAGGAGAATGGAGCTTTTCTGTGAAAAATGCAATTATATCAAGTTTCAAACACCGTCCATACTAGTTCAACTGGTTCATGCGCACTCCAAGCGTATTCGTTCCGGTGTCAAAATCCAGATTATTGAATATATTTATGGCTTGCAACATTTATATGTAGTGGATAACTTTTGCTTCTCACGTATTTTTTATTTTAGTCATGTCAGGTTGATTAGACCGCAGAAATAAATTAACGAAAATAAATATAACATATGGGAGGCAAATAATTTTCAATGTTCAACTTCACTGAAAGGTGAAAATCGATTACGTTCAAAGCATTTGATTGTACACAAATTAATAATGAATTGTGAAAGTAATTATTTAACCGGGTTTATATAATTATTTAAGAAGGAAGGGCTATACATGAAAATGTGGAGTAAAGTTTAAAGGTCGGTGTGTAAAGTTAAAAATTAAATTCCATGTTTAATAGTTGAAAACACATCAAGCTAATAAAGGTAATATTAAGTTAAAATTAATGTTTTATTTTTTGCGAAATAAAACGGCGGTAATAAACGGCCAAGATTTTCCGTGTTCTCTCTAAGAATCTTGTTGGCGTTGGCAGTTTCGTTTCAAAATTTAATCGCACAGGTTTAACTCAATAGTTGCAAAGTTACTGTAGACGAAAGTTACTGTAGACGAAAACTTTAATGTTGACGAAATAATTTAATTCTCCTAATCTGCCATCATATAGTGAAATAATTTATTCATAATTCTGCAATAAAAATTTGTTGTGGTATTAAGTTAGATTTGGTTTATTTTACATGTTTATTATATAAGTTACTATTTTTCGCGAAGCTAAGCAAAGCTCACACCCATTTTTGTGAGCTTGTACGGCTTTGATTTGCAGGATTGTGAGTACCAGCTTTTCCAACTTGAAGTATTCTTACAATGGCAGCGTCAGCCGCCTCATCCAATCGACATCAACTCAAATCTTGCCAATCGACATCAACAAATAGAAAACTTCTTATTTCCAGTTTGCTTGGAGTCATTACATTTTTAGTCCTATTAACAATTGCATTCCACATAAGAATCTTACGGCGTTTCCTTTGCAACATCTCATAATGGTGCAATTGCTAGTTTATTTTGTTAATTAATTATAAATATTGTGATTACTATTTGTAAGGATGAATTTATATAATTTGTTTCAATTTTTTGTATGTGTGAGAGTGAGATATTATTATGATTGACTAAAAATCAAGATATATGTTAATGTTATTATACGAATTTTTAATTTTATTTATTCATAAATTTTTATTTTCATTTATTAACATTATTATTATTATAACGTCAATCATCAATCAATTTATTTTGTAAACTTAAATTCAGTATTTTGATTTATTACGCCGTGTCTTTATTTGAAAACAACCCTCCTGGGTGTCCTCGTGTCATAATCTGTGCCCTTTTATTTTTGTTAGACGATTGAGTTCAAATTAACCATTGATTTTTTTATTTTTTAATTGTGATAATTGCCATACTTTTCTGTAACAGTTTTTCAGTAACCGTCATTCATTAAGCATCTGATGTTCTGTTGGCTCTTAGCAGTTGCATATCTCGATTACCAAATGGTTCGGCGTCGCAGTTTCCAGCACTTTCTTTCTGCTTTCGTCCACTTAACCAAGTGCTTTATTTCTGCCTTTGCCTGTGCCTAGCTTGGGTCTACCTTTCTTTCTGCCTTCTCCAGTGCCACATCTGCAAAATTATGTAAAAACGTTGAGTTAAAGGCATTAATAAGACCTGTAAATTTGCAATTGCAGATCAAATATGAAGAAAGAGATAGAATTGAATGTCCATTTTAAATAGGCATCAGATGTTGCAGGGATGCCTTATGCGGAAGTGAAAGATGATATAGCTCCTCAAAAAATCACAGCGCTGCATGCTCCATTGTTTGTACGAAACTCCCACGAGCAAGACTTAGCAGATGCAGTTGTTGCTGGATGGGTGGGGTTTTTGTCCCGGCTCAGTCCATAAGGCAGGTTTGGTTTCTAAAGTTCTCTTTGTTTATATTTATTTATGTGATTTTTTTAGTTCCCCTCCGCTGGTATATATTTTGTAACCTGGGGAGTCGTCTCTCCGCAACTTCTTTTCCCTCTTTCCTTGTCTTTTCTGCTGATAGTGGGAGCCTGGAAGCCCGGAGCAAACTCAAAACAGTTGCCGATGTAAAAAAAACAAACTCAAGATTGGATCAAAAAAAGTCACACGAATTTCACATTGAGTTAAGGTTCACTTGAATTACAAGTCACAAACTCTCATGATATAAATGTTTGAAGGTGTTTTGAATAAATACAATTTTTTTTTGGGGGGAAATGTGTTGGATTTTCAATGAGATTAAATTTAAATACTCTCCTGGAACTTTTTACATGCACATTAAAACTATTTTTTAAAAATAGCAACTAGAATTCTTTGCATATATTTAATAATATTTTTAAGTAAATGCTTTAACTTTTATAACACTTCAATTATTTTTATTAAATTTAAATGCATATTTTCCCAATGATTTTGTACAATGTTACTTTGATCTTTCAATTTATATCATTTTAAATTAATTTATTCATTCTTTTCTCTAATTATATAATATAGTATCAATATGTTTGCTTTTTTATAGAGATAAAGATATAGTATTAATATTATTTCTATTAAATTTAAATGCATTTTTTCCCAATAATTTTGTACATATGTTACTTTGATCTTTTGATTTATATCATTCTAAATAAATTTATTCATTCTTCTCTCTAATGATATTTTTCTCTAATGACATAATATAGTATCAGTATGTTTGCTTTTTTATAAAGATAAAGATATAGTATTAATATGCTTGCTTTTTGTTTTTTTTATAAAGATAAAGATATAGTATCAATATGCTTGCTTTTTCTTAAAAGATATGAGTTTTTGCTTTTTTATAAAGATAAATATATAGTATCAATATGCTTGTTTTTTCATAAAAGATATGGCTTTTTGATAGTGGTTGTTTTTAATGATAAATTTGGTTTTGATTTATATGATTTTAAATAAATTTATTCATTTTTTTCTCTAATGATATAATATAGTATTAATATATTTGCTTTTTGATAAAAGATATAGATAGGCATGATATGATTTATTATTGAAATGAGTGAATAGACATATATAACTGTGACCTCCAGTGAAAGGATAGGCTCTAATACACAAATCTAAGCCTAGTGATATCAAAAACAATATTTATTTTGAAAATGACTTTGGGTATATTTTTTGTATTGTAGAGTGTAAATGAAATTTTAATTTATTCTTATATTAATTTGTAATGTTAAAATGTTATTTTCATAATGGTTAAAAATATGAATAAATCAAGTAATTAAATTTATTTATATTCATTAAATTCCTCCACAGACAATCTAGTTGAATCATCAAATCAGCCCATGGAGTTTAATGGAATTTATTTTCCCTTTGATTACATCATTATGTATGAGTCAATATAAACCTTAGACAAATAATATGACAAAGTAACAATGCTCACATCAATGAGTTTTTCTAAAAATAAATATTCATTGTGAAACAATTTTGGGTGTGTTTATTGTATTATATTGTTTAGGAAATTTTACACAATTATATGATAGAGAAACAAATGAAAGTTATGAACATTTTTTTTGAATGATTATTAGATTTATTTTATTAGAGGTTGTTGAAGTAGGATTTTAACAATCAATTTTTTTTATTGGGCCATAACTTGAAGCTCTTATTGCAACCTTCACACATTAAAATGTCACTTGCATAACTTCCTAATATTTTTTGGTCACAATTTTTGGATCAATCAATTTTTTTTTTATTCGACCCTAACTTGAAGGTCTTATTTCAACTTTCACACAATAAAATGTCATGTGAATAACTTCCTAATATTTGTTTGGTCACATTTTCATATGTAACTGCATGTTGTGTAAAAGGAACCATGCACAAAGACATCTACAGAGTGGAACTCTCTCTTGTGTTTGCAATGCATCTGTCACTTTGAACTTGGAACTTGCAATCCATGGGGATTTATTGGACAATAAGATTGTTCCTAACTATGATATGCATTGGTTTTATATCAGTTATTTATGTATTGGTTTTCCATTAGTAATTTAACATTCTCTTGTTCTGCCTAGAACGTGTATATCAATTATGGTACATTTACTCCAAAAATGTCACTCTAATTTCTTGTCCTTATTTTCTAAATTTTCTCTTGTGTTTGTAATGCATCTTCAGTTGGAACTTGGAACTTGCAATCCATGGGGATTTATTGGACAATAAGATTGTTCCTAACCATGATATGCATTGGTTTTCTATCATTTATTTATGTATCGGTTTTCCATTAGTAATTTAACATTCTGTTGTCCTTCCTAGAATGTGTAGATCATAATATGGTACATTTACTCTCTTAGAAAAGCTCACTATAATTTCTTGTCCTTTTTTTTCTAAAATTTGGTGTAGCATTATTTTGTTGTAATTTTAAGAGTCTTGAATGACTAGAATCCGTATTGATTTTGGTAATCACTCATGGCCTCATACATAATAGGGAGATCGGAAAAATTGCTTTCTTGCCTGAAAAAATGTGTCTGCAACAAAGAGAATTGACAATTTTTTTTTGTTATTTATATGGTGTAGGTGAAACTCTTTAACATTTTGTTTACTAATTTTTATCTTCAATGATTTTTTTGTATGTTACGATGCTTTAAGAATATGCATTAAGATATTTCCTTTGCAACATTTGATGCAATTGCTAGTTAAGTTATTTTTCTACTAAAAAAATATGTTCATTGTAATAGATCAAATCACTAAATGCAAACATTTCCTCAAAATTTAATCTCTTTTAACACATCATAAACATAGAGTTATGATATATTTTTAATAGTTTTTAATATGACATGTTTGATCTCTAGGTTGATCATAGGAAGAATTACACATCCCTCTTCTGGAAGGGCTAACATTTCATTAATTTTTTCAAGTTTATGATCAAGTAAATGAAGCAACTATATGTTTGACCAATTTTTATGTCCTTCGCACTTATTTTACCTCGCTTTTTCTCCAGCAAATTCAGATTCGCACACAGGTGTTCGTACGATGCCATGGGCAGAGCATCGCCAAAACAAGCTAAGAAGGCAAACCCTCCGCCATATTTCCAGAAGCTTCTTGGCATTCTAGGCCATGGGAGAATATTTGTGTATGCATTACCGTGTTGAAGAAGAATCCCAACCCGTTCAAAATGTTCAAAATGAATATAGAGATTTAGAGGCTAAACAACAACTCGTTCCAGTGGATCTGAGAGATTTGATTGTTGGAATGGGAAAGTAACTATTAGATTTTTATTTATTTATTTTTTTTTCTCTGTTGGAACCAGGTAATACAGTTTGTAATATTATTATGATTTTAAGTTTTTAATATTAAGATTTTAACGTGTTTAAAACATGTTTTTGAGTATAAATGGACTCGGTTTCTTCAAAAAAAAGTTGGATATTCTGTTTTTCAGATAAAACATAAAATTCAAAAAAAAATCTTACGGGATTAGATAAAAGCAAAATCGTCTCACAATTAGATGATTGCAATTTGAATCTCTAACTAAATAGAATTAAACCCCTCATAAAACCATTAATGTAAGTTAGAATTAAACCCCTCATAAAACAAGTAATGTACATCTCAGATTTTTTATTTTTAAGCAATGCAAATATTACCATAATCATATTTTATTTAAATATAGAATTCTTTAATTTGACTTTATTTTACTTTGCTTAAATATATAATTTTGAAAAGAAATTCTAAACTGACATTTTTAACTTAATTAATCTAAGTGGCAATGTATAGTTAATTAAAATGAAAAACAATTCAGTGGATAAAAATGAATTCAATGTTGGAACAGTTAAGAATCCTTCGCTAATTCAAATTGAGTTGCACACAATACAAAGTAGGAGCAATTTATAAAGTATAATTTATTTATTTTAAGTTTTGTTTATATATATAATATTTTTAAATTTCAGTAAAAATTTATTTAAATAAAAAATTTGAATGGTATAATTTACTTAATATTTTTAAATAAAGTATATTTTCAAAATTCAATATTTTTTTTAAATAAAAAATTTGAATTATATAATTTACTTAATATTTTTACAGTAAAATATCTATTTATATTTTCAAAATTTTATTTTAAATAAAAAAATACAAATTAATCGATAATTTTATCCCTAAATTATAAAAAATTAAACAAATTAAAACCTCTCACCCTATTAATATTCACAAAAATTCACAAGGCATATCACTCACTTTTTATACCTTGCGACTGATGGTCAAAACCGTGTGGAATCATGTATATTGAAACATATAGCGTGCCCCTTATGACAAAGTTTGGAGTTTGACTATTAATAAATGCTATGACAGAAAATGTTAATAGATTAATCCCCACAACCTATTTCCTGTGATCCATACAAACATGATAGGTGGGCCAATCCAATACAAAATAAGCAACGAAACAGTATGCCTTTCACCATTTTAAATATGGATAAACTACGTAACTTTGACAGAGTGAATATAATATGTGCTTAAATCCCTTCTAATAGTCTTTCACTATCAAAAATATTTTCATTTGACGTGTTGTGATAACAATTTACAAACTTCCATAAAATCAATATGAAGATACATCTAATGCAACTGACTTATTATTCTAATTTTACTCAAACTCATTGGAATCATAAATAAATCACATTCTAATTTTACTATAACTCAGTGTAATCATAAATAAATCACATGTATTTCCTTCCACAAATATCTTAAAATTTTACATAAATTATTAAAAAAATAAAAAAAACAATATAATTTTATTAATTATATTTATTCATATTAATAATAATAAAACATAAAATTTATTTATATCACTAGTAACTATAAATTAATATATTAATATAGATATATTTTAATTGTGATTTATCAAATTTTGAGAACATTAAATCTTTTAATGTTTGCACTTCAAGAAATTTGATATTTCTTTGATATTTCTTGACACTTATAGATTCACTAATATGGATGTATGCTACCTTTTTATTTCCATAATAATTACAATAATATTTTACATACATTTGCTTCAATAAACATCATAAAATTTCACACAAATCTTTATAAAAAATATTTTTTATTAATAATTTCGATTTGACATATTAACAATAATGAAACATCAAAGTTTATCTATATTTTTTTTCCACAGAAAAAATCGAACCTTTCATTATAAATGAGGGTTACATAACATATGCAAAGCATTTCTTTCCCTTTTCCAGAAATGTAACAGCTGTTTTTTGATTTGGATGTGACCACCCTACAGCCTTGTCAAAACAGAAAACAAACTGAAAAGAATCAAAAGCTGTGGCGTTAGCTACCCCCGGCTTCCATGAAGGAAAAACACCGAAACAGGGTAAGCTTTCCACCACCACTTATCCAATGACCAGCAAGTAAACACTGTGCTGGCATATATAGTACTGATATATCCAAAAAAATAAGTTACTCAGGCCTCCGATATTCGGAGAAAACAGCGCTGAGTTTTAGTATGTGGTTTTATAAAAAGAAACAAAAATAACATGCTGGAAAATATATACAGAACAGAAAGAAAAACAGTGAGGAAAAGAAGCTGTTGACTGCTGCCAGTGTTAAGCAAAAACCGGAGGGGCAAGTCTCCTTGCCACTCCATCCACTACTTCATCGACTGTCCATGAATCCAAAACCTGTTCAATGCCTTTTTTAGAAAGGCTATCTGCTTCAGAATTCCTTTCCCTGTAAATGTGACAAATTGTCAGCTCATCAAAACAACTTTTAAGACGAAATATTTCAGCAAGCAGAGGGGTTAAGAGATAATTCCTGCACTGTTGAGAACCATTTGCCCACTTGACTGTATTTTGTGAATCCCCGAAGATCTGGACCTCCCGCACATTTAGCAAGGAGAGCCAACATAATAGTAGATGTAAGGTTTTGAGCTCAGCGAAATTATTTGTTCCGGTACCAAGTCCAATGGAGGCTTTGAAAGAAATTCCAGAAGGAAAGTATATCACCAGGCCAGCTCCACAGTTTTTATTTATATCAGAGGCTCCGTCAAAGTATGCCCACGGAATGGACCCTTTTATATCTTCCACCTGTACAGGTCTACCACTTGCTGCGATTGAGGGGATTGGTATACTTTCAAAAATGGCCACTCCTTCTGCTGCAAGTCTTGAAATAGGGAAAACAGAGTCTTTGAAGATGCAGTGGTTTCTGGCTATCCACACCCCCCAAACAATCAGCAGGGGCAGAGTTCTGACTTTGTCATCGGGGGCCTGTTGCCACCAATTTGTCCAGGCCTCTGAGATTTGCTCCCCCTCCCAGCGAAAGGGGACCTTTGTTTGTCTAGTCATTTCATTCCAGAGGCTTTTTGAAAAGGGGCATGCAAGGAAAATATGCTGGAGGGTTTCCTCACTCACCTTACACAACGGACACCATCCTGGACCAATCTTCCCCCTTAACTGGAGATGATCCCATGTAGGGACTTTCTTTCGAAGAACACACCAGAAAAACAGCCTAGTCTTTGCTGGTCCTTTCAATTTCCACAAAGGCTTGGCCCACCAGTTTGGCTCCTCCCACCCCTTTTGAGACATAAGCCAATCATAACCCATCTTTGGAGAGTAGAAACCTGATTTCGAGTGCACCCATCTTAGCTCATCTGGGTCATTTGTAATGCGGATATGTGAATTCATCAATCCTGCACGGAATACCCCCCATTCCTCATGCCACCTTTCTTCTAGAGCAAGTGCCTCCTCTGTAAACCACTCCTGCCTCCAAATTGTAGAGTTTGCATTATCAGCAATTTGACTGAGGGAATAAAGGCCTCTGTTATTTAAGTGCTGGAGCAGTTCTCTTGAGAGGGCATAGGAGTCCGAACAGCCCACCCATGGATCCCTGCCCAGTCTAATAGAACTGCCATCACCCACTTTCCATGCCAAACCTTTTCCAATAATTTGGACTGCAGCCACCAAAGCTTTCCAAACCACAGAGGAGCCTTTTGTTGATTTGGTAGGTTGTCTTATCCATTCTAGGGGCGAGGCTGGATCAATATACTTTCTCCTAGTCACTGCTGTCCAGAGATTGTCTGAAACCATCAGTCTCCAAGTGAGTTTTGCTGCTAATGACAGAGAGAAAGGGGCCAAATCTTTTATCCCCCACCCCCCCCATTTTTTGGGTCGAACAATTTTGTTCCATGCAACCCAAGGGGTTACATGATCCTTCTTCTGGCCAGCCCATAGAAACCTGCTACAAATTTTATTTATTTTCATCAATATACATTTAGGCACCCAAATTAGACTAGCCCAATAAACTGGGATGGCCAAAAGCACTGATTTAATCAACACAAGCCTGCCTGCCCTTGACAACCATTTAAAGCTCCAATGTTTCATTCTGTCTTCTATTTTTGCTAGGAGCCAATTCCAGTCTTGGGCTCTGTAAGAGTCAGGTTTCAGATTAAAACCAAGGTATTTGAACAAATCCTGAATAGAATTTACATCAAAACCAAGAGTCTCCTGTACCCTGCTTTCTTCAAGAGGAGAGAGCCCTGCTGTCGTGACCGAAGATTTCTGTTCATTTATAGCCAGGCCCGTGGCTTTTAGGAAGAGATCAAAAATCCTTTTTAGACAGCTGCAGTCCTCCCGACTCCCGTCACTGAAGATAAGAATATCGTCAACAAAGAGAAGATGGGTCACCCAAAGGTTCAGCCCTACTTCAATCCCTTTCAGGTCACCCTGTCTCTTCGCCGCTTTGATCATAAGGCTAAGACCTTCAGCTGCTAACAAAAACAGGAGTGGGGATAGAGGGCAGCCTTGGCGAAGTCCCCTCTGAGGGTTAAAGAAAACCGAAGCTGCCCCATTAATCAGAACAGCAATCGAGGTCGAGGTAACACACGACATAGTCCACCTTACAAAATCATGTCTGAACCCCAGATGAGTTAGAAGGAGCCTTATATACATCCAGCTGATTCTGTCGTAGGCCTTAGAGAGATCAATTTTGATAATAGCCCCTTTCTTCCTGCTTCTTTTCAGGCTGTGAAGAGTTTCCTGGGCAACACCAACAGCCTCATGGATTTGCCTCCCATCCAAAAAACCAAACTGCTCTGCTGAGATACTTTTGGAGAGGAAAGGTTTCAGTCTAGAAGCGACAATCTTTGCAATCACCTTGTATACACAGGTGCAGAGGGAGATAGGGTGAAAATCATTGAAAGAGGATGGGTTGTCCGATTTCGGAATGAGTGTCAGGAACGTTGCATTAAAAGGCTGGTAGACCAAACCTGAAACCCTTGATTCTTCTACTACCCCTGTCAGGTCTTCGCCCAAGAGATCAAAAAAATGGAGGAAGAATTCCACAGTCCAGCCATCCGGGCCTGGACTCTTCTCTTTTTGCATCGATTTTAGGGTAGATTCTACTTCATCCTTTGAGACCGGGGCCATCAGAAGATCATTACCCTCTTCTTCAATGAAACTTGGGAAAAACTGAGCTACTCGAATAACTTCAGCAATAGAGGCTTCCGCAGGAGCTTTAAACAGATCTTTGAAGAAAGAGACCCCGAGAGAAGCAAGTTCTTCAAAGGACCGTGCCATTTCCCCATTTGCTTTTGGCAATTCCCAAATTGTATTGATATTTTTCTTTCCTTTAGCATACTGCTGAAAGAATTTAGTATTTTCATCACCTGCTTGAAGCCAGACAGCCCTACTCTTTAAGCGCCAGCTTTCCTCCTTTACATTTAGAAGTCTCCTTCTTGCTGCCTCCAGCTCTCGGATTCTGTCCCGAGATTCCACTGTGGCATAGCCCCTCCCATCCGGAGCCTCCAATATCTCGAGTTCTGAGTTTATGACCCTAAGTTCCTCATCTTCAAGCAAAGACTTTTGGATGGCCCAGGATTTGGTTGCAGCTTTCAGAAGCTTGAGGTTATTCATAAACTCCTTACTTCGACTTAGATCCCCCTCTTCAATATGCCCTTCCTTCTTCCAGATAGTTTGAACCAGAGAAATAAAAGAGTCATCAGACAACCAAGAGGCATTAAATTTGAACGGGGACCCAGGTTTTTTAAGAGATCCCTTAGCCTCCATCAGAACCGGGAAATGATCAAAGAGGCCTCCATCACCCACCCAATGACGGAATATAGCCAGCTTCTCAGAGAGTGCTTCGCCCAAAAGAAACCGATCCAGTTTCTTCCCAACCCAGTCATCACCAATTCTTTTATTGCGCCAAGTAGGCCTGGCTTTTTGAAGCGGAAGGTCAATCAAGTGGGAGGAAGCAATCTTTGAGATGAAAAAATCTGTTAGAGGGTCTGCTCTGGCATTTGCTCCCCACGATTCGGAGACCCCCAAGGAAAAGTTTAAATCTCCTCCGATTATCAGATTAGGATGATTAAGGAGAGACTTTTGAAAGAAAGAAGACCAGAACCGTTCCCTTTCCTGGCAGGGCCCATAAACATTTAAAAGAAGTAAGGGGAAAAAAAACTCCTTAGAGTAAAGCTCCACTGCCAACGAGTGTTCAAACCCCCAGGAGGAGATCTCTTTCAGGTTTCCAACTCGAAAGCCTGTGACCAGCCCGCCAGAGCGGCCATCAGCATCAATTGCTCTAAAGAGACAACCTGGCAAAAACTTTGAAAGAAGGGCGATAATTTCCTCCCCCTTGCCGAGGGTTTCTTGAAGCATGAGAATATCCGGTTTATACTGACTAATTAAGGTCCTGAGAGCTAGTTTTTTGGGTTGACTAGCTAACCCTCTACAATTGAAAGAAAGCAAAATCATGTCAGGGAATCTGAGGGTGGCTTTGCTGCTCTAAGCACCCCAGTCAAGGATTTTTTCTTCCCATCAACTATATCAATAATAGCCTTCTGCCTAGCTTTGGACATGTTAGATTTCCTACCTCTGGTTTTTCTAGGCCCGATAGGAACTAAGTCCTGCTCAAGGCCACCAGGAGCTATTTCTTTCCCAGTACGAATAGCCAAAGACCTCAGGTTGTAGGGAGGAGCGCTCGAGGGAGGGGCCGAGTCCAGAGGAGGGCAGGGAGCAGAAGGCTCGGAGCAAGGAGGCATAGGGTCTCCAATAGATAAGGGTACCGAAACCACTAAGCTATCAACCAAAGGAGGATTCAGGTTTAAACAAGAAAAATCCATCTGAAGCTGCCCAGAGGGGCTAGGCTTCGAACAAACTGATACAGAAGCAAAACTAGAAACAGATGCAATGGGGGAAAAAGAAGGCATACCCGCCTGAGTAACCGTTGCTATCCCAACATCTGTCGTGAGAACCGGGGCGTCGGACAGCTCAGGACCAGACTCTTGAGCTCGGACAAAATCCTCCTGCTGCAGCGGGGCACCGGGGGTTTCAACCTCCAACCCATCTTCCGCCATTGAATCCTGTATGGGATCTATACCAGGCTTTGAGGCAGGGAAGGCCACCGGCTTCCGGGGCAGCTTGAAAGTATTCTTGCGACGACGGTGGCCCAGTGGACAGTCTTTGGCCAAGTGCCCATAGACATGACAGCGATGGCACCGGAAGGGTAAGTTTTCATAATCCAGCTGCTGTACAAACTCCATCTCCCTGTACTTTAAGGTCATAGCTTCAGCGAGCCCTTCCCGAGGGTTTAGAATTACAAGAATCCGCGCCACACTGAGATCATCTGACTGTTCAAACGATCTATCGAAATCCAGAAACTTCCCCAAAGTATTCCCTATGGACATGAAGACCGTATCAAACCAAAACTGAATAGGTAACCCTGGTAGTTTGACCCACACTGGAGATTCATTCAGCTTCTCCACCTGAGCATCAAATAAGGGTGTCCATCTTTGGAGAAAGACTGGTCGTTTTCCAAAACTCCAGTTTCTGTCTAGAACCCAGTTAACATGTTCCTTTTGGGCAAACCGCAAGGTAAACCAGCCTCTCTCCAGGGCCTTTATCTCCACAGGCATGCCCGGAGCGTTTTCCCACTCTGAAAGAACCCATTCCCTAATGTAGTTGGCAGAGAATTTCCGCCCTCGCACTCTGCCAACGAGCCTTGTCTCTGAGGCTGCCATAGCCTCTTCCACTCGAATATCCACTCCTATAGTGCAGCAAGGCTGGGGCTCTTTCTTTCGAATTGGACCCTGCTTTTTTCTCTTTGCACCCACCTTGGTGACCTGCACCTCACCTTCCTCTGGATCAGGATGATGTTTGTTGACAGCCGTCTCCCCTCCTTGCGGACCCTGGTTCCTCTCCTCCAAGCCCCTTTTTGCACATAAGTCACACAGCTTTTGACTTGCCTTCGAAGACTGCGTTCCCGAAGGGGGCTTCTCTGTCGCTCTGGCCTCCCCAGAAACACACTCCCCTGGTGGGCATCCCTTTAAACCAGCTTTAACCTCTCCCAAAACATTTTCATGCCTTTCTCTTACTCCGACTGCTCCGACAGAGGTATCATTCAAATGCGGCTCCCGATTCTCTTCCAACGAGGGCACTGGAACTCTAAAAGCGCTTAAAGCCGACGGAAACCCTTGAGCAGGGGCCCCCGAAAAACTTCCAAAAGCCCACGGGAATGCTGCTCCTGAATCGGACCTTTCCCCGGATTTTCCCTTCACATCCAGAGACCCATTCGAGACATGGAGGCTGTAGCTGGCCACCACGCCCTCTAACCCTCCCGAGAGAGGTGGAAAACCAGCAGAATCAGATAAAAAGAGCCGCGATGAGTTAAGAGGAGTCCTGAAAGAGTTTAAACTGACCTTTTCAGAGCATTCGCCCTTGGAGACAACGCTTTCTGAGGGAAGACCTTCGCAGCCAGCCTTACTGTTCACTGTCGAGACAGGAATAGCGGAGCTGAAGGTGGAACAAACAACCCCGAGCTCATTTGATAGACCCCCTTGTTTTGCTGTTGCCTTCGGAAAAAAGCGCTCCAGATTATGAACCGAGACGTCGTGCCCCCAAACCGTGAGAAGGTCCTCCGGCGCCGGTTCCAAATCAACCAATTCACGGTCTAACCCCATTCCTGCAAAGTAATAAGAACCCTAACCTAAACCGTAGATACTGGAGGCTTCGAAGGAGGTAAATACAGCGCTCCGGTGAAAAAAAAACAGGAAAGAAGTGTAAGGCAGGGCAGATAGGGTTAAAGCCTGTCGTTTTCCAAACTTGGTAAAACACAAAATGACTGGACGCAGAAAAAACCAAAAGGTGGAGCGGGACCCTGACAGGTCAGGACCCCAGTCCCATCATGGTACCCGCGTGGCCTGAAGCAGGCCCGGCCTACAGAAATTAGCGATCCACCATTGCTGAAACCCTAGCGCTCGTTCACCGTCTTCCTTCCACCTGCAAGCTTTTCGTAATAAGCTCTCATATGTTAATGGTACTGCCAAAGTTTATCTATATTGCTAATAACCATAAATCAATATAGATCCATCTTAATTGTTGATCTATCAAGAATTCAAAGAGATCAAACAGGTTAAGGTTTGCACTCAAACAGATTAAGGTTTTCACTTTAAGAGATTTGATCATTCTCAACACTTGATAGATTCACAAGAATAGATCTATGCTAGTTCCAAACATACACCATGAATCATTTCCATGCTAAACATAGAGGGAATTACACATCTTTGTCATTTTGACCAACATACCCATAGAATCCTCTCAAAAAAATATAGACTCACTAAGATGGATCTCTGATGTTTTTTTATATATACATATTCACACTATTAATCATTTCCATGCTAAACATACATCTTTGTCTTCTTTTCCAACATACTTATAAAATGTTTTATTTTAAGAAATATTTCATTTTTAATTGTTATATATAATATACATAATTGACATTAAAATATTTTACTTAACATAGATATTGATGGACATTAAAATGTTTTATTTATGATCTACATTTTCAACATAAAAATAATTTTTTTGATTATTAATATATTTTTAAATATATGTCTTCTTTATCATGGGAAATATATATATATATATATATATATATATATATATATATATATATATATATATATATATATATATATATATATATATATCATTAAATTAAAATATTTTACTTGAGATAATTTATTTAATATGCATATTAAAATATTTTATCTTTGATCACACTGAAATATTTTTTAAATGTTATAAATAAATTCTATCTTGAAAATTAAATGACTTATCCATTTTTTAATTAATAAATTACTAAATTTTTCACTTTTAACTACTTTCAATATATATATATATATATATATATATATATATATATATATATATATATATATATATATATATATATAATTTTAAATAAACATTAAAATAATTTCAATAAAATTACTTTCACAATATAAAAATAAGCATTGAAATAATTTCATCAAAATATTTATTTGTAATTTCGAGTATATTAAAAATATCTATGAAGTCAATATATATATATATATATATATATATATATATATATATATATATATATATATAGATATAGATATAGATATAGATATAGATATAGATATAGATATAGATATAGATATAGATATAGATATAGATATAGATATAGATATAGATATAGATATAGATATAGATATAGATATAGATATAGATATAGATATATAGATATAGATATATATATATATATATATATATATATATATATATATATATATATATATATATATATATATATATATATATTTTTTTTTTTTTTTTTTTTTTTTTTTTTTTTTTTTTTTTTTTTGATTAAATTGATATCAAATTATTTTATAAACATTAAATTATTTTATTTATTGTGTGTAAACTTTGTGTTATATATAATGAATTTATAACTAATCAAATGTGTATTTATTTATTTTTTATTATTATATATTTGTATTTATTTATTAAATATTTATTTTTATTTTAAATGACAAATTGAAGATGGAAAAAATTATATATCTTCTTTTTGTTTTTCTTTATTGTATAATTTTTTTTAATAAATATTTAATAAATATTCTATTTTTCTTTGAAAAAAAATACATATCAACTTTCAATTGAGTAAAAAAAAAGACTTACATATCTCCTTATATTATACTTATAATATAAATTTCTTAACAAACCTTATCACATGAAATTAGAATATCTCTAAATTAAAATACATATTAATTAATTACATATCTCCTTATATGTATAAGTATAAATTTCTTAACAAACCTTATCACATGAAATTAGAATATCTCTAAATTAAATACATATTAATTAATTAAATTTAATAGTTAATAGCTCTTTTTTATTAAAATAGAATTCATAAAGTATAAAATTCTTAACAAACCTTATCACATAAAATTAGAATATCTCTAAATTAAAATACATATTAGTTAATTAAATTTAATAGTTAATAGCTCTTTTCTATTAAAATAGAATGCATAAAGTATAAAATTCTTAACAAACCTTATCACATGAAATTAGAATATCTCTAAATTAAAATACATATTAATTAATTAAATTTAATAGTTAATACCTCTTTTCTATTAAAATAGAATTCATACAGGTATATTAAAATACAATTCATATAAATAAAACAAGTTACATAGTAATTGTCGTCTAGTTTAAATATAAGTAAGTTAAATAAAAGAATTTGAAGATTTGGTAAAATGGATGCCTATATAAATGCATGAAGAAACCAAATAATTCTTCAACTTTGAACATTAAATCCATAGTGATCAAAACAACTATTTAACTTAATTTCAAATATATATATGTATACAAAATTCTTATTGTTTGTATTGATTTTAGTTAAACCAAATTCTCATTGTTTGTATTGAATTTAGTTAAATCCAATTCTCATGGTTTGTATTGATTTTAGTTAAATCAAATTCTCTAAAAACATAATTTCATAATTATTTTAGATCTAAGACTTTTGTGATCTTAATGATGTGATTAATCTAAAAGATTTTCTATCTTCATAATTTTTGTTTTCACTAACTAAATAAAAACATAATCTTTTGATAAAATTTATATTAATTAAAATTATATTTATTTACTAATTAATTAAATTTAAAACTTTGTTATTTTTTAATTTTACAAATTGCTTATCCAACAAATTCAAATTCCAATTTAACCATATAATTTGCAAGTATTCTTAAAAAAATAATAGTACCAACACTTTTATTAACTTAAAAATGTATTTATCCCTGGATCATATTGTTACACATTGAATATATCTAATTTTTTTGTAAATGAAAGTCTAGAAGACTTATTAATTATACAAAGTCAAAATCTACAATAATGTTTTATATTTTTTAATATTTAAAATAAATATTTAAAAATATTATTTTATAACTTAAAAAAGTGCCATTCATTAGTCATTATAAATAACTAATAACCAAAATAAGTCATTAAGGTTTTGACAGATATCAAAATCAATATTATTTCTATGTGATTTGATGATTTTTCCTAAATAAATTAAATTCAAATAATTTTATTTAGATAATTAAATTTATCCAAAAAAAAATTGAATTTATATTTTTTAAACTTCAATAAATAAATTTATTAAAAATTAATGTTTTATATACCATTTGAATAATTAATTTTATTAAAAAACAAATAATATAAAAACAATTATTTTTTATATACAATTTTGATAATAAATATATACTATGTAATATTTTAAAGCCATTATAAATTAAAATATATATTATAATTATAAATCATTAAAATGTTAAAGAAAAATAAAAAATAAAAAATATCTATATTGTAATGATCTTGTCAAGACGTTTCTAAATTAAAACTCAAATAATAATATATCATAATAAATATGAGAGTTATGTATCCAATAAATCAATTTATATTAATTTCTTTAAATGAATCATCATGTAAGTTGATATTTGTTTTGTTCAGTATCTTTGTCAATTGCCATTTATATTGATAGCCACTCCATTGACTCTTCACTGCTATTGTTACACAATTTACAGGTAATTTAAGGGGGTAAGTTGATATTTGTTTTATTGTTACACAATTTATAGGGAATTTAAGGGAGTAAGTCGATATTTGTTTTGTTCGGTGTCTTTGTCAATTGCCATTTATATTTATATTTATATTGAGAGCCTGATGGCCCAGCCCTCCAACTGTGCGTAATGTTAAATTATAATGTTTGGTAACCGTGACAGGTTACAGGTCCCACTCACCCCCTTCGAACTATATGTTAACAAATAACATTAATGTCATTAAAATCATTTCGATATATGTGTTGATATGTTAAATGTGATCAGAGATCCGTGGATCGGATCCAACTTGCAATCTCACTTCAATTTAATACCCGTCCTTCTCGCTGGTCTTTGGCGCCACCTATCGATCTCCTCGATTCTGTCTCCTCCCGCCTTGTGACAAACCCCAACCTTGGTCTACAGTCACATTCATTTGTTCATTTGCGCTACGAGGGTTCTCCGTTCTACTCTGCCCGAGGGCTCTGTTGATGCCTTCCTGGTTCGATGTTCTGTGCAACGAGGTCCTCACCGAGAATGATAACTCTGTCGACTATCTGTCTTTCGTTTGTGGTATGAATGATTCTAATCGAACTAAGACAACCTTGTTGCTCTGGACTGTAATGGGTTTGCAGGCTCTTTCGTTTCGCTTCGTTAACTTTTCTGTTTGTGTTACAGGTCGGACCTTCAGTTCTACGCCAATGGTCTTGATCATTCGACCTCTTTCGCCTCCAAAGTAAGTTAACCTTCCATGTTTTAACCTTCTCTGCACCTTACTCAGACATTAATGTGTTCTGTTCCTTGTTATCAGGTTATGGCATTCGATTTTAGTCTCCTCTCTCGATGCCGCCTTTCCAGTCACAGGTAAATGTTACAATGTATGTGGTTTCGTTTTTGTTGCAATGTATCCTTCGTTTTCTTCTTCCAGATTCTGGCGTTTCCAATTTCTAACCTGTCTCCCTTTCTGTTCTTGTAGGTTACCCAGAACTGCTGGACACCAATTGTTCGTTCTGCTATGAACAAAAGGCAAAAACAAACCGGCCCCGATTCAAAAAAATGGGTAGGGTCGTTTCGACTATGAGTCTGTCATTAACCTCGTAATAGGGTTATACATTTTCCTGGTTCCCGCTCTTTTTGTTGTTATGGTCTCGTGGGTTATTTTGCCAAACCCTACTCTGTCATTTCATGGCACAAGGTTTTGGTGCGTTCTGTTTTACTTAGCTGGGGATTTACAGTTGGCTATAATATGAGCACTGTTCGCTCGGGTTTAGAAACCCTTCCACGCACTCTTTTTTTTGTAATGGACAGTGGGGTTACAGTCTGTATGAATAAAAACAGAATTTCATATGTTTAAAAAGACTCTTTTTCTTTTCAATCGATTCTAAAGGACTTTTGTGCTTTACGTGGAAATTCGTTGGTGAAATGTCGATAATGGTGACTGGATACTTCTTAATGCTTCTCGCTGGAAATTGGTCCTTGTGTGCTGTGACTTTCGTTCTCTGCTTGCGCAAATTCTTTCTTTGTCCTATACAATTATGGCTTCTCCTTACGCAGAAATGTTTTCTATCTGCAATGGTTTCAACCCTCTTGTCTTGGGTTTACAGTGCATCGTCGTCTGCAATGGCTTCAATTCTCTGTTCTATTGATTACAATGCATTAATGTCTGCAATGGTTTCAACTATCCGTTCTTTTTTATTACAATGTAAATCAGTATTAACAATAAAAATAAATACAGGAAATCAATGCATAAAAGAGTTTTCTGTGGATTCAAATTAACAAATGTTTTTCATTAAAGAAGACTGTAATTCTTCAGGTCTTCCCTGGCTGGAGATTCGAACCCTACAACTCATCTTTTTCCTGTTTAAATACTTGCAAGGGTATAACAGTTTCTTCCTTTCGGTTGAACTGTTCAACCAGAATATGTCTAACTGTTTAGCTAGTTTCTTTTAAAAGGAAATAAACAACTTCTAACTAACTACTAAAACTAAAACAGTTCATAACCCTAGCCCTACTGTCTTTATCCAATTTCTGAATAATGAAGAGAATAATAATAATAAAAAAAACAAGTTTAATAACCTGTCCAACAATACGTGAAATTTGTTTTCCTTTGAGACAGTCAACTGTCTTCTGTCTCCTCGGAGCTGGATGCTCCTGCATCAGGCTCCTGGGGTGGCAAAAAGTCATGGCTCCGTTCCATGAGGTCGTCGATAGAATAACCTGCTTTCTGTATCTGCGTCGCGTCAAGCCACGAACTGTCCTCAATCGGATGGTCCTTCCACTTGACTAAATATCGCAGATATTCCTTCCTGCGTGTGCACCTGGCTACCTGTGTGTCGAGGATCCTCTCGATCTCAAGGGGCTGTGCCATAGGCATCTGTCTCATCCACGAACTTTCCTCACAACTGGTGTCCCGTGTTGGCTTCACTGTTGCGTTATCTTCAGGATCAGCAACATAAGGAAACAGATCTGCCACGTTAAATATGGGAGAAATACCTAGCCCTGGTGGCAACTGTAACTCATAGGCATTGGCGGAAAACTTGCGAATGATTTTGCAGGGGCCAATCTTTTTATATTTCATCTTATTATATTCCCGTTTTGGAAACCGTTCCTTGCGCAAGTGTGCAAGGACTTCATCTCCAATATTAAACTGAACTTCCCGTCGCTTTGAATCAGCTCGTTGCTTGTATTTATGACTGTTGTCCTGTAACTTCAGATTTACCTGCTCATGTAAGTCGCTCATTGCTTGGGCAAAATCTTCCCCATCAGCACTTCGTTTTTCGAGTTTTCCCAAATCTCGCAATTCATGCACTCCACGTGGATGCATGCCATACAAGATCTGGAAGGGACTATAACCTGTGCTGCGATTCGGTGAATCGTTATACGCGAATTCCGCCTGAGCAAGTACGCGGTCCCACATCCGTGAATTTTCGCCTATTAAACTCCGTAGCAGATTTCCCAGACTCCTGTTCACCACTTCAGTTTGCCCATCGGTCTGTGGGTGGTAAGCGAAGCTGAACTGTAACTGAGTGTCCAACTTCTTCCACAGGGTTCGCCAAAAATGTCCGGTGAACTTCACGTCCCTGTCGGAAATGATGGATCTTGGTAGACCATGCAGTCTAACGATCTCTGTAAAAAACAAGTGTGCTACGTGAGTAGCATCACTGGTTTTCTTGCAAGGTATAAAATGTGCCATTTTTTAAAACCGATCCACCACTACCATTACTGAATCGAAACCCCGCTGTGTCTTAGGCAAACCCAAAACAAAGTCCAAGCTGACAGAGTCCCATGGTCTGCTCGGAATGGGTAGTGGAAAATAAAGACCTGTATTCTGACTGTGACCTTTCGCCAGTTGACATATCTTACACCTGCTTACGTACCTCTGTACGTCCCGTCGCAACTTTGGCCAAAAATAAAAATGCTCAACCTGCGAAAATGTCTTGTCTATACCGAAATGTCCGGCTAGACCCCCACTGTGCTTTTCCCGAATAATGTTCTCCCTCATAGAACAGTCGGGAATACATAACTGTCCTCCCTTAAATAGTAATCCTTCCTGCAAATTGTAGTCCAACCATGGACTATTGTTTCTCAACAGAGGGTTTTGGCAGGCCTCATAGGCCTCCTTAAAATCTGCATCTGTCTGATACAGTTCCCTCAGGTGCTCAAAGCCCAAAACCTGCATTGTACTTTCTTGTAAGAGTAAGGTCCTTCTACTCAGCGCATCTGCCACCTTGTTCGCCTGTCCACTAATATGTTTCAGCACAAATGTGAAACTCTAAAGATACTCAACCCATTCTGCATGCTTATGGTTCAATTTATGTTGCTGCATAATGTACTGTAATGCAGAATTATCCGAAAACAAAACAAACTCATTACCTAACAAGTAATGTCTCCAATGCTTTAATGCTTGTATAATTACGTAGAACTCCTTGTCATAAGTTGAGTACTTCTGTCTACTCTCGTTCAGCTTTTCACTGAAATACGCGACCGGTCTATCTTCCTGACTAAGCACTGCCCCAATGGCTGTACCACTGGCATCACAACGAACCTGAAAATTTTTGTTGAAGTCAGGCAGCCTCAATATCGGCCTTTCTGTGATCTTCCTTTTCAAGGTCTGAAAAATGTTCTACGCTGCTTCTGTCCAGTGAAAAGGTTGATTTGCTTTCTTGATTGTATCCAGCATGGGTGCGCAGATTTCACTGAAATTTCGGATGAATTTCCTGTAAAAACTTGCTAATCCATGAAAAATTCGGACTTCAAATAAACTCTTCAGGGATGGCCAGCTAACTATAGCTGCAACCTTTTCTGGGTCCATCTTCAGTTCGTTTTCTGCAATGACAAAACCCAGATACACTAACTCCCGCTGAAAAAAAGTACACTTCTTCAGATTTATCAGCAGCTTATTCTGCTGCAGCTTCCTCAACACACTTTGAACATGCCTGAAATGTTCCTCTTTTGTTTTGCTGAAAATCAATATATCATCTAAGTAAACAATTACAAACTTCCCAATGAACTCTTTCAGCACTTCGTTCATTGAGCGCATAAAAGTACTGGCAGTGTTACTCAGTCCAAATGGCATCACCAGCCACTCGTACAACCCTTCATTTGTCTTGAAGGTTGTCTTCCACTCGTCTCCTTCCCGAATTCGGATCTGGTGATATCCACTCTTCAAGTCAATCTTCGAAAAATAAGCTGCCCCACTCAAACAGTCCATCATATCGTCCATTCTTGGCAATGGAAATCTGTACCTGATAGTAATTTTATTAATGGCCCTGGAATCTGTGCACATTCGCCACTCGCCTCCCTTCTTTGGAGCCAAAACTGTCGGAACTGCACAAGGGCTCATTCTCTCTCTAATCAACCCTTTATCCAACAACTCCTGTACCTACTTCCTAATTTCCTCGTTATCCTTAGGACTCATGCGATAAGCTGCTTTATTCGGCAGACTAGCTCCTGGTATAAAGTCAATACAATGAATGATGCTTCTTTTGGGGGGCAGTTCATCCGGAAGATCGTCCACTACGATATCTCCAAAATCCTGCAACATATTCTGGATTTCCTCGGGTAAGTCTGAAATCTTCGTGTGCAGTACCACTGTCCTTGGCCTCCTTACAACAGCAAAATTTACATCGTTGTCTTCAATCTGTTTTAAAAACTCTTTTCCACCCAACAGCAGCACTTTTACTCCACTAGTTTCTGTTGTACCTTCCTCTTTAATGGGTACAAGCGTGTGCTTGATCCCATCTTTGACAAACTTATAACAGTTTGTTTTCCCGTCATGAACTGCGCTTCTGTCAAACTGCCAGGGCCTTCCTAGCAGTATATGACAGACATCCATTGGCATAACATCGCAGATAATTTTGTCCTTATATCTGCCTATCTGGAACTCCACCTCGCACTGTTCATCAACTAATAGTTGATGTACTTTCTGCAGCCATGACACTTTGTAGGGAGTGGGATGTTTCAGCTTTTTCAATCCCAATTTCTCCACCATTTCCGTAGCCACCAAATTATCAGTACTTCCGCTGTCAATGATCAGCTTGCAGCACTTACCCTGTGACTTGCAAACTGTCCGGAACAAAGCCTTTCGTTGATCAGGTTCTGCAATTTCTTTTGCTGGTTTTAACAGCACCTTATTCAGCACCAAGGCTTCACCTATCTCTGGTGCGTTCTCCACTTCTTGAGGCAATGCCTCAGCTTCCTCCGACTGGGCAACATAAGCTCCTCTCCCACCTGCTGGTTCACCTTCAGGACATTCATACGAGTTGTGCCCCCACTTGTGGCACCGATAGCACTGGACAGCTCCTCTGCCCCGACCATTTCCTCTCCCTCGCTGGGCTGGTCGTCCTCCTCTAGTGTTGTTGTCCTTTTTTGCTGTTCCTGCAGATTTGGAACTGCTGCCTTCTTCATTTGAACCTGTACCTCTGCCCCTGCCAAAGGACTTCCCATTTCCTCTACCAGATCCACCTCCTCTTTTGGCATTCTGCTTCCTGTTTATTTTCTCCTCTGCCTTCAAGGCAAACTGGTATGCTTCATCTAAAGTTCTGGGTGAGAGGATACCGATTTCATCCAGTATCTCCCCTCTCAGCCCATTCATGAACCTTGCTGTTTTTTCTGGGGTATCTTCCATATACCCTGCCGGCAGATTCAACTTATAAAATTCTTCTGTATATTCCTTAACCGTCATTCCCCTTTGTTTCAAGTTCTGTACTTGCCTGTACAACATAATCTGATAGTCTTTCGGCAGAAACTTCTCTTTCAGCTTTGCCTCCATTCTGGTCCACTTCTTTATAGGTTGTTTGTGTAGCCTTTTTCTTTCGGCCTGAACGCTGTCCCACCACAAGGACGCATGTCCTTTCAACTTTGTGGCAGCGAACTTCACCTGCTTGTCCTCACTGGTTTCCTCAAACTCAAAATATTTGTTTACTTCACTCAGCCAGTCCAATAACACATCTGCAGACAAACTTCCGTCATAAGTGGAAAGCTCATGTTTTGGCTTATGATTGGATAGCAAAACTGATTTCAACAATCTGAGTTCAGGTGTCACCCCTTCGAACTCATCTTCTGGTTCTGCCACATCTTCATCACTGTCATCCGCTGGGTCTCTCCTTCCCCCAGCTTCCACTGCTGTCAATCTTTCACGCAAAATTTGAATCTCCTCGCGCAGTCCCTCTTCTGCTACCCTTCGGACTGCTCTTCCTCTTCCTCTTCCTCTTCTGCCAACCTCCATTTTTTTTCTATTCAGCAAACCCGCTCTGATACCACTTTTGATGGCTCAGCCCTCCAACTGTGCGTAATGTTAAATTATAATGTTTGGTAACCGTGACATGTTACAGGTCCCACTCACCCCCTTCGAACTATATGTTAACAAATAACATTAATGTCATTAATATCATTTCGATATATGCGTTGATATGTTAAATGTGATTAGAGATCCATGGATCGGATCCAACTTGCAATCTCACTTCAATTTAATACCTGTCCTTCTCGCTAGTCTTTGGCGCCACCTGTCGATCTCCTCGATTCTGTCTCCTCCCGCCTTGTGAAAAACCCCAACCTTGGTCTACAGTCACATTCATTTGTTCATTTGCGCTACGAGGGTTCTCTGTTCTACTCTGCCCGAGGGCTCTGTTGATGCCTTCCTGGTTCGATGTTTTGTGCGACGAGGTCCTCACCGAGAATGATAACTCTGTCGACTATCTGAATTTCATTTGTGGTATGAATGATTCTAATCGAACTAAGACAACCCTATTGCTCTGGACTGTAATGGGTTTGCAGGCTCTTTCGTTTCGCTTCGTTAACTTTTCTGTTTGTGTTACAGGTCGAACCTTCAGTTCTACGCCAATGGTCTTGATCATTCGACCTATTTCGCCTCCAAAGTAAGTTAACCTTCCATGTTTTAACCTACTCTGCACCTTACTCAGACATTAATGTGTTCTGTTCCTTGTTATCAGGTTATGGCATTCGATTTTAGTCTCCTCTCTCGAAGTCGCCTTTCCAGTCACAGGTAAATGTTACAATGTATGTGGTTTCGTTTTTGTTGCAATGTATCCTTCGTTTTCTTCTTCCAGATTCTAGCATTTCCAATTTCTAACCTGTCTCCCTTTCTGTTCTTGTAGGTTACCCAGAACTGCTGGACACCAATTGTTCATTCTGCTATGAACAAAAGGAAAAAACAAACCGGCCCCGATTCAAACAAACGGGTAGGGTCGTTTCGACTATGAGTCTGTCATTAACCTCGTAATAGGGTTATACATTTTCCTGGTTCCCGCTCTTTTTGTGGTTATGGTCTCGTGGGTTATTTTGCCAAACCCTACTCTGTCATTTCATGGCACAAGGTTTTGGTGCGTTCTGTTTTAATTAGCTTGGGATTTACAGTTGGCTATAATATGAGCGTTGTTCGCTCGGGTTCAGAAACCCTTCCACGCACTCTTTTTTTGTAATGGACAGTGGGGTTACAGTTTGTATGAATAAAAATAGACTTTCGTATGTTTAAAAAGACTCTTTTTCTTTTCAATCGATTCTAAAGGACTTTTGTGCTTTACCTGGAAATTCGTTGGTGAAATGTCGATAATGGTGACTGGATACTTCTTAATGCTTCTCGCTAGAAATTGGTCCTTGTGTGCTGTGACTTTCGTTCTCTGCTTGCGCAAATTCTTTCTTTGTCCTGTACATTTATGGCTTCTCCTTACGCAGAAATGTTTTCTATCTACAATGGTTTCAACCCTCTTGTCTTGGGTTTACAGTGCATCGTCGTCTGCAATGGCTTCAATTCTCTGTTTTATTGATTACAATGCATTACTGTCTGCAATGGTTTCAACTCTCCGTTCTTTTTTATTACAATGTAAATCAGTATTAACAATAAAAATAAATACAGGAAATCAATGCATAAAAGAGTTTGCTGTGGATTCAAATTAACAAATGTTTTTCATTAAAGAAGACTGTAATTCTTCAGGTCTTCCCTGGCTGGAGATTCGAACCCTACAACTCATCTTTTTCCTGTTTAAATACTTGCAAGGGTATAACAGTTTCTTCCTTTCGGTTGAACTGTTCAACCAGAATATGTCTAACTGTTTAGCCAATTTCTTTTAAAAGGAAATAAACAACTTCTAACTAACTACTAAAACTAAAACAGTTCATAACCCTAGCCCTACTGTCTTTATCCAATTTCTGAATAATGAAGAGAATAATAATAAATAAAAAAACAAGTTTAATAACCTGTCCAACAATACGTGAAATTTGTTTTCCTTTGAGACAATCAACCGTCTTCTGTCTCCTCGGAGCTGGATGCTCCTGCATCAGAGCCCGTCCATTGGCTCTTCACTGCTATTGTAACCGGGGCTTACCTCAAATACATGGCTCTTTCCTTTTGGAAGAAGATACTTTCACATATAATAACACGCCAATCTTTAATGATACTTTGGCATATAAGACCACACCACCAGCCTTAATGTTTGCTGTCATTATTGAATTTCACTTAAAAATATTTAATACGACAAGATTGAGAGGGAGAGATATGTCGATCAGGATATATATATATATATATATATATATGCTCTTCAACAACTTACCGGTCCGGTTGCGTTCTGGGATTTGATATTTGGGCCAGAGAGAAAACTGCCCTTCCAATCCAGAGGTCAAAGTATCATATGCCCAAAAACAATAAGAACTAATTTATAAATTTGTGTAAATGATGATTTGTGAAAGGTCATTAAAAACACAATCTACTTTTCTAAAAATTTTCTGAAAATTTATAAAAATGACTTAAATTTAATTTTTTTATATATAGAAAATAAATCTCCAATAAAATAGTAATATCTAGAAAAATGTAGCTGGTCTTAAAACAACTTTTTAATGACTAAATTAATTTTAATTAGTTAATTTTATCACTAATACAATAAATATGGCTATAATTTTATCAATAACTTTAGTTAGTTAGTTGTGAATTGCCAGCCATGAAATTCATAAGTATGATGAGAAACAAGCACAATACTGAGGGGATATGATAATTATGTATCCCATGTTATAATGTCATTTCATTATGTTATAATGTCATTTCATTTGATAAGGTAACTCGAATTATCATATATTTATCTAAATCTAATATTGAAAAATCAATATTAAAAGCAAATTTTATATTACCGAGCAAGACTCTGCGAAGACCCTGCAAGACTCTGCAAACACAAACGTAGCAGATGCAATAAGCCTGAAACACAAATGTAGCAGACGCGATAAGCCTGAAACCCAAACATAGCAGACGCTAATAAGCCCGAAACCCATTAATGGGTCTAAGCTAGGCATTTATAAACTAAAGTTCGGCTAGATTATTTTACGAGTTCGACCGAACTTATGTTGTCGGTTTTCCCATCTCTGGCCAAAAATATTTTTTCCCACGCCTTCAATACACCGTCAATGTAAACGACAAAATGAATTCAGCCAAACTAATTTCGAAAGTTCGACCGAACTCTACAACAGTTTAGCTGAACTTTTATAAAAGTTCGGCCGAACTGTTGAGAAAAAGAGTTTTTCGCCCTCGATTCTCACAAAAGTGTAACCCAACTTCGTGGGTTTACCATCCAAGCGATGAAATCTCCACCGTTCAATGAAATCGACAGTTCGATGCGAGGGGAGAGTTTACCAAGGACTATAGGTGAGAATCACAATGTTGTTCCTCGGCCATTCGATCGAATCTATGGAGGGTTGAGATCCCACTGGATAGACCTAAGTAAGGGTGTCGGATCACCAAGTTTATGTGAAATGCTACGAACAGATCATGGGTGCCAAAACCATTTATTTCATATGTGTGCGAGGAGAAATTAGCATTATGCATTAAATGAACAGATGATAGACAGTACTTAACCAAAAGTAATATTAAGTAATGCAACACCGTGAGACTGAGTGGTATAAATATATCCAAACCATGCTACAATGATATAGTATCTGCTGCTGGATCATAGAGAATATATATATATATATATATATATATATATATATATATATATATATATATATATGTTTTAACCCATACCTTTTAACATCAAATGTCAACAAGTAACGTATTTGAACGTGGAATTACATAAGCACATGCCTTAAGATCATAAATGTATATCTATAGTTGTATAGGTGCATTTTATTTACATTGTTATATCATATATATTTCCATATTTGTACATGTTACATGCAATATAATTTTAATAAAAAAATTTATAATAAAATTAATAATATTAATATCATTATATATTATTATTTATAGTTTGAGAATAAACATTATTAATATTAAAATGATATATTGTTAATGTTTATTATATAATATTAATATTTTATTGTGGTATGTCTTCCAGATCCATCGCATAAAGATATTTTGTTATACCGATGTTTCGAACCATCTATCGAGGTTCATTATCAAGATATAAATATGAGAAAGAAAGATCTTAGAAATAAGGAATAAATAGGAGGGGGTAAGGAATTTAAATGAAAGAACCAACAAGTCTAAATTTTATTGGCATTTGTTATTAATAAATATACTTAGATCGAAGGGAGATGGTAGGAGCTGTAAGGGTGCACGAGTCAAGATATTTCTTAAGCATTAGTTTAGTGAATTTCCGGGATTGAGTTTTACATGTTAATAATTCAATTTTAAGGGCTTTAAGAGCAGAGGCTGCGTCGAATCTGGGCCAGAGGGCTAGATTGATATTATTTGCTAAATCTAGTGTAGTTTAAATGATTTGGCAGAAATAATACTTAAGTCATGTCTGGTTCGTTTTATTTCACTGCGAAGAAGGGTCGAGCTGGTTTTGAAGAAGATATGGTCATTCTTATGATTTCTAAGGGAATGCTTGATTATGGCAAACGTGGGGATGATGGAGGCATCGTTGTAGCGTTTAAGGAAAGTAATATCAGAATTTCTTCTGGAAATTAGAGATTTGTATAATTCAAATGTGTGTATTCTTTTTGTTGTGTCCCTTCCGTATAGGTATGTAATTTTAGTTTTCAGACTTCTGCGATTAATATTTTGTTGTGATGTGTCTTCCAGATCCATCGCATCAAGATATTTTTTTATACCGATGTTTCGAACCATCTATCGAGGTTCATTATCAATAATACACACATTTGAACGATACCGATCTCTAATTGCAATGTTTAAGGAAAGTGAGATCAGTGTTAAATCACATGCATTTATAATCTTCGTCAACCATGATCAACCATGGTCCAATTTCACATTGTGACAAAACGTTTTTCAATATGAAAACCAACCATTGTGAACCATGGTCAACCATGGTCCAATTTTGCATTGTGACAAAGATTATCTCAATATAAATAACAACCATGGTCGAATCTCACATTATGATAAATATTGTCTCAATATGAAAATCAACTATGGTCCAATGTCACATTGTGACAAAGATTGTCTCATTATGATAATCAACCATGGCCATACTTGGTCCAATGCCTCATTCTGACAAAGGTGGTCTCAATGTTAAAATCAACCATGTAGGTAAAACATGGTCAACCATATTTATTTTAGGGTTTATAATATTATCTAAGGGTTTATATACCTATGGTTTATAATATTAATCCCTTGAGTTTATTGTTATTCTATTGGGTTTACAAACCTTTTTTTTTAGTATTAACCCCTTTGGTTTATTATTTCCTCGGATTTATAATATCAATTTGTTGGGTCTATTAATCTAGGGTTCATATTACTAGGGTATAAAATTATTTATAGGGTTTATAACATTAATCGTTGGGTTTAATATAAATTCTTGTGTTTATAATCATGGTCAACCATGGCCTAATGTCACATTGTGATGAAGATTTCGTCAATTTGAAAATCAACTATGGTGGAATGCCACATTGCGACAAACGTTGTCTCAATCTGAAAATGAGGATGGTCAATTATTTTATTTTAGGGTTTATAATATTTATCTTAGGGTATATATGTTGGGTTTATAATAATGAGTTGAGGGATGTGATATGGAATAAACTTTAGCCAAGTCCAAAACCCTAGGTATGTTATACAATTATTTTATCGATCAATTACAAATAATTAGAATTATAATAATACAATATTAATTTTTAATATTAAAATTTAGGTTCTAATATTAAATTTTATTTTTAATATTATATTTAACAATAATACTCATTTTTACATTTTAGATTTGATAAATATAGAATTTTATTTTAAATTTTCATATTAAGTTTTAATAGATATACTATTTATTTTAATATCTTTATTAAAATAAGTATGCATTAGTTATTATACTTCTATATAATAAAAATTTATATTATTATCATATAATTTAAGAATAAAAATTAGTAATATCCCATTTTAAAAATAAACATTATTAATATTAATATGAGATATTTTTAATGTTTGCTATATAATATTAATATTATTATTAATAACAAATTAATATTGGAACCAATATTATCAATAAAATAAAATTATTAATATAGTATTAATAATGTTTAAAAAAATAATATTTATAATGAAGATTTAAAGATTCCGAGTTTTACATCTAAAAATCTACACCACATAAACCTCCAATCTATCAATATTTATAATGTTAAAAAATATTAAAGTAATAATTATTAATATTAATAATTATATTATTGTTTATAGTTTCACAATAAATATTACTAATAGTAATATGAGATATTATTAATTTTTACTGTATAACATTAATATCAATTATTAAAAATATTAATATTAATATATATCATTAATAATAATAAATTAATGTTGGAACAATAACATCATTAATATAATATTAATACTTTTTATAAAAATAATATTTATAATGTCATAATGACTTAAAAATTATATTAAAGTAATAGTTATTAATATTAATGATACTGATGATGATGATGATTAATGCTCATTAAGATCAATGCAGTCTATAGGACCTTAAAATATCAACCATTGTGAACCATGGTCAACCATGGTCCAATATCACATTATGACAAAGATCATCTCAATATAAATATCAACCATGGTTCAATGTCACATTATGACAAAGATTGTCTCAATATAAATATCAAACATGGTCCAATGTCACATTATGACAGATTGTCTCAATATGAAAATCAACCATGACCATCCTTGGTCCAATGTCGCATTCCCACAGAAGTTGTCTCAATGTTAAAATCAACCATGTAAGTAAACCATGGTCACCATATTTATTTAGAGTTTCTAGTATTTATCTAAGGGTTTATATACCTAGGGTTTATAATATTAATCCTTGGGTTTATTATTATTCCATTGAGTTTATAAACCCTTGGTTTTTTAGTATTAACCCCTTGTGTTTATTATTTCCTTGGGTTTATAATAATACGTTGGGTTTATTAATCTAAGAGTTCATATTCATAAGGTATAAAATTATTTATAGGGTTTATAATATTAATCGTTTGATTTAATATAAATCTGTTGTGTTTATAATCATGGTCAGCCATGTCCCAACATCATATTGTGACAAAGATTTTGTCAATATGAAAATTTTAGTCATGGTGGAACGTCGCATTGCAACAAATGTTGTCTCAATATGAAAATTCGATGGTCAATTATTTTATTTTAAGGTTTATAATCTTTATTTTAGGGTTTATATACATAGGGTTTATAATAATGAGTCGAGAGAGATAATATGGAATAGACTTTAGCCAAATTCAAAACCTTAAATATGTTATATGACTACCTTTTCAAACAAGCACAAATAGTTAAAGGTATAATAATACAATATTAGTTTTTAATATTAAATTTTAATAAATATATTACTTGTTTTAATATCTTTATTAAAATAAGAATTCATTGGGTAATATACTTCTATATAATAACAATTAATAATATTAATATTGTTATATAATAACCATTAATAATATTAATATTATTATATATAATTTAAGAATACATATTATTAATATTAATATGGGATATTATTAAATTTTCTTAGATAATATTAATGTTAATCAATATATTAATATTACCGTATATTATTATTAATTTGTTAATTATTAATATAGTATTATAATGTTTTAAAAAATAATTTACTTATAATTCTAAAAATATTAAAGTGGTAATTATTAATATTAATAATTACCAAATATTATTGTTTATAGTTTTACAATAAATAATGATAATATTATTAATGTATAATACTAATATTATTAATATGAGATATTATTAATGTTTATTATATAGCATTAATATTAATTATTAAAAATATTAATAATAATATATATCATTAATAATAATAAATTAATGTTGGAACAATAACATCATTATTATAATATTAATATTTTTTACGAAAATAATATTTATAATGTTATAATGTTTAAAAAAATATTAATGTGATAGTTATTAATATTAATGATGATGATTAATGTCCACTAATACTAATGCAATCTATTTGACCTTAAAATATCAATATTAATATATATCATTAATAATAACAAATTAATATTGGAAACAATATTATGAGTAACATCATTATAATATTAAAGATGTTTAGAAAAATAATATGTATAATGTTATAATGGTGAAACCTCGTTTAATATGCTATACCATATTGATCAACCATTTTGACCATAATATTAGGTTTAAGTTTAGATTTTATAATATTGAGTTTAAGATTAGGGTTTATAATATTGGGTTCAAAAGCAGGGTTTATAATATTGGGTTTAATAAAATATCATGCGTTTTTAATATTCGTCAACTATGGTCAACTATGGTCCAATCTCACATTGTGACACACATTTTCTCAATATGAAAACCAAACAGTGTGAACCATGGTCAACCATGGTCCAATGTTTCATTGTGACAAAGATTGTCTCAATATAAATATCAACCATGGTCCAATGTCACATTAGGACAAAGATTTTATGAATATAAAAATCAACCATGGCCAACCATTGTCAACCATCGTCAAACATGGTATGATGTCACATTGTGACAAATATTGTTTGAATATGAAAATCAACCATGGGCAACCATTTTCATCCTTGTCCAATGTCGCATTCTGACAAATATTGTCTCAATGTTAAAATCAACCATACAAGTAAACCATGGTCAACAATGTTTATTTTAGGGTTTATAGTATTTATCTAAAGATATAAATACCCAGGGTTTATAATATCAATCCTTTGGATTTAATATTATTCCCTTGGGTTTATAAACTCTTGGTTTTTTAGTATTAATCCATTGGGTTTATTATTTACTTCGATTTATAATATCAATATTTTGTGTTTATTAACCTAAGGGTTCATATTCCTAGGGTATAAAATAATTCATAGGGTTTATAACACTAATCCTTGGGTTTAATATAAATCCCTTGTGCTTATAATCATGGTCCACCATAGTTCAATATCACATTGTGACAAAGATTTTGTCAATATGAAAATCAACCATGGTGGAATGTCGTTTTGCGACAAAGGTTGTCTCAGTATGAAAATGGATAATCCTCAACCATTTTATTTTAGGGTTTATAATATCTATCTTAGGTTTTATATACACTGGGTTTATAATATTAATCCCCTGGGTTTAATATTATTCCCTTGTGTTTATAATACCTTTTAGTTTTAGAATTAATCCCTTGTGTTTATAATATCAATTCCCTGGATTTATTAATCGAAGGGATCATATTCCTAGGGTATACTATTATTTACAATGTTTATAATATTAATGATATGTTTTAATATAAATCCCTTAAGTTTATAGTCATGGTCAACCATGGACAACCGTGGTGCAATATCACATTGTGACAAAGATTATCTCAATATGAAAATCAAGCATGGTCAACTGTGGTCGACCATGGTCCAACATCACATTGTGAGAAAGGTTGTGTTAATGTGAAAACCAACCATGTAAACCATGTTTATTTAAGGGTTTATAGTATTTATCTTAGGGTTTATATACCCAGGGTTTATAATATTAGTCCCTTGGGTTTAATAATATTTTACTGTGAATATTATCCCTAGGGTTTTTAGTATTAATCCCTTGGATTTATTATTTCTAGGGTATACCATTATTCATAGGATTTATAATATTAATACCAGGGTTTAATATAAATCTCTTGTGTTTATAATCATTATCAACCATGTTTATTTTATGGTTTATTATATTTATGTTAGCATTTATATACACTCGGTCTATAATATTTATCCATTGGGCTCAATATTATCCCTTTGAGTTTATAATCCCTTGATTTTTTAGTGTTGATCCCTTGAGTTTATAATCCCTGGCTTTTTAGTGTTGATCCCTTGAGTTTATTATTCCTTTAGATTTATAATATCAATCCCTTAAGGTTATTAATCTCATGTTTCATATTCCTATACTATAATATTATTCATAAGATTTATAATTTCAATCATTAGTTTTTATATTAATCGTTTGGTTTCATGGTTCATTGTTTAATAAACTATTATTAAATTAATAATAATAATAATATTATTACTATTATTAATTAATAAAAATTAATATTTTAATAATTAATTTAAATTGAATTAATTAATTATTATTATTGTTTAATTAATTAATTATTAAAATTATTAATTGATTATTATTAATATTTATTTGGCTCGGTGTATTAATTATTAATAATATTGGTTAATTAATAATGATATTAGTTATTATCTAATAATTATATTATTAAATGATAATATTATATTACTATTGATATTATATTATATCACTATTATTATTGATATTAAAGTTAAATAATAATTATTAATAATAATGATATTAATTATTAATTATTAATTAATAATATTATTAAATTTTAATAAAAATAATAATAATAATAAGTATTAATCATTTTGGTTGTTGATTTTTTAGGTTTATAATATTTATCCCTTGGGTATACTAATTCTTTGGGTTTATAATATTAATAATCTTATGGGTTTATTAATTTTTTGGATTTAAAATGTTAATTCTTAGGGCTTATTAATCCAATGTATTTTTAGTATTGATTGCTTACATTTTTCAATCATTTACCAATATAATATGTATCCCTTGTGTTTACTAATTCATTTATAATATTAAACCCGTAGGTTTATAAGTCACTTTGGTTTATAATATTAATAATTCTTTGGTTTTATTATTTAATCATTTAGTTGTCTTAATCACTTGAGTTTAAAATATTAATTTCTAAGGTTTATTAATCGCTTGGGTTTTCAATACTAGTTTGTTGAGTTTATGGAATTTTGGGTTTATTAGTCATTTGTATTTACAATATTTTTAATGTTAATAACCCCTTGGGTTTGTTGATCCATTGGGTTTATAAGATAAATCCCTTGAGTTCTCTAATTCTTTATATTGGTTATATTAATCATTTGGATTTATAATATTAATAATCCCTTGGGTTTATTAAACCTTAATATTAAGGGTTAAATATTAGTCCCAAGGTTTAATATTAATCCCTTAGGTTTATAATATCTATCGCTTAGTTTTATTAATTTGTTGGGTTTATAATATTAAGAATCCTTAAGGTTTATTGATCCCTAGGGTTTACGATATTAATAATCATGTAATTTTATCAATTATTTAGGTTTAAAATATTAATTACTAGGCTTATTAATCCCTTGTGTTTTTAATAATGATCCCTTGGGTTTGTCGATCCCTTAGGTTTATAATATTGATCTCTTGGGTTTACTAATTCCTTGGGTTTATAATATTAAACCCTTAGGTTTATTAGTCCCTTGGGTTTCTAATATTTATAAATCCTTGGGTTTATAATATAAATAATTCCTCAGGTTTATTAATCCCTTAAGTTCAAAATATTAATTTCTAGGATTTATTGATCCCTTGGGTTTTTAATATTGATCCCTTGGGTTTTTGTTGGTTTTATAATATTAATAATCCAATGGATTTATGAATCCCTTGCGTTTAAAATGTTAATTCGCACGGTTTATTATTCCCATGTGATTTATATATTGATTCCTTGGGTTTGTTGATCCTTTATGTTATCCCTTACTTTTATAATATTAGACTTTTTGGTTTATTAGCCACTTTAGTTTCTAATATTAATAATATCGTGTGTTTATTAATCCCTTGGGTTTAATTGATTCCTAGGATATATTAATCCCTTTTATTTTTAATATTGGTCCCTTGGGTTTGTTGATCGCCCGGGTTTATAATATTAGTCCCTTACGTTCATTATTTCCTTGGGTAATATAATATATATTTTTTTCTTTTTTAAGTTGGACTAAATTCTATTAATGTAACATAATATACATGATGAGTTGGGCCTTCGAAATTGTTGTACTAGCCAATTCCGGAGGCATTATAAGTAAAAAAAAAAAAACAAAATAATGACTACCCCAGATGGGGAAACCAGTCATGATACAACTGCCCTCAATGGGGAAACCAGCTTCATACAAAAAAGACTTAAAAGTTCAAAAAATATTCTGGAAAGACATTTTAACATAGAAAATAAACATAACAGTAAAAAAAGACCTCTCCATGCTAGGCGTCATTTTGTTGAGGCGGTGGTTCCTCCACAATGAAGCACCTGTAGTCGTCGGAGGAGTCATCCGCATGCATCGCCTGATGGGCAGCTGGTTCAGGTTTTGTAGCGGTGCGAACTACGCTGGCACCGCCCTTCCTACGTTCTTCACCCGACCATTCAGGACTCCCACTTCCACTGCTGCCATTGCCATTGCTATTGGAGGAATTAGCATCAAGCTTAATAGGTAGGGCCTCTAATTTCCTCGAGAGTTGTGGAGGCACTATGGCTATGGTGGATTTTCTTGGCCTTTTCCTAGTGCTTCATTTTGTAGAAAAGGAGGCTTCTTCCTGGAAACTGATGGTGATGGTGGCAGTGAGATAGGGTTTCTCCAAAGCACATTTGTAATGAAATTACGTATAATTCTCCTCGGGCAGCAGTGGGCGAGGCTCCAAGTGAATGGATTGCAGAGGATGAGAAGCCCGGCCCCGTCCTCTGCCTTGGCCTGTGGAGTGGTGCTGGACAAGACTCTCTTCAAGCGACAAGGTGCTTGGTTCAGGATGAACAAAAAGAGGCGGTCGAGAAGCTTGACCCCTACCTCTGCCTTGGTGAGTGGAAGGATAATGGGCGAAATTCTCTTCAGGTAGCGGAGAATGATACGCTAAGTGAATGGACAGAGAGGGACAAGATGCCTGACGCCGAACACTTCCTCGGCGGCAACGCATTCTGTGTCGTCTGGGCATGTTGGAGCAGTCAGAATTGTTTGGGAGGCAGGTGAGCAGAGGCGGGGTGACAGAGCAAGTGGAGGGATTGAATTCCTGAGGTGAAGGTGCGAGTTTGAGGCTGCAATATAGACCATGAGTGAAATGGAGGCCAGGATCTAGCATGAGGCAGCAATGGAGGCTACACTGCCTCCTTGTGTGCGTTCGAGAGCTCGAATCTAAGACCGCAGAGGGGCAGATGCAACGGGAAGGAAATGGAGAAATAATGAAAAGCGGAGCCATTATGAGGAGAGAAGAGCGACATTTCAGTCTATGCACATTAAAGGCGGAAGGAGGTGAGCCGCTGGCTGTTATAAATGCAGTCGGACAAAGCCCATGCGTGGCCATGTGGCACACACTGGGCTTGCCATCCTCCTCCAACATTTATACACTCGCATCCAGGACCTTGGGTAATATAATATTAAACCCTTGGGTTTATAATATTAATAATTAGTTGGTTTTATAATTTAATCACTTGAGTTTATTAACCCTCTTTATAATATTTTTTTTGGTTTCTTGAGTTTATTAATAGTGTTAATAATATATATATTTTTTAATTTAATATATTTAATCTATATATTTGATATTTTTAATTTACTTTAAGTAAATATAGGAAATATGTTAAGATTTATATTAATAAATATATAATAATTATCCACAATATTGGTGAGAGATAAATACGTATTATAAATAATAACGAAATACTATTATTATATTATAATTTGCGTTATAACTATTAATATATTAACACAAATTTATAATATTACATATTTATTATTAAATAATATATTATTATATGTGGTTATCTTTTATATATATATATATATATTTCAACTAATTAAAATATATTAAACATTATATTCCTAAATATGTAATAATTATTGAGGATAACATAATGGTGACAATAAATTCAATAAATGCATATTATTATTAGTAATTTAATGTTATTGTTATGTTATATGTGAATTATATTATGGTTTTAAATATAATTATTAATATATTAGCAAAAATTTATGTAATACCTAATATTATATTAATATACAAAATAATATTTATATAATAATTTCAATTATATAAGTATACAATAATAAGGATGTTATTATTCATATAGTTATTAATAATCATAAATAGTTAACCTTTAACAAAATACACCTAACCGTTATTAATATGGTGGGTGGTGGATATAAGCTTATCGGCCTATATCAATCACCTGTTATTAATATGGTGGGTGGTGGATGTAAGCCTATCTGCCTATATCAATCACATTGGTAAATGTGATTTTATATGTATTTTAATAAGCTTATCCCACATTGTTAAATATGGTTGTGCTAGCCATAATCAATAACAAAAATCACAAGTATTTCACACAAGTGGTAGTCATGGAAGATTTTTTTTTTTTTTTTGGTATGCATTAAAATGTTTCTTCATTAGATCCTTTATCAAGAATGGTTTTATATTCACATTGGTGAATCCATAGTGGGAATTACATGTAAATTAGAAATTTTGTCTTTTAAACCAAATGTTGATTTCATTGGGGTGGTGGAGATCAAAATGAAAAATAATGGATGCAGCATAGGAATGTTTGCTACTGAGTCTATTAAGGCCAGTGAAGTTTTACTCATCAGTAAGGCTCTGGATGTATGGGACAAGTATTATTCTTCTACCATGTTTGATCCATTGGAAAATGGTTTTATTCAAAATGTCGAATATGCCCTGAGTGCAAAAGGGGATCGGGCACTGCAACAGTTTTTTCTCACGATCAAGAAAACTTCAAACCTAGATTCCTAAATATGTCAAAGGTCATATAGGAGGAGTCTACAGGTGGTACTTGTTACACTCTAGAAACAACTTCACAGAACTCAAAGAAGAAAGGAATATGTGAAATATGTGAGAACATCTTCGACATTCAAATGTGAGAAAGAAAGAAAGAAATTATATTAATGTCCAACGAATGACCACAAAAGTAGGTCAATGGGACTATAGAGTACAATGATGTAGATACAAGGAAGAGTACCAAAAGGTCTCCTATATAAAGAGAAAGAAATAAGAAATAAAGCAAGAAAAACACAATTCCTGAAAACCAAAATGAGGAAAGTCCTAGACTCCAAGTGGAGAGGGCACAAGATAATGGTCCACTAAATCTCTCTCCTAACACTCGAGGTCGAATGCAAAAAACTCAAGATGGAGTGTTGTCTTGAGGGAGGGCTAGGGCAGGATCTGGAGCCTCTGTTATGCCCCTGCCGAGAAGAAGTGATATGTCGCTGATGACTGGGTGATCTCAACTACCTGCTAGTAAGAGATCTAGTCCGGTAATGACTCAGGGGTCCTTGTGCTAGGGGGATGGTCCCTCTAGCCTGCACTGATCTAAATTCTGAGGCAACAATGTGATTAACTTGTCACTTCGTGCCTCTTGCTGACAGGAGCACTGTAAAAAATGACGTAATCTGCTACACAAGATCTGCTCTAGGAGGAGGTTGGAGAATTTGTGTGCGAAGTCTCATGGCCTCCTATATGTAGAAGGCTAGACATCTATGGTTTGGGTATCGAAAGAAGCTAGATAAGGTCTAGATCCCTTGGAACAAGCAAGGGAATATACCATGAATCTCATAGTAAATGGGGTAGTGGAAGATGAAGTGGTCCTTCGACTCAGTCTCTCGGAGGTGGCACAACTAAAAAATCCTGTCTAACTGGTAAATCTGATGTACATTATCAATCCACAGTTTATGAAAACCTACTTTGATATGACCCAAGGGAATCCAAAGTGCATGCATCCAATGGGGAAGAGTGTAAAGGGGTCGAACAATGAGTCCATCTCTGAACAACATGAAGTGCTCAACATAGAAAGCCATCTTCGGACATAACCCATCCTGAGGGTTTATCCAAATAGCCTGTACATATTTCCTATAAATATCCTCTCAGATGATTTTATTAATCTTTTGTTTGGTTGGTAGGAGGTGGCCTGGTGCACACAAAGAATATTTGAATGGAGGGAGTTGGTCTATTTTGATACCAACTGAAGCAAGGAGATCCGAGACTCCACCATACCAACATCGGGATCGAGCCGAAGGACTCGCTACTATAATGGACTATGATGAAAGGTAGGCCAAGTATGGATATTGGTCCCGCCCCTTCATTGTATCCACAAAACCCCGAACACGATGATGAAGAGAGATGATACCAAACATTGTATTAAGGCGAAAGGGGTGAGCTCCAAAATCTGCAAGAATGATGGGTCGAGGAACCGTCTGCTTACACCGAGTGATGCAACAAAGAAGGGTGATCTGAACTCTCTCTGCAGAAGACCAATCAGACTCCAGTAAGCTAGGACCCAAAACCTTCAAACCATATAGGACTATGGGTCAAAAAATACTATCCATCAGTGACATATTGGCTGGTATGTCCTGAAAATGATTTCAAAAACATTGTCTATCGAGAAGGGACAAGGATTCATAGCCCTTGTTGATTCAAGGCTGGAGTGCAGGCCGCAAGCTAAAGCGAGGTCCTGTGAATAGTACCCCTAGATAGGTGTATGAGCTGGTGATCTCAATCTCCTCTCCTCTGAAAAAGAAATGGAGGTCACAGAGGAACTTCTTTGACGTGTTGAAGATCATAACCTTGGTTTTACCTAGGTTAACCATCAACTGTCGAAGATCACTAAAAAGGGCCATGGCATCCAACTGCCTCTGCAATCCATCAGGGGATGGGGCTAGAAGGACCATGTCATCTGCAAACAACAAGATAGAAATCAAGACATGATGTAGAAGGCAACCATCACCTTCCTGGATGTGTTCACGGAGGAAGGACTCCATCTCATCAATATAGATCCAAAATAGCGTGGGGGACAAGGGACAATCTTATTTTACCCCAATAGTGCTCCGAATAAAATCTAATAGCCCATGTACTATGCGCAGACAACCAAGAACCGACTCATATAAGCGCATGATGGCTGAAAATAGGGTCTCTGAGATGCCAATATCTCTGAGTCTCTGGAATAGTGCTTCTTTAGGGACCGAGTCAAAAGATTTTCGAAAGTCTACAAAACAAAAATAGACTTTTGAAGAGCGATGTCGTGCCTCCTCAATGATGGTCCTAAGTGTAAGAATGTGGTCAATAGTCTGGTGCTCAGGTCGAAATCCAGCCTATCCTCTATCTCTAAGCTATTTCTGCTCAAGCTCCTTGGAGATTTGGACGTGGAGGGATGTAGCATATAGTTTGGAGAATGTGTGGCCCACCATGATAGTCCTATAATTGTTGGGATCTGAGCTGGGCCCCGATTTGTGTATTAGGTGAATGATGTGATGAGACCATGTTGATGGGAAACCTGTATAGACCACATGGTTAAAGAGATCAACCAAGTAGGGAACCAAAGGATGAAGACTGTGTTTAAAGAACTTTGCCTGGAAACCATCCTAATATGTTGCTTTGCTGATGGTCATCACCCAAATGGCCTCTCTGATGTCACTATCATAGAATACGAAACCTGAAGAGGGCGGAGAGGTCACCTCAATCTGGGGTTGCCCTGGGATGTCATAGAGGGTGGAAACATGGGAGAACATGGACTGGGGGTTAAGGTCGGAGGGGAGGGGAGAGTGGCGAGGGAGGAAATTACGCCATAAGTGTCTAGGGGAGTGAGCAAGAGAGGTACAAAAGTCACGTCTTCTCTGGGAGAAAAAGAGATGTTTCTTGCGATGGAGGAGGCGGCGATATGAGGCATTGATGTTGGGGTAGGAGGGATGAGTATGGATGAATGCATGTCAAAGCTGGCGGTGGAGAGCTTTTCATTCCTCATCATATCATCGATTCATGGGGCAAGATTTGGGTTTATGCGAGGTGGAAGTGGGACGACGAGAGTGGGGGTAGGACTTAAGGGCAACATCCAAAATGATGGATGAGAGACAGTTGAACTTGGTCGATGCAGAGCCAAATAGTGAGAATTGGTCCATGGAGGGGAGCATCTAGCGAAGGTGAGAAGAGAAGAATTATGGGTCACCCTCATCAAAACGAAAATTAGTTTGTGGTGGGCCCTTGGGGGGAGGTGGGGTGAGAATGGGGGGGTTGTCAACCCGAAGAGAGAAAGAAAGAAGAGCATGGTAAACTAAGGGGATGGGGGAAACAAAAAAGTGATGAATGAAGGGGAGGAGGTTCTCGCTAGAGAGGACATAATCAACAATGCTTGCTCCTCCACCATGAGGCTAACATGTGAAAAAGCGGGAGTTTGTAAAACGCGGGAGGCCATTAAGAATCAACAGCTCCTGAGATTCACCCAAATGTAAAAGATGTCCACCATAGGCGGTAAGGGGCCCCAACTCATCATCAGACATCCTGTGAAATCCCACTAACTCTAGATCGATCTCTTGGATGCAGTACACGTCCTCAAACCGATTGTGAAGGGGGATCTAGAGGGCTCTAGTGCGGGAGTTGAAGTCACCTAGAAGAATAACCTCCCCAACTGCTGAGTATTAGGCTATGCCAACATACAAATTGAAAATGGGGTCCCCGTCAGGCCCATTATGAATGACATATGATGAAGAAGCAGGAGGGAAGTAATACACAACAATGTAAATTTCCCTGGGGAGAGGAGAGACCCCTCGAACTTGAACCCACATAAACCTCGCAAACTCATCTGCAACCACCAAAGAAATCCTACTTTGAAAGGAATCTCTGATGAAGCAAGCAACTCCACCAGAACCTCTGATACCACCAAAACTCCTCGTCTCCTGTCTACAAGCTGAGAACTTATGGTAACCTGTAATGTCTGGGAGAGGTCGAACAGGTCTCTCATGCGTCTTGGTGATGAATAAGATATCCGACAGTCGAAGAGCATCATATAATAGACCTAGCGATGCCCAAAAAGACCCATTCCCATTCCAACAATTGATGGAAATGGATGCCCCTTGTTGCCTCCCCCAATGAGCCTGTCATTTGTAGGACCCAGAACGGGGATTCCACCCAGGTGGAAAAGCGTCCCGAATAACTGCTTTGAGGTTCCTGATAACTGCCCATTTCCCTGCCTGACGTGCTACTGTAACCATCTCCCTAGAGCATTTGAGCTCAACAACCTATGTTTTAATGAGATCTTCATCAAGGAAGATCTTACTAGGAAGTGAGAATAGCTTTCGCTTAGCTCTAAGAGCTCGAAGGCGATCAACCGTCGACCTGAACTGGAGAAAGAGAGTGGAATCGTACGCAAGCCAAAATCTATCAAGGGTCACATCTTGGAGATCTAGTTTTTCATTGAGGAACAGGGTCCCAACCACCATGGGGTTTGAGGATGTGAGAGGCAAAGGAAGCCCTCTCACTTTGAGGTTCAATTCTCGCGCTTTTCTACTGCATTCCTCCATGAGTTTAGATTGTACCACCTCCTCAACTGCGGCTAGAGGGGAAGCGAGGGGGGTATCCCTCCCTCTAGCAACATGTGCCCATGAGTTGATGTGTGTTTCTGTTTCTTTTTTAAAGGCCGCTTGTTGAAATTTGATCTCCTCCTATTTGTTTTTTAGATCGAGAATTTCAGCATGTAGAGTGTCATTAGAGGGGTGGTGGTGAACTGCTTGCTCCTTGTTGTCCCTCAACAACTGCTTCAGTGAACCATTCTCGCTTTCCATTACAACTACTTTGATCCTGAGTTCACCGACCTCTCTTTTTAGTGTCTAGTTAGAGGATTCAGGGGTTTCCAATGTCCTAAATATTTCCTAAAAAGCCTTGTTGTCACATCGAAATCCTTAATCAGGAAAAGGTGACAGTTCTGACAAGATTCGAAAGAAGTCTTCGACACCAATGTCTATGTCGGTAGGAAGTCCTGATGGCATCGTCACCTGCGGTTGATCCTGTTGCTGTGGTTGGGTGCCCAGGGATCCCGACGTCATGGTTTTGGTTTGCATCTCTATATGGTTAAGTTTTGTTCTTAATGACATTGGTAGAGGCACCTTGAGGGAAAAATCAAGAAATGGACTCAGGCGATCAAGATTGCCGTGGAGGTTTTGTTTCACGGTGAGAAAATATCTGCAATCAACTCTTCAGGGGCACGGGTTTAGTGGAACAGGTTTGCTTCTCAGAAACTTGAAAATTAAGAATGATGTAGCACCTGATCTTCTGCGAGGCAAAGGAAATTAGTTGTAGGTCGTCGGAAAGGCTCTTCAATTTCCAGTAGCACCTCCATAGCAGGAACTTTGAATATTCAAAGATTTTTCAAGAATATTTTATGTCTTCAACGATTTCATTGAAAGGCGATTAGATGTAGGTCGTCGGAAAGGATGTACAATTTACAGTAGCCCTTCCCTCTCAAGAATATTTTCCATCTTCAACGATTTTCCCTTCCTTTCCCCTAGATTTTCTGTCTTAAAGGCCAACACGGGCTGCTTACAAGCATCTTGTTCCTACAAGAACTCATCGGCCTCTTCTGCTTCAGTCCAATTGCTTTTGCTACTTCAAGAATTCAAGAATTTCTCTGTGGTTTGCACAAAAGAATTCAAGATTTAAGATCAAAATAAAAAGAAAAGCACGGGAGGAAGCTCGGCCGCAGCAAGAGGCTATTGATGCAAAGTGACAGGCGCGAAGGATTGAAGCTATTCAATATGCTACTTCAAGAATTCAAGAATTTCTCTCTCTCGGATGTACATTTGTTACGGAGCAATTAGTAAAGAACACATCAAAATATCAAATATCAATCAACTTCTACCCTAAGTTCCTGTCAAAACGGATTCACAGAGCTGCGACTTCTTGCAAGAACGAAATTCAGCTCTTCAAAACATTACACACGCTATATTCTTGAATTTTCAATGATCAAGAAATAAAGCCTATGAATTCCTCAATTTTGACAGTGAAATTGCACCAAAACTTACACAAATTCCTTCGAATTTGACGGTGAAAATTTAGGCAAAGACTCATGCGAATAGTTGTGTGCCTGTAAACTCAATGTTTCCTGTTTTCTGGCAGAGAGGAACTTAATCCTTTAGCTCTGTAGCGGTATTCACTCCGCCTTACGCTTAGCCCTTTGTACTCTTTATCTTTTCGTTCTTCAACTATGGTGTAGTTGCCAGACAGCAAAACCAGAGACGACAAGCAGCCTCCCCAACTAAAAATCTCCTCGCGTGCAAAGAATTGCATATTTGTTTAAGGACAACAAAAGCAATAATGATTAATATTCCAACAAGGGAATACTCTCATACTTTATTCGTTTATGGAATTTTCATATATTGCATCATTTTCTCTTCACTGAGAAGGAAGTTTGAATTGCTTTATGTCCTGTAGCCTCAAATCAATTCAAATTAGTGTTGCATTTATTACAGTGTTCACTATTGTCTGGTTTGTTATTTTTCCTAAATAAATATAGGTGAAATTATCGGTGCTATTAGTCCAAACTTATGTTGATCAAAGGTAATTAAAAAAAAATATTTCCCCTTTTCTTCTTTTCGTCATTCTCAACTTCTTTTAATGAGATTTAATTTATTCTCAACATATCTTTATAGAAATACGTAGAAATTTGAATAGGGATAGTTTAACTATAATTTTTTTTTATCTTTTCAGCTGGAATAAGGTAATACAATTTTTAAATTATTATGTTTTAAGTTGTTTAATTCGGTTTATTTTTAAAAAAAATTGAGGCATTTTGTTTTGTAAATAAAATTAAAAATTAAAAAAAATCCTGTTTGATTTCAATCAAAATTAATTGAAAAATTTATGCCTTCCTCTATTTAGTGAACGTCCTTCAATAAATTTGCTGTCTGGTCCATTGAAGTCTCCAGGTCTATTCCGTTGAGATCTCCGCTCCAGATTCCATGAGTGTATCCCACGGTTTGCCAATGTCCATTATTGGACACCCATCCACCACCATCGATGTAAGATACATGCCATACATTTATTGAATTTAATTTGAAATTTGTGTTTAATTTGAAATTTGTGTCATGGTAACACATATTTTGTAAGTTATTGGTTATTAAATGTTGTTGGGTAGTATATACTTATAGTTAAATTTATATACTGTCTATCAACATTTAATAATCTATAACTTGGTAAATAATGTTTGACATTTATCATTTTTTACTTGGTTCATTAACAACTAATAATTTAAATTGATGAGTATATTCTGTTCAGTAACATTTAATAATCTATAGCTTGATAATAATGTTGACTATTCATCATTATTTTTTCGATTGGTTCATTGTTGGAATTTCTGAGAATTTCAGAACAAATAATAGAGAGAATAAAACTCTCCTCTTTAACACAGAGAAAAATAAAAATTTGTTTGCTGGAGACATAGATTCAAAACTTGAAAAACACTTCTATTCATTCACTTTAAAATCTATTACAATAAAAAAACTTCTTCCTCTAAGAGGGATTACAAAATGTTGGACTACTTCTAAACACAGTGCACCAAAAAATTCACTCTGTCTTCACTGTCTGTTACAAAAATTGCACTTTGTCTCTCACAAAAATGCACACTCTGTTTTGCACTAAAACTACACTGCTGTGTAAAATAAAAAACACTCTATTTTTTATGCACTGTTGTGCAATACAAAATGCATTACAATACACTACGCTTTCGGGCCTTTTATATGGCGCAAACCTTTTAATATAAATAAAACTATAACAAAGACTAAAACTAAAGTCTGTGGGGCCTATTACAAACGCGCACATGTTATATTACATTAGACAAGGTTTAAACAAACCTTTGTGCATGTTGTATATTTAAAACAATACAACATAACAACATAAACTCCATTGTGCGTTGTTTAAAACATAAAACAAAACGTTAATAAAAAAATTTAACATAAAACCTTTGCATCGCGCAATGAACCAAAACATTACTCCGCCGGACTTCAAAGTCTATGAACCAAAATTGAACTGGACTTTTCACGTTACAAAACTTGAACAGGTGATGTCAGCGCTTGAACGCGCGATCGATTATCAAATCGAACATATAATTCCATATCGCGTCTGCCAGAGCTCTTTGGGTACGGGCCCAAAGTGTGACGTGAAAAACATTCAAATCCGCCATATAATGATCATCGGGTCCGGAGCATAAAAATACACAGCAACCCAACTCAATCTTCCAATTGCGATTTGAGACGGATGCGCAATCAACAATTATCTCTGGCCTATAGAGCTCATCGAGTCCGGAACTTCATATTGCACTCGAGCCATACACAAATCTTCCGATTACGATTGTGCCATCGCATCGGCACATTCCATCAGAAAAAAACAAAAGAAGCGGAGGTAACTCTTGCAACTTCCGATTGCGATGATCGCATCGGAACCTCCAACATCAACAAGACACTTGAACTTGTGGGGACCACTGGGTTCCAAAACAAAAAAAAGGTCTCCCGCGCACATAACAATGATTTCTATTATAAAGCTATGTTTCCTCTGTTTATAAAAAAAGGCTCTGTTTTCTTTGATGTACATAACTCTGTTCTTTTAAACCCGTGAAAGGACTGGCACTGAAAATGAAACTGACTGTTCAACAATTTTGGTAAGTGGCTGGAGGACAAAAAGCTGGAGATTAAAAATGGAAAGCGGCTCTGCATAGGGATAGTTGAAAGTAACATTTCAACACTCCCCCTTACTTTCAACTGCTGGGTTATCAGTGATACCCAGGCATTTTCTCAAAAACTCAAAACTCTTCTACCCCAATGGCTTGATCAAATTGTCTGCAAACTGCTCCTGAGTTCTGCAGTGTTCCAAAACAATTTCTCCATTGTTTACCAATTCCTTGATGTAATAAAACTTTGTGTCAATGTGTTTTGTTCTCTTGTGAAACACATAATTCTTAGATAATGCAATAGCTGAGCTATTGTCACAAAAAATCGTTGTTCCTTTTTCTTACTCCTGGCACAAAATTTTCAACATCCTCCTCATCCAAATTGATTGACACGTTGCTACTGTAATTGCCACATATTCTGCCTCTGTTGTAGACAACGCTAAAATAGACTATTTCTTAGAAGCCCATGAAATGGCTCCTGAACCCATGTGAAAAACATAACCAGAAGTGATTTTCCAATCATCTACACTTCCATCCCAATCACTATCAGTGTATCTGATTAATTCTGAACATTCTGAAGCAGTATATAAAATACCATACCTTTTGGTTCCTTTAACATACCTCAGAATCCTCTTTGCTGCCTACCAATGTGCTTCCTTTGGCCTCTCCATGAATCTGGAAATCAAACTAACAACATGCATTATATCGGGCCTAGTTGCAGTCAAATACATGAGGCTGCCAACTATGCTCTTGTACAAACTAGGATCAAAATCCTTGTTGATGTCCTCTCTGCTGAGTTTTAATCCCATCATTGTGGGAGTGATTGCTGCTTTGCTCTCCTGCATATTAAATCTTTCCAACACTTCATTAACATATTTTTCCTGTGAGATAAAAATCTCATTTTCATCTTGTTCTACTTCTATTCCTAAGAAGTATCTCAACAAACCCATGTTAGTCATTTCAAATTATTCTTTCATAACTGTTTTAAAATTTTCAATAAGGTAATCATCATTGTAACCTGTGAAAATAACATCATCAACATATAACACAACAATTAGCATTTTACCATCTTTTTCTTTGATGTAGAGGGTGGCTTCTCCCTCACACTTTTCAAATCCATTTTCCAGTAGATAGGAATCTATCCTACTGTACCATGCCCTTGGCGCCTGCTTCAGCCCATAAAGAGCTTTCTTCAATTTGTACACTTTGTGCTCTTGGCCTTTTTTTCGTAGCCGAGAGGTTGTTTAATGTAGACCTATTCCATTAACACTCCATTTAGGAATATTGACTTCACGTCCATTTGGTAAACTTTCCACTTATTTTGTGCTGCTATGGACAACACTGCTCTCACGGTTTCCATTCTAGCAACCAGTGCGAAATTTTCCTCATAGTCTATCCCATGCTTCTGCTTATACCCTTTGACAACAAGTTTGACCTTGTGTCTTTCTATTTTTCCTTCAGCATTACTCTTGGTCTTGTAGACCCATTTAACTCCAATGATATCTTTACCTTTTGGGAGTTCAACCAAATCCCATGTCTTATTTATTTTTATGGCATTAATATCCTCATCCATAGCTTCTATCTATTTCCTATCTTTAATAGCTTCTTCAAAGTGGATAGGGTCATCAACATGACAATATAAAGCAAACAAAGAGTTCATACCTTCATTTGCTGCCTCTTGCTCATAAATTTCATTTAAATTTCTGAACTTCTTTCCTCTTTCATTTGGTGTATGAGTGCTTGAAGTAGCACTCGAATTTCCTCCTTGTGGTGTGCTTGGAGAAGCAATTTCATTTCTCCTCAAGGGTGTCTCTTATTGCCCTTGTGTTGGTGCTGCTGTTGGGGGATGGATTTCAGCCAAATCATCATCATTTTCATCATGAGATAAACAATGTTTAACATTCACTGTTTTCTCTATGCTTCCATCCCAAGCTTCCTCCTCAATGAATTGAACATATCTGCTCACAATAAACTTCTTGGTGGATGGGTTGTACAACCTATAAGCTTTGGATTCCTCACTGTATCCAATGAAAACACATTTCTTCCCCTTGCTGTCCAACTTCTTTCTTAGCTGATTTGGAATGTGTACATAAGCCACACATCCAAAAACTTTCATGTGGGTGACTCCTTGCTTTGTCCCACTCCATGCTTCTTCCGACACTTTTTTCATATCTGCTTTTGTAGGGCATCTATTCAAGATGTACGCTACACAATGTATAGCCTCAGCCCAATAATCATTCGGCAAATGCTTTGCCATTAACATAATCCTTACCATGTCCATTATTGTTCTATTCTTCCTTTCGGTAACTCCATTTTGCTGCGTAGTATATCTAGTTGTAAACTGCTTATGAATCCCATTTTCTCTACAAAAATGTAGAAAATCTTTAGAGATATACTCACCTCCTCTATCAGTCCTTAGGACTTTGATATGCAGCCCACTTTGCTTCTCTACAAGTGCTTTGAAATTGCAGAATCTTTCAAACACTTAACTTTTGTTTTTCAAAAAGTAAACCCAAGTTTTTCTAGTAAAATCATCAATAAATGTTAACATATAGTGGCTGCTAGCAAGTGATGGAGTTTGCATCGGTCCACAATAAATCTGAGCGGACAATCTCTAAGGGTGCCTTTTCCCTTATGCTTTTCCCGGATGGAAAACTTTCTCTGTGTTGTTTCCCCAAGATACAACCTTCACAAAGGTTGTTCGGTTTCTCAATCAATGGTAAAACTCTTACCATTCCTTTTCTATTCAACAAGTTAAGACCTCGAAAGTTGAGATGTCCAAATCTCAAGTGCCACAACCAATTGTCATCTTTTGGTTCGCTTTGGAAAGCCTCTTGTGTCACTGCTGCTATCTCTTCTTCATTTTTCAAATCTGCTCTCATCCTAAGAGGGAACATTCTATTCCTTGTCATCTTCACTTTAGCAATACATTGTTTGCTGGGTGGTTTATCCATGATGGTGCATACATCATGCTCAAAGAAAACATTTTACCCCTTTTGAACAAGCTTTCCAATACTTAAGAGGTTACATTTCATTCGAGGAACATAATAAACATATGATATGGATTTATTTTCACCTTTTCTTGTTAAGACATTTACATCTCCTTTTCCCATAACATAAACTTTACTATCAGTCCCTAATGTGACTTGTGACTTCACATTCTCATCTAACATAGAAAACATGGCTATGTTTCCTGTCATATGGTTACTGCAACCGGAGTCTAGAAACCATAAATCTTCACTCTTTTCCTCAGCCATATTACAAGCTAAAAACAATTTATCTTGGCTGATATTTTCTCTAGTGAAATTTGCATTTGTTCTATTACTCATATCATGTTGCTTCTTTCTACATTCATTTGCATAATGTCCATATTTTTTACAATAGTGACATTGGACATTGGATTTATCATACCTTTTTCCTTGAGCATGTTGCTGACCACTTTGCTGGCTGCTGCCTTGGCCTTGGTGCTGATTTGGATTGTTGCCCCTTCCTTGAGCATTTTCTGGACTGTTTCTTCCACCTCTGTTTTGGCTTCTGCCTCTTCCTCTCTTGTTTCCTCTGCCTTGCCCTCTTCCTCTTCCAAAGGACATCTGGGTCTTAAAGGCATGCTCTAGAGATGAGTTTTCATTTCTACCCAATCTCTGCTCATGTGTCATCAGTGATGCATGTAGCTCATCAACTGAAACGTTTGTGAGATCCTTGGTCTCTTCTATGGTGGTGAAAATCACATTAAACCTTGAGGGTAGACTCCTCAATAGTTTCTCCACAATCCTCCTTTCTTCAAGAGTCTCTCCATGAGACCTTATCTGTGTGACCATTCCAATCACATGTGTGAAGAATGAGTCAATGTTTTCTGACTCCTTCATGCAGAGAGTCTCAAAGTCTCTCCTCAGCAAATGTAGTTTTGTTGTCTTCACTTTCTCCATGCCTTGATAGGCTGTCTTGAGAGTTTTCCATGCTTCTTTGGATCTCTTAGCTGCTGCTATCCTTGGAAACACACTTTCATGCACTGCTTGATACAAAAAGTAGAGAGCTCTAGAATCCTTCTTCTTATTTCTCTTCAGCAGTTCCTTCTCTGCCTGAGTTAAATCATCAAACTCATTTTCATCTGCTGGCTCTTCAAAGCCATCCTCAACAAGTTCCCATAAGTCTTGGGAAGAAAACATGGCTCTCATGGTTATTGCCCAGTAGTCATAGTTTTTCCCATTAAATTGTGGGAGCTGAGTATTACCTATACCCATGCTAGTGTTGGCTCCAGCCATTCTTGCACTCTAAATATGCTTCAAACACTTGACTGTGTTTTTTAAAACAAATTGAATTTCTTCAACAGTAACACAAAAAAATGACTTGAGAAATACCTTAGATTCTTCTTGACTGAGTCTTCACTCTGCTGGAGAAGTTGCTGCAATAAAGAAATCCTTCCTTCATCTTCTTTGACACCTTTAAAGAGCCTGGACTAGCTCTGATACCATGTTGGAATTTCTGAGAATTCCAAAACAAATAATAGAGAGAATAAAACTCTCATCTTTAACACAGAGAAAAATAAAAATTTTCTTGCTGGAGACAGAGATTCAACACTTGAAAAAAACTTCTATTCATTCACTGTAAAATCTATTACAATAAAAAAAATTCTTCCTCTAAGAGGGATTACAAAATGCTGGACTACTTCTAAACACAATGCACCAAAAACTTCACTGTCTCACTGTTTGTTACAAAAATTGCACTCTGTCTCTCACAGAAATGCAGACTCTGTTTTGCACTAAAACTACACTGTTGTGTAAAATAAAAAACACTCTATTTTTTATGCACTGCTGTGCAATACAAAATTCATTACAATACACTATGCTTTTGGGCCTTTTATATGGCACAAACCTTTTAATATAAATAAAACTAAAACTAAAGTCTGTGGGGCCTATTACAAACACACACATGTTATATTACATTAGATAAGGTTTAAACAAACCTTTGTGCACGTTGTATATTTAAAACAATACAACATAACAACATAAACACTCTCGTGCGTTATTTAAAACATAAAACAAAACGTTAATAAAAAACTTTAACATAAAACCTTTGCATCGCGCGATGAACCAAAACATTACCCCGCCAGACTTCAAAGTCTATGAACCAAAATTGAATTGGACTTTTCGCATTACAAAACTTGATCTGGTGACGTCAGCGCTTTAACGTGCGATCGATTATCAAATTGAACATATAATTCCATATCGCGTCCGCCAGAGCTCTTTGGGTACGTGCCCAAAGTGTGATGCGAAAAACATTCAAATCTGCCATATAATGATCATCAGGTCCAGAGCATAACAATACACAGCGGCCCAACTCAATCTTCCGATTACGATTTGAGACGGACGCACGATCAACAATTAACTTCGACCTATAGAGCTCATCGGGTCCGGAACTTCATATTGCACTCGGGCCATACACAAATCTTCTGATTGCAATTGTGCCATCGCATCGGCACATTCCATTGGAACAAAACGAAAGAAGTGGAGGTAACTCTTGCAACTTCCGATTGCGATGATCGCGTCAGAACCTCCAACATCAACAAAACACTTGAGCTTGTGAGGACCACTGGGTTCCAAAACAAGAAAAAGGTCTCCCGCGCACATAAAAATGATTTCTATTATAAAGCTTTGTTTCCTCTGTTTATAAAAAAAGGCTTTGTTTTCTTTGATCTACAAAACTCTGTTATTTTAAACCTGCAAAAGGACTGGCGCCGAAAATGAAACTGAGTGTTGAACAATTTTGGTAAGCGGCTGGAGGACAAAAAACTAGAGATTAAAAATGGAAAGCGGCTCTGCATAAGGACAGTTGAAAGTAACATTTCAACATTCATCAACAATTAATGAATACTTAGGGTGAGATATCCATAACTAGGGCGAGCTCTGTTGTGAGCTCCTATGTCTATATATGATCATCATGCCCACTGATTGTGACTTCATGCCTATGCGCAAGTTTGAATTTGGGACAACAACATATAAGTTGTGATCACACATCAAAAAAATCAGAGGAAGTTGTTCATGTTATTTTTTCTGTGTGTTTGTGTCTTTTGTCTGGTACTTGAATTGTTTAGTCTCAAAAAATTTCGATTGCTTACTGCTCAAGATATTTTCTCCACGAATTTTTTGACTTAACAAATTTCAATTTCTTATTACCGGGGATATTTTTTTTGTGCCCGTTTAAATCTCTTGTAGCCTACCTGAGATCTATTGCAACATGGCTTCTCTCAAACTTGAGAACTATATTGATCAATGAATCAATAGTTGGGATTGGGAAGAACATGGTTTTAGATGCCATAGCCCATAGGGGAGCCGATCAATTAGCTTTGAAAAAAGGGAATTATGCAATCTTCCTCCTCCTGCATATTTTTGGTGTGTATTGCAGAGGTCATTAGAGAACCAATTTGAGATCTTTTAGTTGGATAGTCATGTTCCAAATCGAGTTTATCCAATTATAAGGGCGGAGACAACATTTTTTAAATTAATGGATTTACAACTTGACCTGAGCATTGTTCCGGTTATTGTTTTTATGTTTTGAAGTTTCAATTTGAAGTTAATTGAGAATTAATCAAGTTGAGTTATGTGAAAGTGTGCATGTCAATTTAGGTTAAATACCCTCAGCTCATTGTTTTGTGTGTGTAATACTTGTGTTACTGTGTGATTGAATCATCTGTCTATCCAACAAATTGGTATCAGAGCTAAAGAAGAATGAGAAAATCCGTGAGTGAGCTCAGAGTAGAAGGCCAAAAACAAAAGGTCGTCAAATTTATTTATTTTTTAAATATTTTTTTAAACGTGAAAGTACACACGTTTTCAATACAAAACCTGCGAAAGCCCCCAACTTCTCCCAATAAAAACTGCTGAGATTTCGACATACTTGATATAATCCGCCATGAATATCAAGTTTAATCCGTTGTTTTCTGGTTTAGGGAGTGCGGAAACAAGTTTCAAATTTCGGCCAACAACCATGAACGGAAAGGAAAGTCAAACCTCGTTTTTCAAAGTACTTTCATTAAAGTTTTATTTTCATCTTTTAAAATCGAAATTTAAAGTCATGTGCGTGGCCGGTTTGGTTTTTGGGAAATCATAAAAGACAATACGTGGATGAAATCATAAAAAGACAAGGCTTTTGATTTATTAAAAAAGTCTTATATAAATTCCAAAGCAAGGGCTTTGTTTATAAGGTTTTTTTTTTAGACTTTTTTTTATATAAATTTTTTTTCATAAGATTTTATATATATATATATATAGGGATTTTTATAAAGTTTTTTATAAATTTTTATAAAAATATTTTATAAAAGATTTTTTTTTTTTAATAAAACCTAAGGTTTTATTGAAAGTTTTAAGAGGCAAGAAGAAGAGAAATTTAGGGTTTTTGTCAGAGAAGATTTTTTGTTTTAGACAAGATGGCCACGTCAAATTTTCAGCCACAACTTTATTCTTTTACTGGGAAATTTTATGATGTGTGGGCTATTAAAATGGAGACTATTCTAAAAGCGCATCATGTATGGGATCATGTCAAGTTTGGTTTGAAGAACCTCAAAACTATGCAGAAGAATGAGCCCTTAATAATGCAGACAGAGAGCAATGGAAGAAAGACAAGTGGAAGAATGCTCAAGTGTTGCTTCTTATCCAGCAGGGAGTGGACCGAGCAGTGTTCTAGAAGATAATGATAACTTCTTCAGCAAAGGAAGCATGGGAAACTTTGGTGACAAGCTATCAAGGTATGGCCAAAGTCAATATTGTTAAATTGCATAATTCTAGGAGAGATTTTGAAAATCTGCAAATGAAGGAGACAGGGGACATTGATTCCTTCATGAATAGGGTCATGTCTGTCATCAATTAGTTGAAAATATATGGTGAAGATATTAAATATCGAACAGTTATCGAGAAGGTTCTTAGATCTTTGTCTACCAAGTTTGATGTTGTGGTAGTAGCCATAGAAGAAACCAAGGATTTGGCAACATTGCCAGTTGATGAGTTGATGGGATCCCTTCTATCGCATGAGGCAATGATAGACAGAAATAAGGATTCCACTTTAGAAACTGCCTTCAAAAGTCAATTTTATATTTTAAGAGGTCGAGTCAGAGGACGAGGCGACAACTATGGTGGTCAGAGAGTTGGCCTAGAATAGAATGAGGATCAAAGTGGAAGCAGCAGTAGCAGAAGCATTCACAACATTCAAAGGTTTGAAAAATCAAAGGTGAAATGTTAATATTGCAATAAATTTGGTCATTATGCTCGTGATTGTAGGAAGAAGATAGTTGATCAAGGCAATCAGAGAGCTAATGTTAGTACAAAGAATACTAACTCCATGTTTCTAGCATGAAACACCATGCACGAACCGTCTGATAAGGTCTGGCTATTAGATAGTGGTTGCAGTAACCACATGACAGGAAACAATAATTTTGTTTCAAATTTGGATGCATTTGTGAAGAAAAAGGTAAAGTTGGGGACTGACAAGACTATGGATGTAGATGGAAAAAAATTGGTCAACATTGTGACCAAGCAGGGGGAGCCAAAGACCATATCAGAGGTATATTATGTCCCTGGACTCAAACACAATTTGATAAGTGTTCCCCCGATCGGGGTGTACAACCGCCAGAAAGGAATCCGGGTAGTGGCAACTTGGCGTACGCTCCCTCTCCATGCCATTAAGAACACTAATGACGGCTTGTCAGGCAAGTTCGGTGAAGTGTGTGAACACACAAATCAGAATGATGTCGCAGGGTGGCCAGGCTGGCTTGACAGACCGCAGGAGGCAAGTTTCCGTTAAGGTATGTGTTCTCCCTCCATCCCTTCATTCATTCATGCAAGGTTTATTGCATGCAATTGTTTGGAGGCGGCAGAGGAGGAGGCTCAGCGAATTGCATTCGATCAATCTTTCGATCCTGTCAAGGTATGTTTCCTGTCATTCTATTAGCTTTCATGAAGCCAATTGATGTTGTTTTGGTTATATTACTGTACAGTCATGTTGGGTTGGGTTCAATAGAGAACTTTTGCTTTGTTTCCCCCAAAATGCAACCAGTCCCTCTGTGTTTCCGCGACCCATGCATTCTGTCTGTCCAGACCTTATCCCCTGTTCGCCTACAAGGTTGCATAAATCCTAATATTTTGTTCACTGACCTCTGCCTTTATTGGAATTTAGGGACTAAGTTTCGAGACTGTTTATTAAACATTATGCTTACTTGAGCTGTGAAACGAATCAAGCTCCTAAGCTGCCAATTCAGTCAAGTCCAGTTTCAGAATTGTTTTTACATGATTTTGTCTGGCCAAGTCTTTTATCTGGTCAATTTTCACAGTTGCGCACACTGGCAATGTCCTCTTACACTCTGTTTAGCTTCCATATGCACAACTTCCACCCTCAGGACACATTCACATTTGTTTCAGGGTAGATCAAGGAAGAGAATAGGGGTTATCTGTTCCTCTGCCAATCAAACAATCCCTCACCTTTTCCCTCTAAATTCGACTTCAAACCCTCACACTTATCATCCTCTGTTTATCATGCACACCGGTCTCACCATTCCAAACCGTGTGGTAGCCTGTCGTTGTAAGAGGTTCATTCATCATAAGGTTAGATGGAACATTAATATATGGAATTTTTTACTGTATACTGTCAAGAGGTCCACGGTCCAAGATTATGCCTCCCCATACCGGATGCAGAGTGTACCCAGGAGGGTTGGGTTCCAGTGTTTGTATGTTAATTAAGTCATCAACGCTCAAAGGTGGCACACAAATTGTATCAATCTAACTCCTTACATCGCTGCTGTTCAATTTTGTCTATCAGTATTTTTAAATAGGCACATTCCAGCAATGGGAAAACGACGCGCAAGGGTTGAGGCTATCAAAGGAAAACAAAAAGTTCAGTTAGAGCCTGCCCCTACGAAACGGGGTTGCAAAACCAATCAGGAGCACTTGGAAACATTAGCAGCAACTTATGTGATGGGCAATTCCTCCACAGTTCGTCAAGAAATTCCTAGGCGGGAAAGGGAAATCCAAATCGAACTTGAAGACAATGAGGCAGCAACAGAGATTTTAGATTTCATAAAAGATCTAGGCAACACCCGAGGTCGCCTAACTTTATTCAACCAGACTATCCACACCTAATGGATAGTAAAATGTCTGATAGCGAAAGCTATTCAGAGTCTTCAGCCTGCTCATGCTAAGGCAGACCCAGCAAAGCCAGACCCACGCCTTCAAGCACAGCTTCTGGATATCCAGGACCAGCTCCAGCACATCAAGATAACACAATATCAGGCAACAGATCGAGTAAGCAGATTGGATGATAAATTTGGCCGAATAGAGAAGCTCCTTCAACAGCTTCAACAAGCATAAATGCCTGGGTTCAATGTCAAAGACCCAGCACCAGTCTCTTCATCAGATGGATAGCAGCTTTAAATATTCTAAATTTTGATGCATTTTCTAGTTAGATATGAAATTTCTTTATGTTTTATGAATGTACAAACTGCAGTAGTAGGACAGATAGCACATGAGAAGTTTAGACGTATGAAACAATTTTAGTTTTGGTATGCTTTTCACGCTTTCAGATGGCCAACAGACCTGGTTTCCTTCGGCCAAAGTCTGACTTTTATATTTTGTAGCATGTCTTTTAAATATAAATAGAAAATGGTATGGTCCTACCAAATTTACAACAAAAAAAAATTGATAAGTGTTGGTCAATTGACGTAGAAATGATACAAAGTTATCTTTCAGGGGCAACAGTGTGTTATTTATGACAAATCCCCAAGCAAGAAGCTGATTTCAAATGTGCAGATGACGAGGAACAGACTCTTTCCTCTAATCATGAACTAAAATGATCAGGTTAGTTCTTTTACAACTACATGTTTTGATGATTACTGGTTATGGCACTTTCAGTTTGGACACTTGCATTTTTCTTGTTTAAGATTGTTGCAATAGAAATAGATGGTCAAAGGTTTACCTCCCATCAAAGAACCTGCTAGCACTTGTGAGTGTTGCATCTTGGCAAAGCAACACCGTGAAAGTTTTCAAAAAGGAGTTTCTTACAGATCAAATTAACCACTTGAGTTGGTGCATACCGACTTGTGTGGACCTATGAGGATACAGTCCATTGGTGGAAGTTGTTACTTCCTCACTTTTATTGATGACTATAGCAGAAAGTCTTGGGTTTACTTTTTGAAGCAGAAGTGTGAAACTTTTGCAAAGTTCAAAGAGTTCAAAGCCTTAGTGGAGAACCAAAGTGATCGAAAGATCAAGGTATTGAGATCAGATCGTGGTGGAGAATACGATTCGAAGGCATTCCATGAGTACTGCAAACAACATGGAATCAGAAGACAGTTTACAACCAGATACACACCGCAATAGAATGGTGAAGTAGAGAGAAAGAACGGGACAATCATGAACACGACAAGGAGCATGTTGAAAGCAAGACACTTGCATAATGAGTATTGGGCAGAAGTAGTTGCATGTGTTGTTTAAGTGATAAACATATCTCCTACAAAGAGTGTGATGAACAGAGTTCCAGAAGAAGCATGGTCAGGTATGTCATGTAGTGTATCTCATTTCAGAGTTTTTGGATGTGTAGCCTATGCACATGTACCTAAGCAAATAAGAGGTAAATTATACGATCAAAGTGAAAAATGTATATTTACTGGTTATAGTGAGTAGTCAAAAGCTTATAAATTGTATAACTCTGTCACCAAGAAGACAATCATTAGTAGAGATGTTGTGTTCAAAGAAAAAGAGTCATGGAATGAGACTGTAGACACACTAACCGATGCACAAGAACCATTAATGGAAGAGGATGATGTAGAAGAAATGGAGCAACAAGAATCAAGAGAGAAGACACCAAACATAGTCACACTAGCAAGGACTCAAATATTTTCAGAGTAGCATGGATCTTCAAGCAGAACAACATACCAGAATTCTCCAGGCAGCCAATCAGGTAACGAATCAAGCGATGGTAAGAAAAAGATGAGAAGTCTAAAATATATTTATGATGATTTGGATGTTAGTTCAAATTTTTCATTGTTGGCATTCCAACCTTCTTCGTTTGAAGAAGAAATCAGAGATGAAAATTGGGTGCAAGTCGTGGATGAAGAGATGAATTCAATTGAAAAGAATGATACATGGGATTTGGTTGATTTACCAAACGATAAAAATCTCATTGTTGTGAAGTGGATGTACAAAACAAAGGTGAATGAGAAATATGAGATTGACAGATTTAAAGCAAGACTTGTAGCAAAAGGATTCTCGTAGCAACTGGGAATAGAATTTTGGGAAACATTTTCTCTGGTAGCCAGATTGGATATTGTAAGAGTGTTTCTAGCTACAACAGCTCAGAACAAGTGGAAAGTATATCAAATGGATGTCAACTTAGCCTTCTTGAATGGAATTCTAGAAGAATAAATTTATGTACAACAACCTCCAGGTTATGAAGTTGAAGGTAAAGAATATAAAGTTTACAGGTTGAAGAAAACGCGTTATGGACTGAAGCAAGCACCTAGAGCATGGTACAACAGAATTGACAGTTACATGATTAAGAATGGATTTTGTAGAAGAAACATTGAGCCTACCTTATACACAAAGGTAAATGAGCATGGAAATATTTTGATTGTTTGCCTATATGTTGATGATATGATTTTTACAGTTGATCTTGAGTTAGATGAATTTAAAGCAGCCATGATGAAAGAATTTGAGATGAAAGATCTTGGTCTCATGAAATATTTTCTTGGCATTGAAGTTGAGCAATCTGAAAAAGGAATTTTTATTTGCCAAAATAAGTATGCCAAAGATTTGTTGAAAAGATTCAAGATGGATAATTGCAAACCTGTACCAACACGAGTTGCAACAGGTACAAAGTTAAGTAAGGCTGATGAATGAGCAGATGTCAATCCAACTTTATTCAAAAGATTGGTTGGCAGCCTCATGTATCTCACAGCTACAAGACCAGATATTATGCAAGGAGTCAGTTTGATTTTCAGATTTATGGAGACTAAAAAAGACACACATTGGAGTGTTGGAAAAATAATTATGAGATACATATCAGGAACTAGAGATTATGGCATAATGTATGCAAGTACAAAAAAGACAAATTTGATTGGATTCACAAATAGTGATTTTGAAAGAAGTTTGGATGATCGGAAGAGCACATCCAGTTATGTGTTTCATATTTGTTTAGGTGTGATAGCATGGAAATCTAAGACGCAGCCTATTGTGACACTATCATCAGAAGCATAATATGTAGCAGCAACTTCTGCAGCATGTCAAGCAGTATGGTTAAGAAGAGTATTCGATGGACTCAAGCAGCAACAACAAGGATCAACAACGATATACTGTGACAACACATCAGTGATTGCACTATCCAAGAATAGTGTGTTTCATCAAAAGAGCAAGCATATTGATACTAGATATCACTTTATTCAAGAACTTGTTATCAATGGAGAATTTCACTTGAAGCCTTGTAAATTGAGTGATCAATTGGTTGATATATTTACAAAGCCATTAACAGTAGATTTGTTTGAGTTTCACAAAAAAACTTGGGTGTTGTAAGCCTAGCTGAGACATAGACTAGCAGGCATGTGTGAGTTGTCATGAGTTATGTTTTAGTTTAGCGGTCGTAATTAAGGGGGAGTGTTAAAATATATAATTAGCTCCTGCATGCATTGTTACACAAACAATTAAGTGAGTTAGTTGAGTTGAGTGATAGATATATTTGGTGAGTGAGTTAATTGAGTGTTGATCAAGTTGAGTTATGTGAGAGTGTGTGCATGTCAATTTAGGTTAAATACCCTTCACCGGGTTCATTGTATTTAGATAGTGATTTAGAGTGATTGAAGATTAATTGAAGAGTCACAACTCATTGTTTCGTGTATGTAATACTTGTGTTATTATGTGATTGAATCCTCTGATTATCCAATAGGTTTTAGATGCCATAGCCCATAGGGGAGCCGATCAATTAGCTTCGACAAAAGGGAATTATGCAATCTTCCACCTCCTGCATATTTTTGGTGTGTATCACAGAGCTCATTAGAGAACCAATTTGAGATCTGCTAGTTTATCGAATTATAAGGGCGAAGACAACATTTTTTAAATTAATGGATTTACAACCTGACCTGAGCATTGTTTCGGTCATTATTTTTACATTTTGAAGTTTCAATTTGACACGCATACAAATCCTTCTTTTATTTTTCTGTTTTTAACAAATGTATGCACAAATTACTTCGAGTCAAGGATTAAAAATCATGAAATGGTCTGGCTATTTGCAGAATATTCTGATTTAGAGGGCACTTAATATTTGTTAATATTTTTTTTTAAAGTCACTGGTCATACACATATCGAGAAGACGCACAGAGCTTCTTTCTCTTGTGTAAATCCTCCTACACTTCATATATACTCGCCCTCAAATATGGCCTCGTTTTGAGCCCCAAGAACCCATAATTACATGTCTCTGCACGTTTTACACAAAGATGGATATCTCATTGCACATCAGTGCCAACAAAAGGTACTTCCGTCTCTTCATGTTTTAGAAAATGATGAATCTCCCACTGCACTTAAGGGATTTCCATCTACCATCCAAGATGAGACAAATACATGCAATAACAAAGAAATGATCGCTCATATGATCAAGGAATCTTGATGAGGGCTTACCTTTTATCACCCTCCAAATTTTTTTTTTTTGAGTTTACCCAACTTCTCATCCTTGCGTAATCTGGGGAGCATCTCAGATTAATATTTCTAACTAAGCTATCTATTAATCTATTTTGTTTATTGTTGAATTGAGTTGTAATTTGTATATGGTATTGGGTTTGTTTTTTAATTATAGTTGTAGTTTGTATATGATGAGGTAATTTCATTTTGAGTTTGTTTTTTAATTAAAAATAAGATTTGAATTGCCTCAATATCATAAGTCTAATCAACCATTTCATTTGATTTTAAATTTTCATTTTATTAAAAATAAATTTGATTTTAAATGAAATCAATGAAATTTGATTTGATTAAATAACATTAATAACATTAAGTTGCTAGTGCTTGTTTGTTGTTGTGATAAAAATTATTTTCTACTTTGTGGCAACTCCTTTGTTCAAACTAAGTTGAGGCTACTCCAGTAGTGACAACTGTGGATAACTAAATTTCAAATTTCATGTAATTTGTTTAATGCAATATTTGAAAATGAGTTATAGCCTATAATTTTTTTAATAATTCATATGATAAAACTTTTAAAATGCTATTATGATAATTGGAATAAACTACACACACACACACACACACACACACACACACACACACACACACACACACACACAGTAATATGTATACAAAAGTTTATATAGTTTCTAACTAATTTATTTTTTCTTTTTCAAATAAAAATCACAATTTATTTTACTATAATAATGAATATAAATGCATTAAAAAAATCATAATTATTCAAATTGATGTTTGACTCTACCTTTCAAATTTGATACTTTATATTCGATTATAAATGATACTCACTAACCAATGAAAATGCACACCGTGAAAAGAGTTGAAAATAACCAATGCTAAAAAATGCACACCTTGAAAATAATGACAAATATATCTCTACCTATAATTTTATTTATTAATATTTAGAATTTTAATATATATATATATAATTTTAGACAAAAATATGATTAAAAATATTTATTATAATTAGAAATATAGTTGAAAAAAGAATAACTATAAAGAATAGTTTTTTTATATTAAAATGTATAGAATGTTATGAGTTAAGTGTAAATTAGAGTATAGAATTAAAAAACAAAGATTTTTTTGTATTATAGTAGAGTCATGTTAAAGAATTGAGATTGAAATTTCATGCCAAATATGTTTTATAAATTTATTATAATGTTGAAGTAATATGATTTATTTTTTGCTATTTTAACTACTCGTATATTAATTAATATACTTTGAAAAGTACGTTATTTCTTAGGTTTATATCAAGGAATTGAAAATTTTGTTTTCTTTACTTTTTAATAATAAAAAATTTAATCATAACCTTAGTATATCTATTTAATATGTTATCTACATATAAAAAATAGGAAGACAATCAAAGTCATGTTTCTTTTTTTTTAACATTTCCATATGTTTTGTGCAAAACACAAAATGCAAAGAGTCTAGTTTTTCTTTATCCCCATGAAAATGTAGTGTTGCATCTAGTGCAAAGTGCATAGGCTAGATTTCAAGTTGTTTTACCTTATCTAGTTTTTCATTCTACATTATGCATGTAGAATAGGTATTGTAGAGAGTCTTGTTGCTTTTCTTCCCATGGCTAGAGTTGTAGCATTTTTGTGTAGCCACGTCTAGTGTTGAGTGTGAAGTCAATTTTCCAAGCTATTTTTTTTTTTGGCATCTCCACACATTAATTATACATATATCTAGAAAATGTAATATTATTACTATTTCTCCTCTTAATGCTCCCCCTTTCTTCACATCACCACATTTTCACATCATCACTTAATAACTTTAAACCATATAATAAAATCCCTATAAACTTTCCTGAAAGAAATTTTATCAACTCAACAATTAGCACACCCAAAATCAAAAAATATATATCCAAATATCAAACACATTTAAGTAGTAAAATATGTGTAATGTGAAACTTAAATGTGATACCCTTTGAGATTATATAAGATAAATAATAATGTATGGAGCTTACAAACATGGTTTTTTTCATTAAAAAATATTCATTTATATATTATGAATACATTAATATTCCATGTGGTTGCATTGTATATGTTCAATGGGTCCTTTCACGCAATTCTTGAAGATACAAGGTCAATTGTAGTAGAATTTTTTTTGGATATTGCATGTACTTAGTTCAAGACAAAAATGGATAGTAGTTCATTTCAATCGTGTATTAATATAAATTTATAAATTTTTAAAATTTATTTTAACACAATTTTTTAATGAGTAAATTTTTTATTATGATTAAATTTCAAAAGGAGTAAATTTTTTTTGATGAAACTTTCAAGTTATTTTTTATTTCAATAAATAAAAATAAGAATAATGATAAATATCATACAAATGTTGAATTATAAAATATAATAACATTTTCTAAAGTATTCATTAAAATTTATATATATTTTATATTAAAAGAATTAAAATGAGCCTTTATACATCTATTATCAAGGGTTTATATAAATATTTATTTTAATATACAATACATTGTTTTAGAAACAAGGCTAAAAGAAACTACAAAGGGGTTTCTAAAAAGTACAATAAACTTGCCACTATTGAGTAGCCGCAATGTAGTTTGAACAACAGAGTTGTCACAAAGTAGAATAATGGAGTTGTTGCAAAGTAGAAGATATTTTTCGCCACTACAACATGACATTGAACAACAGAGTTGTCACAAAGTAGAAGAATGGACTTGTTGCAAAGTAGAAGAGAGTTTTCGCTACCACAACAAGGAGTAGTCGCAAAGTCAACTAGTTAGACCTCGAATAGTTAGACTACTAATTAGACATCTAAGAGAAATTTTCATAAGTTCATAAGTCCATAAGGCAGAGTCCATCAATTCCCAAAGTACATAACTAGTCAAATTAAAAAAATTGAAAAGAAAATCATAATTTATTTTACTATATTAATATAAAGGCAAAGCAAACATTGTAAAAAAATTATAAGGATAAATGATCTACTGCATAGCATAGAGAAATATGTATAAAAAGTTCTATCCAATTTCCAACTAAGCATTTCATAGTAATCTTTTTTTTTCTTTTTTTCTTTTTCAAATGAAAATTATAATTTATTTTATTATAAAGGCATTAAATAAATCAGAATTCTTCAAATTGATGTTTGACTCTACCCTTCAAATTTGATACTTGATCCCTAGTGAAACCCCTTCTACTTTATTAGAAGTGTACCTCACAATTATGTTAATTCTAATATAAATGATACTAATATTACTTTCTTATTAATGATCATGTAATAGAATACTGGTATGCACAATAATGAAATCAATGAATATGAAAGTATACAATTAAAATTTGTCAAAACATCAATAAAGTATAAGGATTAAAAATAACCAATGCAAAAATGCACCTCGTGGAAAGAATCACAAATATATTACTACCTACATCAAATATATTACTACCTACATTTTCCATTCACACATGAGTATCCCCATGCCCAAAAGGGATGGGAGTAGTTTCATCTAGTATGGATGGAAATAACAATATAACATCTTCACACGAGGGTCATACTACAAGTTTAGCATCAAGCCCCACAAAGAGATCTCTTTAGGACACTCAATTGATTTGGATCTTGGTACCAACTAGGGCACCAAGTTCTATGGATTGTCACCCAAGAGGAAAGTGAACTAATTGAGCTACACAATCATGCTCTATATTACTACCTACATATGAAGTACTGCTACTCTATTGAGTTACATTAGCAAAACAAAGGCACAATATGAAAAGTAACTCAATATTTTTTTATGCATTAATCATTGATAGATATAAAAAAAAAAATTTGAGATAAATATATGTATCTCAATTTCTTTTTAATCTCAGTAAATTCTTAATAGATCTGATATAAATAGGGGTGTACCTTATCATAATCACAATTGAGCTACTTTTCATATTCCATATTCTATTACTTATATGTAATTCTCAATCTAGTAAAACATAAAGAAAGATAACAAAAATTAAATGGAGATGCAAATTTTTATGCTTAGAATACCTCTCATTTAAATGGATTTACATTGGTGTGCGAATTTTCTACACATTTAAATAAAATTAAGTATCTACATTCAATTAAAATTAAGTATCACTATATATCAATATTGTGAAAAGAAAAATGCAGTAATAATATCAAACATTTAGAAAATAGAAGAAACTAATATATAAAATCATATCCTATATTTAATGGTATAATATTCTACTCAATCTTATTGCTTCAACATTATAATAAATTTATAAAATATATTTAATATGAAATTTCAATCTCAATTCTTTAACATGACTCTACTATGATACTATGATTCAACATTTGCAAAGAAACTCGTAGATCTTTTATCACTAGAAATTATGATATTATAAGGAATCTGTGGTAAATTTGTAAAATTTTCTCATATAGAAAATATACACACCAATGCAGATCCATTTAAATTCGAGGTATTCTACCCATAAGAGTTTGTACCTCCACTTTTTTTTTTTTAATCTTTCTTGATGCTTACTAGATTGAGAATAGAATTTAAGTAATAGCGTATGGAATATGAAAAGTACTTCAATCGTAATTATGATAAGAGGACACCTATATTTATATCATATATATTAAGCATCAATGAGCTAAAAAAATAAATTGAGATACATATAGTTATCTCAACTTCTTTTTTATATCTATCAATGTTTAATAGATAAAACATATTGAGGTACTTTTCATATTTCACCCATTGTTTTCTAATGTAAATGGAGTAGCAATACTTCATATGTATTTAGTAATATAGGGCATGATTTTGTAGGTCAATTGGTTAACTTGCCTCTTGGGTGACAATCCATAGAACTTGGTGCTCTAGATGGTACCAAGATCCAAATCACTTGAGTGTCATAAAGAGCTCTCTTTGTGGAGCTTGATGCTAAAATTGTTGAGTAGAAAAAAATTAATCTTATTGATGTCATTTAATAAAATCAAATTTCATTGTCCATGTGGTGTAGAGCAGTCGATGATGGAGTTCACTATTAAGGCACTCGGTGATTAGGATTAGTCTAAACTACCAATAAAATAAAATAAAATAAAATTTCATTGATTTCATTTAAAATAAAATTGCATTTTTTAACATTGGTTATTTTCAATTCTTCTACTCTATTAATAGTTTTGACAAATTTTAATTGTATATGCATTTTTTTAATACATATTACTCTATGCAAATAAAAAAAAAGTTATATATATATATATATATATATATATATATATATATATATATATATATATATATATATATATTGAAATACATCAAAATATATTATTAGAAAAAGTAAATATTAAAAATTTGACAAAGCAAATATTGTAAAAAAAAAATTCTCACAAAAAAATGTTTTAAATGCTTTATCATATCTAATTTTAGTATATTATTTTAAAAGTTTTAAATTATTAAAAAAAGTATATACTATAACTCATTTTCAAAAATTACATTAAAAATTTTACATGAAATTTGGAATTTAGTTATTCATAATTGTCACTATTGGAGTAGCCACAACTTAGTTGGGGAAAATTAGAAAAGAATTTCCACTACTATTACAAATTAATACTATTGAGACATTTGGAATCTTATTTTTAATTAAAAATAAATCCAAAATAAAATTACTTCACCATTTACAAATTACAACTCAATTCAAAAATAATTAAAAAACAAATCCAAAATGAAATTACCTCATCATATACAAATTACAACTCAATTCAGTGCCAGATAAAAAAGATAAATAAAGAGAAGCTTGACTTGCTTAAAAAGGTTAATCTGGGTTGCACCCTAGATTAGGCAAGGATGAGTAATTGGGTAAATTTAAAAAAAAAGAACAAGGGAAGATGATAGAAGGTAGGCATGAATAGTTGGGTCAATTTAAAAAAGAAAAAGGGAGGATGATAGAAGGTAGGCGTGAAAGGTTAATCTTAGCTGCACGCTAGATTAGGCAAGGATGAGTAGTTGGGTAAGCTCAAAAAGGAAGAAGGGAGGGTGATAGAAGGTAGGCTTGAAGGATAAGCAATTGGGTAAGCTCAAAAATTAAAAAGGGAGGGTGATAGAAGGTAGTAGTCAGAGTACCTCTACCTTAGATACCTATGCTTACTCTTCTTATTATGTTGCCTTCGCTCAAATCAAAATTCCTTGATCATATGAGCGATCATTTTTTTGTTATTACATGCATTTCTCTAAGCTCGGATGGGAGATGGAAATCCCTTAAGTGCAGTGGGAGATTCATCATTTTATAAAACATGAAGAGACAGAAGTACCTTTCGCTAGCATTGATGTGCAGAGAGAGAATCATCATTTTGTAAAATGAGTAGTCTTTAGTGCGATTTTTTGAAGTGACTTTTTATCGTGTAATTTCTCTAAATTTTGGTAGGAATTATGGTGTTTGATTGCTAACTTTGCACAATCTAAGTGCCTTAGAGGTTTTTGAGGGTGCTGAATCCATATATAAAGTCAAAAAACCAGTTTGAATAACAAAAACCAAAATTTTAACTCAAATTTTTTCGCAATCAATCAAAATTTGTTAAGTTAAACAATTCATGGAGAAAATATCTTAAGCAATAAGCAATCAAAATTTGTTGAGATTAAACAATTCAAGTCTCAGACAGAAGACACTAGGGAACAAATAATATGATCAACCTCCCCTTGATTCTTTTGGTGCGTGATCACAACTTGTATGCTTCCGTCCCAACTTCCCACTTGCAAACAGGCATGAAAGTCACAGTTAGTGGGCATGTCGATCATCTATATGATCTTGACGAAGGAGCTCACAAGAGAGCTCTCCCTCGTTATGGGTATCTCCCCCGAGTATTCATTATTTGTTGATCTGCCCGGTAAACAATGATGAATGACAAGCTCCAATTCAAATTTCAAATCGTGCTATTATTCAAATTTCAAATTGAATTCAATGGTGCCGAATTCAATGGATGTATGGCATATATCTTACACCCATGATAGTGGATGGGCGTCCAACAATGGACGTTGGCAAAAAATGGGAGTCAGTGATGAAAACAGGAGCCGAGACCTCAACGGAACAGAAAGAGCAGAGAAATTCAAATTTATTGGAGGACGTTCACGGACAAGAGGAAGGAACATAAACCAAAGGTGAAACGCCCTCCTTATCCAAAACGTTCAATAGTCAGCTTACTCCTTATCCAATTTGCATATATTGCGTCATTTTCTCGTAGGCAGTTTATGTCCTATAATCTCAAATCAATTCAAATTAATGTTGCATTTATTACAATGTTCACTATTGCCTGGTTTGTTATTTTTCCTAAATAAATACAGGTGAAATTATGGGTGCTATGAGTCCAAATTTATGTTGATCAAAGGTAATTCCATTTTTTTTGGATTCCTTTTCTCCTTATGGTCATTCTCAACTTTTTTTCGTGAGATTTAATTTATTCTCAAAAATTTTTTTTTTTATAGAAATATGCAGAAATTCGAATATGGATAGTTTAACTATTAACTATTTTTATCTTTTTAGCTGCAATCACGTAATAAAGTTTTTAATATTATTATGTTTTAAGTCGTTTAATTCAGTTTTTAAAAAAAAATTGGGCATATTGTTTTGTAAATAAAATTTAAAATAAAAAAAAAATCTACTTAGTTTTTAATCAAAATTAATTGAAAATTTTGTGAAAAAAAAGACAAAATTGTCTAACACTTAGATTATTTCAATTTGAATCTATAACTAAATAAAATTAAACTCCATACAAAACAATTAATATACACCTCAAAAATAATTTTTAATTTTTAATTTTTTTTTTTTTTTTTTTTTTGAGTAGGACAGCGTTTTTCATTCATTCTCAAACGAGTAGATTACATGGTATAATATCTTTCGACGCCTCAACCTGCCCCGCTAGGAAACCAGATCTGTTTGCCATCATAAGACATTGTAAGCCATCCAAATTTTTTATTTTTTATTTTTTTAAATTTTTTTATTATTATTATTATTATTATTTTCAGTTTAGCATATTCAGCTTTTAAAGCCACAAGGTTGGTAACTTTGACATAGTTTGACAAACTCGACACAATCCTACTACTTACATAGTTTAACAACAAGGACATAAACATAGATAAACATAAACAGTAAAGACATCAAGACTAAAACCAGCTCAGCCCTCTAAGGAGTCAATAAGTGTTGGGTCTTTAGCATTGGACCTCGGCATCTCCGTTTGCTGCGGGTTCTTTAGGAACTTATTAATTCTGCTCAATTGGGCGTTCTGTCGATGGACTTGAAATTGTAGTAACTAAAAATCCCTCTATATTTCCTACATTGCTAGATCTACTTGCATAAAATCAATGGTGTGCATGATAGATTTTTCCACCAAATAATTCACTCACCAGCATAAATGCAGTGTTGCCTCTAGTGTTTCTTGAATTAGGCACTATCATTTCTCCTTCCAGACTTATTTCCTCCTCCTCGGCTTGACGAGTGAGAGCTTCCCCCCATTTATCAATAACCTTCCTCACTTGGTAAGTTATTTCTTGTATGGATACGAGGGCTGGTTCTGCAATGTGGTCAGCTTGAGGCTTACACCCTCACTGTCTAGGAGCCTGCATGGATGATTCTCCATTTTCCTTCTGTAGGCTTCTTTTCCATGTTTGTCGTATGTCCACCCCTCCTGCTTCCTCCTTCACTGCCTTGGCCCCATTGTTTTCCACCGGAGGTCTTGATTTTCCTTTCAGAGGCTGTCACAAAGACATAACAAATTTTCATAGAATACATAATTAACAATTCAATTCAATGCTTATACATTTGACAGACCCGACTTGCTGTGTATACTCTCCAATGAGACCCGACTCCCTTACCCCCCATACCACCCGACTGTGACCCAGATCCCTCCTCCCCAGCACAGAGCCTAGGTTTGTCATAGTATCCTCCTACAAAGGAATATCCTCTTCCCTTACAGGTGCCATACACCCAGCTATCAAAATCACCACCCCTAGAATCTAGACGACTAGTCGAATTCCTCGTTTCACATCTCTGTTGGAGTTAATGCTTACATTCCATATTTAAGAAGTTGGTTTGTGACAGTTGAGAAATTCTCTCAACCTCTCTCTCTAAATTAGGAATAAGTTGGATCTCAGAAACTCTATTTAATAGAGTAATCTGACTGTAATCTGTGTGTGAGTGTGTTTGCACATACACCATTTGTGTATAATATGATTGTGTTTCAGTAATTATGTGTTTTTTTAATGTTTTTTAACATGGTATCAGAGCACAGGATCAGAGGCCTGTGTGTAATTGAGCTTTGTTGAGTGATTGTTTCGCCCGATCGATCCACCAGGAGTTTGAGCTGAATGTCCATCGATGATCCAGCACAGGAGGGCATTCATAGTTCAGATCGACGTTTTTAAATAGATGTTAATATTGGAGATATAGCTGCGAGGTGTAATCTGGGTTCTTGGAAAGCCGTGGATTTCCATGTATTCAGAGCAGATGCGCAGTGAAATGGAGTTCGCTGCAAGGTAATGTGGAATGACTTTAACGCATGGACGCAGCCAGCTTGGTGGAATTTTGCACTCGCACTGGGTGGAATGAAAGAACCCCACAAGAGTTCTGCAACAGCTTTTCGATTATTTTTTCGATCTATAACGCTTTCATCCACAGCCAGCACATGAATCTGGGAAGTTCTTGAATGATCTCAAGTCGAAGACATGTTCCCCTCTGTTTTCGACTATGAATCTTAGGATTTGACAGAAATCGGTGGGATTAAAAATCCTCGTCAATACTGCTGCCACTAATCACTTTTAAAGAGGGTCGCGCAGACAGAATTGAGCTGTCGGTGAATGAAGTGCAAGGTGAATGTGAACCCTTATGCGCAGTAAAGCATCAATACTGCTGAAGATCACAACAAAGTCAGTGGTAATCGAGCTCAAGCACGACGATCGAATTGCAAGGTCACCTGTACACAGATCCCATGGAGCTTGTTTTTTTTTACATCGATCACCGTGGCTCTCACGCCGAATGTGGCACGCTTCATTGCAAGACACAGAAAACGAGGTTAATAATTTCGATAGAAATGGAGAATTCGATATTGGTTGAGAGTTTGCGTCAGAATCACCATTTGAATGTTAGAGTCCTGTAGAAATTGGATTGTTGGTAAAGTCGGTGTTGATTTATGTATTATTATAAATTATTTGTAAATTAAGTGAGGATAATTTTTTAAATCAGATAAAAAGGTCTTTTTGTAACACTGATTCTAGATACATTTTGTATCTAGATGACTTTTCTAGATAACTAGCGAGTACAGCGGTTGGCACCCATGTATCTCGGTGGATGGGAGCTCGTCCATAGAATGACTAGGAGTTCAGTGATTGCAATCAATTTTTTTTTTTTCGAAGAGATCAAGTGGCAGTAAGGCTCAATATGGATGGTTGTCCAGATAGTATGGCAGTTGCGGATCTAGGGAAGGATCCCTCGTTAGTGGTAGACGTGGAAGTGGTCTCCTAATGAGGTTATGCGACAGATTGGGATGTTGTCTAGTAATTGACTTCAGGAGGTCCTTGATTCGGGAGTTGAGGAAGCGAACTCGGGAATCCAACTTGTCAACTACACCTTTCCGAGGGTTATGAGGCAACTTGATGGAGCATCTATTGATAAGCTTGATTATTTTGTTATTTTTCATGTAATGTAATCATTAAGGGGGGATGTTGGAGTTAATGCTTACATTCCATATTTAAGAAGTTGGTTTGTGACAGTTGAGAAATTCTCTCAACCTCTCTCTCTAAATTAGGAATAAGTTGGATCTCAGAAACTCTATTTAATAGAGTAATCTGACTGTAATCCGTGTGTGTGAGTGTGTTTTCACATACACCATTTGTGCATAATATGATTGTGTTTCAGTAATTATGTGTTTTTTTAATGTTTTTTAACAATCTCCTCCCCAGTTTTCGAGTGGTCGGCCTACGCTTGACTTGGTCATCCCAGCCTTCTAATCCCCTGCCCATGTCCCCATCCACCATCTTACATAGCATAATCCCAAACAAAATAGAAATCAACTGAAATTTGCACAGATTCCTCCCTCTGGTATCCCCAAACACCCAACCATGCAACCAAACAATGCTTCACATTTCAGTCACCCTATTAACTACATTCATCACGCAGACCTTAACTTGATCCATATACAAGGGGTTTGAGAAATATAGAAATTTACATACCCTTAAGCCTCGAAGCGATGTCGTAGGATGCAGAAGTTTGGTTCAACCCCTCTGACCTCCATTGCACACAAATTCACCACCTTCCTCACTATTCATGCAAGGAACCAAACATGACGAATAAAATCCTTACGGTTCGTCCCACCTATTTTATCCTTCTTCCTCGGGTAGAGCCTTCCTCAGAAGGAGCACCCCCCCGTCACCTTCATCCTCCCTCGCCATTGATACCCTGTCACTTGCCCTCGCCCAGGTTGGTCTGCCCGTCGTACAAGCTTACCTTAACTACCTTCATCACTCCGCATTTGGATTTGTGCCCTAGCCACACCCTGATTGGGGGTATCTCCCTTCATTAATAATTTGAGAATTGGAATCTTTATGGTCTTGAGTTAGGATACTGATCAGAGGCCCAAAATATTTTGGATGAGTACTACCCCAGTCTATTCTTAGGTTGGTTCCTCTGTGAGCACACCCCTAGTTAGCTAAAAAAATCACAGCTTTATTGCCACTACGAATAACATGTTGGGGAATGATGTAATCGAATTTGCGGATCTTTTTAGCCACATCTTGGACCAAGCTCACCATTCGCCAACTTTTTCTTAACTTTTGCCATGTTGCCCCTTGTTTTAGGTGTTTAATAGTGTTGATTACCAATGTAGAATCTCCCTCCACAACTAATTTCTGATACCCCTTCTCTCGAGTGATGATGAGCCCCTGCTTTGCTGCATGAAATTATGCTTCGTTGTTGCTGGCATTGCCATAGTCCGTAACATAAAAATTCAGAAACAACCCTCTGCTATATCTGAATATGCCTCCAAACGCAGCCTCCCCTGGGTTACCTTTGGAGGCCTCGTCAAAGTTCAATTTGATAAAGTCTAGAGGGGGGCCATGATATTGTTTTGGAGACACTTGTCTCGGGGGTTGAAGCTTCCAATATGTCGGGGCCAACATGTGTGGCATAAGGTTTAGGCCATCTAGAATGGTAGCTTTGTCCGAAGCCACTTGCCAGTCATCTGGGTACCATTTTTATGACAATATCGTCTCCCTGATATTCTCTATTATCCCCTTGCAGACTACTCTACTTGGTGTCTGTATGTACTCTTAAGATTCTCTGATTTTTTTCCTTCCAAATACCCCATATAAAAAATCCCATACTTATTGTCCATGCCCAATTGATCATTGAATTTTTAAATATCCCTATTCTCCATTTCTCTAAGGTTGATCGTATACTAGTTATGTCCCTGTCAGTGCAGCCAAAGAGATCTTCCAAATGTTTTCACAGTGAAACCGCGTAGGAGAATCCATTTAACAAGTGTTCTCCATCCTCCTTTGCCTCTTCACACATGCTGCACCTGGTGGGTCCATAGAGACCCCGTTTTTGTAGCCAATCCCACCATCCAGAGGAAATATGTTACTTTGGGCACGTGCTGATAAGGACAGAAATTGCGCCATAAGGGATTCCCTTGAAGTGTTGAGATTGCAACAAGATGATGAGCTTAGTGAAAAGAGTCGCCTTCACTAAGTGGGCCTGCAGGCTATTTTTGACGCAAGTCTATTTTTAGACATGTCGATCATATTCTATGAGTTGCAGGATGCTATTTGTGGATGGTTAGTCAAGTTGGAAAAATAGATGGACTTTTATTTTTAGACATACTGGGCGGAATCTATTTTTAGATTGCCAGTCTAAAAATAGATATTTTGAATATTATTAGCTCTTAATAATATTTGGACTATAAACATTATCTTATTCTCTTGGAGCACTTCAGTTAAGTGCACAGATGTGGCACAAGAGCTGATAGAAGGAATTACGTTATTCTTGAGGGTTAAGTGGAGCTATTGCATGGAGACTTCAGTTAGAACTCATGTGACAGAGTTTGGTGGAGTTATTGAGGTAGTTGGTGGAGTTGTGTTCAATTTAACTCAGTTAGACACAGTTGAGCTAGTTGTATCTAGTCTAACTGATTGATACACTAGTGAGAGCGGTGTGAATTAATTATTAATTAATTCACTAAATATTAGCTCATTAATCAACTGAAGAATACATCAGTTAACTACAGTGCATGGATAGTTTCAGTGGAGACCAGTGGAGAGCTAGGTGAAAGAGCAAGTGTGACTATCAGTTGTGACTATACTGGTGCATGAGTTTGCACCACACATTGATGGAGATGCCAATGAGGATTGCGCAGTGCAAGCTAGGTGGATTCAAGTTCATTCAGAGCCCATATTCAACAGGGACTGTGCAGTAGAGGCAGGCTAGCAGGTGGCAGAGGATCGGTGCATGGATTTGCTAGATCAGACCTGATTAGTGTGTAGCGATTGGAGATTGTACTGAGAGCTTGTGAGAAGCTTTGTATGATGATTGTTACATGATATCTATGACATATATTATACAGATAGTTGGGGGTTTTCAGCTTTAAGCTTTCCCATAAATCATTGTGTTAATGTGTGTGAATTTTTATGGTTTTAATGTTTGCATGTAATTGATTTAATTTTCGCAAGTAATGATCAATGGTGGAATAGATTATGTATTGTGCATGAAGTCAAATAGTGTATGATCAGGTGAATCTTAGACATATAACATATCAGTTATATAATTTCTACATGAAGAAGAAAATACTCTGTAGTGATGTTGTAAGACTCCTTTACTGTGAAAATTCCTTTAGAGTTGTACCCCCATCTCAGTACATCCCTACTTTCAGATACTACAATTTTCCTGGATTGTAATTCCTCTTCCAGCTTCCTCCATTGTTCCGATTCTGGTGCATACATCCAGTCTGCTTTGGTTTTCCAGGTTCACCATCCTTCCCTGCTTTCCTGCTTCCAATATTGACTCGTTTTGTGTTTCCCAGTGGAGGTATATAGGAAAATATCTCCTAGGTCCATTCAACTGAATATATTTTCTCTCTACTGCCATGCTTCCTGCCAGAAAAGAGCCTTGTTTCCATCCTTTATCTCCCAAAATGAATGCTTCCTGACCAAATCTTTATTGGCCAAGGCTAGGTTCCATATGGATGATCCCTTTGGTGAAATATGTGTTCTTAAAATTACTTCAGGCATTTGAGGCATCCCGTATTTGCAGGGCCATATGTTTTTCCATATGTATTGACCACTTTGCAGCCATCTCCATGATATTTTTGCACACTAGGTTTAGGGTATAAGGATCTTGTAGCCCAAGCTGCCCTTCCAACTTGGTTCTAGTAACTTTGTCCCAGGAAACCAAGGTCCACTTCTTAGTTTCCTGAGCCCCTCTCCACATAATTTTTTTGAGAACTTCAACTATGGATGAGCATGTTGTCTTAGGTGAGGCTAGGCGAGATAACTGATAGATAGGTATGGATTGGAGAACAAATTTCAAAAGGACCATCCTTCCTGCCATGTTTAAAGCTCTGAATGACAAAGATAAAGTATGGACAAGGTTCTTTCTATGAGATATTTCTAGCATGTCATGCGTAGGGAGTTTAGGATGAGGGGGAATCCTAAGTATTTAGCCACAAGGGATCCTATTTGGAATCCCAGTGTTCTAGAAAGAAAATATTTGGTAGCCATCGAGGTGTTGAAGAAGTAGACACTGGATTTATCCTCATTGATCATAGTTCCAAAAGCTTTCATAAAATAGTTAAGGATTTTCTTGATGGCTTTGGCTTCTTTGAGGGTTACTTAATAGAACAACATGATATCATTGACAAACTGTTGGTGGGTAAGTGTTAGATCGCCCCCCAGAGATTAATACCTTTCAGGGATCCCGAGCTCACAACATTTTTTATGTAGCAACCTAGTCCTTCAGCAACCAGGATGAAGAGGAAAGGGGAAAAATGATCCCCTTTTCGTAAGCCTCTGGTCGAGTAGAAAGTGAGGGTAGGGGAGCCATTTAGGAGGATGGAGAAAACATGGGTGGATATTAAGGAGGAAACCCAATTAATCCATGTGGGGCTGAATCCAAAATAACGATGAATGCTATTAAGGTAACTCCAACTTAGTCTATCATACACTTTAGATAGGTCAATTTTGATGAGCATACCTTTGGCTTTCATATTTTTAAGGGAATGAATGACTTCTTGAGAGGCTACAATACCGTCCATGATCTGTCTTCCCTGAAAAAATATGGTTTGTTCCAGGGATATGAGAGATGGGAGTAGCGAGTAGCAGCTTGAGCCTTTTGACCATGACTGTAGAGATGATCTTATAAAAAAACATTGCACAACACAATCGGTCTAAAATGTTGTGGTTCCTTCGACTGCGAGGTCTTAGGAATTAAAGCAAGAAAGGTAGATTTGAGACCATGGTTTACCTATTGGGTGCATCTGGACTCTTTCATGATTTCCCATATATCATTTCCCAAGAAGCACCAAGTTTCCTGGAAGAATTCGACTGTGAACCCATCGGGCCCATGAGCCTTATTTCTGGAAATTCCTTTTACCACTTCCTTCACTTCATCCATCGAGATGGCCCTCATCAGAGCCATATTTTGGTTTCTGCTGATCATTTACGGAATGTGCTGAGTTATGCATTGGATATCCTCCTCTTTGTTCTAGACTGGCTACGTGAGGAGAGACTGAAAGTGATCAACCAACAGATTCTTTGTTTCTTCATGCTCTGTTCACCTATTACCATCTGAATCCTTCAAGGAAGTGATCATGTTTTGTTGGCGGTGCTGGATCATTGCTTTATGAAAAAATTTGGTGTTGCACTCCACTTCTCTTAGCCATTGAACTCTCGATTTTTGTTTCCATAGAAGCTCCTCCTGTTGCCTCTTCTCCTCTAACTGATTTAGGGTTCTTCCTTCTTCTATTATCAAGGGGTCAGTTCTTCCTTTCATTATTATTCTTTGTTGTATTTCTTCCATCTTTGCCTGCAACATACAGTTGTCCTTCAGGATATTTCTAAACTCTATTTTGTACCATATTTTGATTCTCCTCTTTAGCTCCTTGAGCTTAAGTTGGAAGGCATGCATTATGTTCTGACTCTGCACCCTGATCTCCTTCCACCAGTCTTCCATTTTACCCACAAAATTGGGATCGTGCAGCCAAAAAATCTCAAAGCGGAATGGCCTATTCTTGGGAGTAATTTTTAGATCTATTTCAAGCCTGATTGGAAAATGGTCTGAACCTAAGTAGGGTCTAATAGAGACTTCCAAGAAAATGTCTCTGTTTATGATGTCTTTCGAGACTAGAAAGAAATCTAACCTTGAGGCGATATAGTTTCCCTCCCTCGCCGATTGTTCCAAGTGAATATGCCATTGATGATTAGGGTGTCTTCAAGATGTAAGTCGGATATCAAATCCCTGAAATTCTCCATGTATTGATTCAACCTACGCACACCTCCCTTTTTCTCTTCTACAGAGGTGATAAGGTTGAAGTCTCCTCCCACAATCCAAAAAGTGTCATGGTTTATCTCTCTCAAATTCCTCAATTTATGGAGGAACTTTGCACACTCTCCTGGAATATGAGGCCCGTAGACCGTTGAGAGTAATACCCAATCTCTTGTGCCTATGAGGTGAAAGCATCTCGAGAGAATGCGCAAAAGGCTTACCCAGTTGTAGAAAGAAACCTTATTCGAATTCCAGAGGACGACTAATCCCCTTGCACTCCCTCTAGCATCTTCCGCCATTACCTCGTAACCTAGGCACAACTTCTGGATGATCTCCTTTAACTTAGCCTCTGAGAGTTTTGTTTCCTGCAGGCACATTATACTGGGTTTATCTTTCCTCAGCCTATCTTTCAGATATCTCTGTTTTCCCTTGCTATTCAGGCCTCTGATATTCTAGGATTGCACAATCATTGAGATGGTGTTTTTAAGTAGTGAAACATCGCTGATAGTGGCGTTACACTACCCTAGTTAACCAAAATCTCCCCTACTAATTTTATTGATTCCTGTAAGGTCTTCCTCCCTCTTTTTTCCCACTTTATTCTAGTTGTTCTAATCCTGGGTGGTTCCTGTTGGGGTTCCTGGCAAGGTAATTCATTTTGCTTGTTTTAAAGCTTGTTGCGCTTGATATCTTTGAAATGTATCCCTGTAAAGTCTCTTTTGGTCTTCTGGGATGAATCTTTCATCCAGATTCCTTTATTCCTGTAATATATTTTTTAATATTTCTCTTCATTGCTCAAATCTTCTCGGATTCCATCAATTTCCATGGATTGCTCGAGCCCTGTTTCTGGCCCTTCTTGTCCTGCTGGTTCCTCTTGGGCTTTCCTTTTTTATATTAGGGTTGTTCTGGGTGTCTCCCTTTCCCCCCCTTCATTATCGCTCCTCTGGCCTTTCGGGCTTTCCCCTTCTTCTTGGAGAACTTCAAATCGATTTTGGCTGACCTCATTTTTCTGGGTTTCTTTATTTTGATTCACCATTGGAGGTTTAGTCGCCTTCCTACGGTTGGATACCTTTTGAAAGCCTTCATCTTCTGCGACCGGCTCGACCCCCTTTGTCTTCTCCTTTGTATCTTGCTTCGCCATCTGGTTCAAAGGGAATTCCTTGAACATATGTCCATATTCATGGCACCTTCGGCATCCGAACGAGATATGTTCATAATCTATCGATTGTTGCCATACTTTCCGGTGATATACTAGATCTATCAAATCTGGGAGCAGTTATGAAATGTTCATATATACACAGATTCAGACATAAGATGTGCATCTCCCCCTTCTTGTTGCATCCGCTACTTTCACAAATCTTCCTATTCGGTTTCCTATCCCTTCTAGGATCTCTGGATCCCAAAATTCGATAGGTATCCCAAAGAGCCTGACCCGTACTGATGCTTCCATAAACTGTTCCAGGTCAGGGTTATAGCACTCTTCCCAAAATCTCACGTAAAGCCCAACATTGTAATAGAAGTACGATCCTCCTTCAAAGATTCATTCTTTATCTTCGAGGTTTGCAAAAATGACTGGAAAAAAGCCCTTTGCTCCCAACTTTAGGTCTATGTGCCCTTTTGGTTGCCATTTTAGCTCGATCCAAATAATGAGGTTTTTTTCTGTTGGCCAAATGCCCATGAATTTTCAGATCAATGCATCATCTTTCATGTATTTTCTATAGCTTTCCAACTTGTTTTCTGGAAGGATGAACTTGGGTTTTTTCGTGGCATGTGGTAGGCATTTCCCTCGAAAGCGGTTCTACCATTGTGCTCCTTGAACCGATTCTCCTCTTGCCCCTGTTGCTTGTGGATTTGTGGGAGAGGCGGTTTGGTTTATGCGCATTTCCCCTGCCGTCACATCCTTGTAGGAGGGGATCTCTCCCCTCCCCTGAAACACTCATTCCTACCGTCAAACCCATGCAGGCACAACACAGGTTGCAACTATTGAATCATATATCTGTCAAATTCAGACACAGGTTGCAACTATTGAATCATATATCTGTCAAATTCAGACACAGGTTGCAACTATTGAATCATATATCTGTCAAATTCAGAAATTTTGGTTGAAACCCTAGATCTACCCTACGCTTTTTAAACTTTATTTTAATAGAAAAATTACCATAATCATATTTTATTTAAATATATAATTTTTTAATTTAACTATATTTTATTTTGCTTAAATATATAATTCAAATGAAAAAAATTCTAAGCTAATATTTTTAACTTAATTAATTTTTCTTCGTGCCGATCTATAGTTGATTAAAATGGGAACAATTCAGTACAAGAAAAATGAAGCATTCAATGTTGAAACTATAGATGATTCAAATTGATTTGTATAATTTATCTTTTTAAGTTTTGTTTTTTATATATATTTTTAATTTCTTTAAAATTTAGTAAAAAAAAATATAAATAAAAAAATTGAATGGTATAATTTACATAATATTTTTTTTATTTATATTTTCAAAAAATTATTTTAAATAAAAAAATTACAAATTAATCAATAATTTTATTTCTAAATTTAAAAAAGTAAATTAATTAAAACTTCCCACAATATTAAAAAAACATTACATAAATTAAAACCTCTCACCATATTAATACACAAAATAATTCACAATGCATATCACTCGCTTGTGATACCTTGTGACTTGCGTCGAGGTTCAAAACCGTGTGGAATCATGTATATCGAATATAATGTGTTTAAATCCTTTCTAATAATAGCCTTCAACTCTCAAAAATATTTTCATTTCACGTGTTGTGATAACAATTTACAACGTTCCATAAAATCAATATGCAGGTACATATAACAAATTATATGAAGCAGAAATCATTATAACAACCATTGAACCTCAAAATGCACTAGAATCAGATATGTAGGGAGAGGGACTCACTTACCATTTTTGTTTTCAGAAAGAGATTTTATATTTTTCACAATGGTTTTCATTTTGCTGATAGGCATGTCAATATAAATATGTGACTGCTCAAGTAGAATAGTCTATTCTTTATCATTTTTCATTATAAGGAAAATAATTTTTCATGATTTTTTAAAATAAAGATGAGTATTAAATAAAATTAAGGAACATAAATTAAAATCATCTGATTACTTTTACATAATATATAATAATAATTTTTGAATAATTTATGCGAAAAAAAAGTGTGTATTAATTTAAAAAGGAGTTGTCTATCGATGCAACAGAATAACTGGGACTACAGTGTTTTTGTCGGAATTATGTAGATTTTTTCAAAAAATCAAGTATTTGGAATGTTTGAATTGCAATTTTGATAGTGAAAATGGATTCAGCACCATAAAAAACTCTTAAGGCACCTAAAATACTAAACTTTAACAACTGTAACCTAGTTTTTCAAAAATCTTTACCTAAATTTTTTCTAATCTTATCAGAATTTCTGAATTTTCTTTGGATTTTTAGACTACAACATTTAAAAAACACAATAAAAATGCACATAACTAAAAAAATTAAGCTATATCTTACTACATAATATGTTTAAACTGTATCTTACTACATAATATGTTGATAAGCAAGATGTTGTAAACTAGTGGCAAACTAGTGACACAAATTGAGAGCAAATATGTTGATAAGCAAAATGTAGTAAACTAGTGGCACAAATTGGAGCCTAACTTCATTGGATTAAAACAAAAAAAAATCCACACGACACCTTAATAAGGCTCGAAGTACAAAAAGAGATCACCTAGAATTTTAATATTTAAAATGAACTTTAGCCAAAATTGTAGAATTTGTTACCATTATAAATTGTATTTCAAGTGCAACAACGCTTGTACAGACTCCATGCAAACTTATTTAGTTGTTTCCCAATGGTGGATTTATCTGAACACTGAAGAGGTACTTTATTATTTTATTGAGAAAAAAAAAAGTGATTTTTATTATTTTATTAAAAAAATGGATAATTTAAATTTCAGTGAAGAGTTTTATTTTATTTTATTTTTTAAAATGGAATATAAATCTTTTTATTCTAAATCAATAAAAAAAATTAAATACTTTTTATAAATACCTCAAAAGTAAAAATTCCTTTACAAATTATTAGGAAAATATTTTATTAAAAACTATGTCGATTTGCTTCATGGCTAAACTTTATAGCACTAGATTTAAGTGAAACGTTAAATCATAACGGCAGATTGATTAAAGCAAATCCACATTGGAGTCACCAATCAAGTCAGAAGGGTTTTAAAATATGCGAAGAGTGTGTGGTTTGTTACAATGAAAACATTTTTCTAATTTTTCAGAAACCTACTCTGGGAAAAAATCAGAAACTTTTTTCAACAAAATTTATTATTAGTTTTTTTTAAAGTTAGTTAGGTTGTTTGTTTTTAAGATGATTATAGGGCATTAGTGTTTAATATGATTGAATTTTTGTCAATGGAATTTCAAATCAGTGATCTTTATAGTATATTTATTATTGATTATTTTATTTTATTGGTGACTTTTACAATACATTACATTATCATTTATTTTAAAAATGATCTTCACAATATACGAATCCCTATTTGTTCTATATCTCAAAAATTATTTTTAAATCAAGTTTATAATAGAAATTTTTAAATTTAAAAAAAAAAAAAATTATTTTTATCAATTTAATTATAAAATAAAATATTTAATATTATTAAAATTATATAATTAAAATAAATATTTCTAATTTTATTAATAAAATTAAAAAAATAAAATATTTAAATCCAAAAAAAATAAAAAAATTAAATCCAAAAAGATGTCATACTATATCATATTATATTTATTAATTTTTAATAAGAAATAAAATATTTAAATCGAAAAGGAAATAAAAAATTTTAATCCAAAAGATGTCATACTGTTATTATTTTTATTAATTTTTAATAAATAATAGAAAATATTACTTAAATTTAAAAATTCTAAATTCAAATAAGATTTTTAATAAATAATAAAAAAACATTATTTAAATTTAAAAATTCTATATATCTTTAAAATTTAGAAATTCTAATAACTCTTTTAATTTAATTTTTTTCCTTTATCTTAAAAATATATTTCTTTGAGTCAAATTTGAATCCTACAAACACAAAAATGGCTATTTGTTTGTAATGCCAATCATGTTTTTTTTAATGTATCAGATTTTTTTTGGAAATGAGGTAACATAATTTCAGATTTGAAAAGTTTAAATACTTTAAAATGTTATCAAAGTTTAGCTGAAAGTAAATATGATGAAACATTTGAAAAAAACTATTATGTAAATTTTTATTATGATAAAATTTTACATTTGAAAACTTTTAGTTATTAAAATTGTGTGAAAATTTATGTGTGAAGAGTTTATGTGGATAGAATAGATGGTGATGAGGCATATTGTTAAGTCATTTTGTGATGTAAATGTCATTGTTCAAAATTTGTAGGAAAAAATCTAGCCATGTTAAAGGCTAATATGGCACATGGTATTATCCCTAGACATTAGAGAAACATTAAGATCTAAAATGAACCTCCTAAGAAATATTATAAAATAATAATGGAAATTAGAGAAATTTTTAGGTCTAAAATAGTCCTAAAAAATTATAAAATAATGGTGGAAATAATAAAATATGATTAAATTAGATTATCAAATTTTAGAGGGAAAAAAAACTTCTTCTTTTTTAACTCGTATTTTAAGCTTATCTCCCTAGGATTTTACTCAAATTTCGAGTAGAAACGCTCACTGGATGTGGAATTTAATTCCTCATCCAAGGAGTACCCATATTACATAATATCTATGTACCCTACTACACGAAAAATGAGAAATACAAGAAAAAATGTTATACGTTTTGTCATGTATTTCTCATTTTTCGTGTAGGGAGGTGTATGGAAAGTATGCAACATGGGTACTCCTTGTATGATGAATTAAACAATTCTACATCCAACAAGTGATGCTCCTGCAATGAGTGATCCTGCTCGAAATTTGAGTAAAACTGTAGCGATATAACTTGAAAATACAAGTTAATTTTTTTATTTTTTATTTTTTATACTTGAATCATCTCATGGTTGAAATCATGATCTTGTACCGATATAAGTTGAAAATAGAAGTTGATTTTTATTTATTTATTTATTTTTAAATATTTTTAATTTTTTACACGAATCATGATCTTGAATCTTATTGGTTGATTTTGGTTGTACATTTTTGTTTTTTAAGATCCATTTTAGACCTCATAATTTCTCTAATGTAATTTTGAAAATACAAGTTGAATTTTTATTTTTTTTAAATATTTTTTTTTACTTTTTTACACGAATCATCTCATGATTGAAATCATCATCTTGAATCTGATTGGTTGATTTTGGTTGTACATTTTGTTTTTTAAGATCCATTTTAAACCTCATAATTTATCTAATATAATTTTGACGACTTAGATGCTCCTTAGTGACAATTTCTCAATCCACTAATCACACTTGAAATAATATCTAAATAACTTAGAATATTTAAACTTAATTTAATATAGGGAAGCACAAATTCTCTTCAGTAAATGTTGAACCTATAATTTTAACAATATGATATCTTAATTTGGAAAGATAAAAGTATTCAAATTAAAAAAAAAAAAAAACCATTTTATTTTTTTATCAAATGAAAAATTTAATAATTTTAAAATTAAAAAGAAAAATATATATATTTTTAAATAGTCATATAAAATATTTTTAAATAAAATTATAGAAAATAAAAATTTTATTCCACTAAAATTATTTTTATTTTATATGTACTATATATAACATAAAATCTATTAAAGTGCAAATCATTTTGCATTTTTCTTTCAATATTTAAAAACACACACACACACATATATATATATATATATATATATATATATATATGGCAAAGGCATATATATATTTATATATTAAAGTGAAAATCATTTTGCATCTCTCTTTCAAGATTTAAAAGGCAAAGGATTAGAGTTAATTTTATTGTATTTTAGTTAATAAAAAAAGATAAATTTTAATTAACAAAGCTGTTGTTGTTGTTTTTTTAATATATATATATATATATATATATATATATATATATATATATATATATATATATATAGATAATAAATAAAAAATATGTATGAAAATATATATAATTATTAAAAATCAATATAGATTTATCTTAATTTTAGATTACTAAATATTTATAGGAATCAAATTTCTTAAATTGCAAATTTCTTACTTTTTATTTTTTATACTTAGTAGATATATGATATAAATGAATCTATAATTAGAGATATAAATTTAATATCTCTATATAAAAAATACATATAACTAAAACCTTCATACAATTTAATTTTAATAAAACCTTACTAATATATATAACTGCATAAATATCTTTACTTTGACATGTTTTATAAATTAATGCTATGAATATGATAAATTATATGTATATATAAATATAAATTCTTATATATTTATTAAGTAAATATAAATTAGGAGTTTTTGAAATATAATGATGGTGAATATAAATTATCATTACTTTATTTAATATAAAAAAATGGTTTTATTTATATTTTATAAAAAGTAATTTTATTTTTAATTTTAATAAATAATTTTAATATATAATTGATATTTTTATTTGACATATATATATATTAGAAAGAAAATTTATTATGTGTATCGAGTTTTTATATAGTTATTAACTAAATTTAAATATGAAGTTTTGAAATAATATTACTTATTTTTTAGTTTTGAAATAATATTACTAATTTTTTTTTTAAATTTAATATAAATAAGTTTTTAGATAGATATTAATTAAATCGAAATACGAAGATTTGAAATATCATGGTTACAAATTATTTATAAATGTTAAAATGTAATATGTATATTATAAACCTTTTCTAAAAGAAATTGTGCAATTTTATGAATAGGAAAAGAAATTTCAATAAAACAAATTGAATTTAGCCCAATTATTATTTTATTAATTTTTTTTGTAAGTTTGGTAGGACCTTTCTTTTTCATTCATATCAAAATTGGGTAAGCTACATCCATATCCTTGACGTTAGGTGGCCTCAACCTGCCAGAGGGAAACAGAATTTGTTGGCCACCTAACTGCATGATAAGCCATCGAGTAACAAAAAAAATAAGTCTAATCATCCATGCCAAATAGGTCTGATTGTCTTTGAACTGCCTATAATTTAAATACCTAAAAACATTACTACAACCATACAAATATTGAACATTATGAAACTGTTGCACACAAAAAGAAGATAAACAAATGGAACTACATCAAGCTATTCCTCTCCCTTATACTCAATAGGAAAAGGGTCCTTCACGCTGGATCCAGGAAGCTCAGTTTGGGGAATGCAAGGGGTGTGCTCTTCAATTCGGATGAGGCGCCCATTCCGCTTCCACAGTCAACCTATTGTAACCATTTCAAACCTACTTTTAGCTGGAACTTAGCCTTTCCAGCCTGAGAGGGATCTCTCAAGGATAAAGATGATTTTAGATAAATGAAGATCAATAGATGGCTAACTCTAAAATTGGCTTTAAATGTATTTTTGTGCAGGTGAAATATTTAAACAAATAACTACCATTTGGAATATGGAGTCAATATAAAAACTTAGTTGACATATGAAACTCCTCTCATGGAAGCTGAGGCATATATATTCTGATGAAAACATAACATTTGTACAACAAACTAAATGTTTGAAGGAAGTTAGAGCATGTTGACCATGAATTCTAAGTAATCAAACAACTAGGATACTGAAGATAGAATAACATAACATAAAAGACAAACACTCATAAGAATACTAATGAATCCCATGTAAAGAGAAGTATGTTCCCATTTTCTATTATTAATAAAAGGATTTACAATAGTATTTTGTAGTATAAACATCCATCAACCCCCTCTCCATCAATTATATGCCTATTTATAACTTTAGGCACCTTTACAATGAGTCTTTCAGTAAGGCCAGACCTTTGAATGCTTCTAATGACACCTTGACTAACCAAAAGCAAATTACAAAGAGAGAATGTAGACAACTACTATTTTTAGGAATGTGAAACCTAATAGGACTTCAATACTCTTTATTACATTAAAAAACTTTAAAAGTTTCATGTTTACATGGAAAATATCATGTGCCTGAGGTGGCAATGACCATGACTGAACCATAAATACCCCCACCAAGTCAGGAGTTCTGTCTTCTGAAATTTGAGGGGGTGGTGTCATGATTGCTGATGTGGTTTTCATGATAAGTTGACACTTGAATGGCTTTGTTGAGGAGTCTATCTTCATATAAAATAAAACCATGTTTTCTAACCTTTCCAGGTGGTTGACCTATCCCAAAAAGACAATTAAGGCTTGAAAAATTACAAAATTCCTCTTCGCTGCAGAAACAAAGGAATTTTAGGCAAGTCTGTAGCGAGAGTTCATAGCATTTTCAACTTTTACGATATCTGCAAATTTTTCGCCCTCTTTTCTGATTGGAGGATGTTTGTGGTTCTAAAAAATTAAATACATGCCTTTACCTGCCTTTTTCATGACAAAACCTAACATATATTACTAAAAAGAATCTTCATTGAGTTTGTAGCATTTTCTTGGCTTTAAGCCCGAGACACAGTATGAACTTGCCTAATAGACAACAGATTTAAAAATTATTGATTTCTTCTTCAAAATTTATCATGGTTATGTAAGTGATGAACTATAATTACGCAAAAAATGTCTTAAAAGGTATTTTACCCCCTTTTAGGAAGCAATAGCTTCACCGTTGGCAAAGGTGGCTTCAGCTTCAACAAGTTCATTTATCACTGTCATCTTTAAGCCCTTTTTCTTTAGTTATGTTTGTGCCATTTCCATCTTGACCTCCAACTCCTTCTCTTGACCTTTGAGCTTCTTTCTCTCTGCCTGTAGCAAGATGTTTCTTTTCCTTGTGTGCTTCATCACTCTGCATAAGGGGAGGGTTCTCTTCAACAATTTCTTAGAATTTTTTAGGGCCTCATCATAATAATTAATATGCTCATTCACTTTCTCCTTGAACTCCTCTACCATATTTCTTTATTTCTTAGCCTCTTCCAACTCCAAATTTGTTTCAATGACCTCTTCCCTAACTTCCCTCAACTACTCCTTTAAAAGCTCCACTTCATATTTTCCAGTGACCTTCTCCTTGCCTTTCCTCTACTATAATTTATTCTTTTGTTGGGGATAGGTCAATGATTTCTTATACCATAGGTTTTTTGCCCTTTTCTGTTTCTTCAGTCTTCTTATGAGCCTTGATACCTTTGGCAAGTTGTAATCTAGTGAGAGGTTTTCTTGGTTTAAATAAAATCATACATCTTCACTTGAAAAGTCAAGTTTGTTGGAAGTGAGGACTTTATTTTTCTTTTTACCTCCTTTTACCTCGAAAAAAATAACCACATGAGTTTCTTATATATCTATGGCTTGTAAAATATCATCAAGATTACCTTTTCCCACTATCTGACTCCTAGTGATTCTTCTATGATTCATTTTGCTAGGTTTAGGTTGGTTGCTTGAAGGTGTGGGTTGAGGTATATCTGTCTTCTGCAAATGTTCCATTTAAACCTCCATGGCCTATGTAATTGGCAACATTTCTCCTTCCTGTCCACCCTCTGCTTCAGTTATAGGCCCATCATTCTTACTTGAAGGGTTGGTCTTTGATTTAGGTGTTTTCTTAGGAGCCAACACATCCACTTCATAACCACTTAGAAACATAAATGTGGTCCAGTCTCTATTTAATTTGTTCAACTCTTCCATAGCCAACAACTTAATTAATTCATGATGGAAGATAGAGGTTTCACTACTCTTAGGCCTAGCTTGTATTTTATCTGACATTTTTCCTAGGCTTTTGAATAAGAAAAATGGAAGGTCCAAAAGCTGCTTACTAGTGAAATGGAGCAAAAGCCTCAAGTGATACTGATATATCATGTGAAACCTCCCTTCACATTTGAAATACTTTTGAATCACGAGAAGGATTTTGGAGTAATTTTCTTTGAGACAACTTCTTGGTATCCCTAAGGTCATGTCCACTCCATTGTGCTCAGGCTTCAGGAGCTCATCATAGTTCTGCAATTTGAATTTGGTGGTTTTAAACCACTCTTCTCCTATCCTTGGAATCTCTATAACTTGGGAAATAGTTTCAGGAGAAACCACAAAATTCAACACACCCATCTTTGATGCAATGCCAACAAAATTCACTACAAAATCCTTAGAAACTTGGGCATGATACCCCTTCAACTTCTGACAAAACCTCATTCAGCCAGCGCTGGTGAAGGCTATTGCAAAAATTGGATCTTCATTGACCAATTTTAAATCCATTGGCTCATACCTGACCACTGAGCCCCCTTTGTTGGTCCTTTTATGCATGGCCATTCCTCTCAACACAGTGTTGGCCCCCTTGGAAATATGACACATGCAAAAAAAAATTATGCATAGCAAGCAGCTTGTAGACAGAGGCCGCACCTTCCTTAAGACATCAACAACAATTATTCTCAAATAAGAGAGGGAAACACTACAAGGAAAATACCCTCTAGCGGAGTTTATAAAGGAGGTTTTTAGTGTTATAAAATTGGCCAAAATTGTCAAAAAAACATATGCTACCACACCTGTTTCTGGTAACAGAGGTTTTGGCAGAGCTTTTAATGGAAATTCAACACAACTAAAAAAAATTGGGTGGCCGGAGGTTATTACGGATGTTTTTTCATTGGTGCTCTTATCAGGTTTTAACGCACCGATGCGTATCGGTAGACAGCGCACATGAGCGATCGAAGTAGAATGCACCGGGCCATTAAGGAAAAAAACAGAACCGGGCCTGGTGTTGGTGATACAATGCATGGGGCCGTTCTAATTGGTCTTGGGATTTGAGTAGTGCCCATAGGTCGTATAAGCGCACCGATGCGTGTATCTTTATGAGGCATCGGTGCTCCATATCACAGAAAGGAACTGAGATTTATAATTGGTATCGGTATTCGTGCGGTGCACATGGCATCTACAAATGCACCAGTGCTTATAGATACATAAACACCCCGGTGCGCAGTATCACACAAATGCACCGATATTTATAACTGGAATCGGTATTAGTGCGGTGCCCATAGAATCATAAATGCACTGGTGCGTATAGACACATAAGCACACCGGTTTTCATTTTTTTTTTAGAAACATCCACCTCTGACAGTCCAATTATTGTGATTGTTTTAAATTCATTATTCATCAAAAGTCGACACATCTTATAACAATATTCATATTAATTACATTTTTATTAGTGCATTTGAGAACAACAATGGAGAACACAATAGAATATATATATATATATATATATATATATATATAAGATAGTCTTTATCATACAAAATGGGACAATTATTCGTATCCCTTTGTCTTTCAATTGGGACACTATGTCCATTACATTAAACAAAATGTCTGATTTCATAGACATATTTCAAAAAATAAAACGCCTTGCTTTGATATCCAAATTACATAGTGATCATCTTTCTTCGCTTGAACTACTGTCACTGCTAGGGCTACTTCCATGACTTGAGTTATTTCAGGAATGTTGTGTTCACGGCGTTGATTGTTTTCTTCTTCTTCACTTTCCATCTACAAACATAAAAATAAACTGAAATGAGTGTATATACATTGGTGAGAATAATGAAAATTCCAATATTAAATAATATACATCAATGTAAAACGAAAAGAAAAATGACGTACCATAGCAACAATTGACTCATAAACTATATACATTCTTTCAAAACCATGTACCATGCCATCTTTCAAAATTTCATCATTGGCGCAGTTCCATACTTTGTTTCCTGCAAGTTTTATACCCCATAACAAATCATATATTTAATATAAAATATGTTTTTGTTCTATTAATTATAGATGGAGCTAATTAAAACAAGATCGATAGATGCTTACAAATTCCACAATTAAATTCTGATGTTCCAACATATACTCACAACCCATATTTAACCCAATTTAAATCAATTCATCTGATGGTTCTTCTTTGTATGTTAGCACCTGTTTGAAGACATTCAATGATGCTTTTTGTAAAACAACTTAAAAAAATACAAAAATGAAATCTAGTTGAATTGTTATAAGGAAGTAACAATTACTCACAAACTTAGAGATCGACCATTTTATTCCTTGTCGTCCTGTTTTATGTGCTGAATGGGTTCCATTTTCTTTTCTTTTCTGCAAGAAAATTCTTGAAAATTAATATTTAATGCTAAATTGTTTATTTATTGTACCTAATGATAGAAAAATTCAATGATTACATATTACATTTGAAGCACGTTTTTGTATTCGTTCCACTAGATCCCTCAAACTTTTGTAAAAGTTTTTCCCCCTTTCGTTAACTTCTAGCACCACTCCAGATGAGCCAAGGAGAAATTCATTTTCATTTGCATGTTCAATTTTTTTTCTTTTCTTAGAACAACATTCCTTTTTTGAGTTGTTGGTCCCTGTAAAACATTAAATAGATGTGAATTAGTAGACTGTTTGACACATGCTATCTAATAATTTTAAGTATATTATTAATGATAATTGAAAAAAGAAACTCCTATTGGATCGATAGTATTGTTTCATTCACCTGATTCATCTTTTTGCAATTTTTCCATTAAACTTTACGCTCTTCTGGTCGTAGATCAGAAATAATCATATCGAGCTTCGTCATTTTGTGGCTTTGCATGATACATAGTAAACAATACATATTAGCTAAAGTTACATATAGTTCAAAAATAATATTTTTTTTATAAAAAATTTACAAAGAACTTGCCTTTTTTTCTTTTCTTGATGTGTTAACAATATTTTTGTTACTTGATATCTTGTCATTCATTTCTTTATCAATCTGAAACCTGTAGCATATCATTCATTAATATATTTATAGATAAATTCTCAACTTTTCAGGTAGAAAATAAATCTCGAGACACTGGTGCGCCTTTCATGAAATCCGCACCACCGTCGGTGCGTGGATATATTAACAACGCACCGTAAAAATAGTATAATACACTGTACGGTGCATTTGGTATAATAAATGCACCGCAAAAATAGTGTAATAGACCTAACGGTGCGTGGGGTGTTATAAACACACCGAAAAAATGGTGTAATACACCATACAGTGCTTTCCTAGTTAAAGAGAGCACTAGTGCCCTATTTCAGATTTGGCGCACGGATTTAAAAAAATGTTTTCAATTTTTTATGACACAGAACTTGTGCAATGCGTTGTAATAATACAGAGCACCGGTGCAATGGCGTACGTAGGGTGCACCGATAAAGAAAAATCCATTTTTTCAAAAATTTATGCAATGGCTGAATGGATTGGGATCCGACTATGCAAGTCGTCCCGTGGGTTGGACGTCAATCTAAAATGAAAAACCCTAATTCTGAAATCATAGAAACATGGAGAAGAAAGGGAAAAAACAAAAAAATGAAGATTTCAGGGTAAAAATGGATAAAACTGCAGGAAAAAATAAAAAACTACAGAAAAAAAGTAAAAAAAAGAATTAAATTTAATCATGAAATGGTTTGAAATTCTATGATAAAGGGCTTGAATCACCATAGTTTTGGTTTCTAATTGTCTGAATACTTTTGTTCGAACGTATTTTGCCATGCACAGTGCCCTCGTGCTCTCTTGCTCCAGGCCTGTCTCTTGCAAAAATCTGAATGAAATTTTTTAGCAAAAATAGTGAAATAATGAAAAGTGTTTAGTATTTAAAGAATTATTTTATCAAATTAGATTTTCGAAAATATTTTTCCGCCCATTTTTCAAATTGCCGCCTTTTTTTAACTTAAACAAAATAGAGTTGCGTTTTTTTTATTTGCGTTTATTCATTTCCAGTGCGCGGAAATGTGACGCACTAGTGCGTTGTATTAATACGACGCGTCGGGGTCTGTTAGGATGATAAGGGCACCAGACTTTTTAAAGTTTTTTTTGTTGTTGTTGTTGTATGTAAGATCATAATAAAATAATGATAATTATAAAGTACATGAATTCATTTTCATTATTTTCTAAACTTTATATATGTAAGATCATAATAAAATAATGATAATTATAAAGTACATGAATTTATTTTCATTATTTTCTAAACCTTATGTTACAAAAATTCGTATTATTCTAGATTTGTTATTTTACAATTATTTGCAAATTTTCAAATTTAAATATTTTAATAAAATCATTTCACATTAATACAATTAAAATTTTCACATTAATAGAATTAAAATTTTACAAATTAAAATTTTACATACAATTACATTAATTAAAATTACAATTACAATTAAAATTAAAATTACAATTACAATTTTACATTAATTTCACATACATGAATTAGAATTAGAATTAGAATTTTAATTTTACATACAATTACATTTACAATTTTACATATTATTACATTTACAATTACAATTACAATTTTACAAATATTTTACAGACAATTCAATTACAGTTACAAATACAATTACATTTACAATTTTATATAGAATTACATTTACAGTTACAATTAAAATTTTACAAATATTTTACATACAATTCAATTGAAATTAAAATTACAAATACAATTACAATTTGTGAAATTTACATACAATTAGAATTAGAATTACAATTTTACAATTTTTCATATATACAATTACAATCATTTCAGAATAAATTAAATATTACAATTACAATTAAAATTTTACATTAATAAATATTTTACATACAATTGCACTTAAAATTACAATTAGTACAAATACAAATACAATTTTACAATTTTACATAGAGTTAAAATTTAAATTACAATTACAATCATGACATAATATTTAATAAATATCATGGTCATTTAATAATATTAAATTAATTAATAAACATCATCACGATCATGATAACGATCATACAAAAATCATATTCGACTAATAAACACATTCAATTAACATCAAATTAACATTATATATTAACATCATCACAACACAAACATCAAATATACATCTCAATATAATGTCAGATAACTCATGCGCCTATCACATATACACATCTATCTGCAAGCTAAACATTAAATGAACAGATCTAACATGACTAACAATATGCGCCACATCATGATGATCATCAACATGAAAATTAAGTACAACTACAACATGAACATAAAATACATGGACCATATATATATATATATATATATATATAATGTTAAAAATATAGAATTGTAATATAAATGTCATGGATTAGGCGCTGGTGGTAGTATAACAACATCAATAACACTAGTACAAGTGGATGCGGCCTGCTTAGTAAAGCTGGGTGCAACCTCGATAGTCGATGGTCGACTAGCCTGCTCATGATCATGATGATCACTAAAACTGATGGATGCATCCACTGGTGGTAGTACAACATGATCAATATGAGGCATAGTAGTAGTGGAGGTCTGCTCAGTCAATAGTATTGCAGCCTCGGCGGTCGATGGTCTAGCCTGCTCATGATGATCGTGACGAGTACTCATGATGGATGCTGCAGGCTGCTGACTAGATGTGGCCGATGGTCTAGCCTCATCACCATGATGACTAGTGTCAGATGTTACCAGTGGAGCCTCATGCTGAGCATCAGGCACGCCGCAAGGTGAATAATCATGATATGCATCTGAGTCGCTGCTGGCAGACTGTCCATCACATGCCACAACTTGAATATGCCTATAACTACAGACAATCCTCCTCAATTGTGTAACAACTATCGTAGCACCTATGACATGCCGCATCAGGCCATACATGTCACGCGACATGCCTCTCCACATCCGTAACAGTCTATCATCACCCTGTGTCTCTCTGTAATGAGCAAGCCTGATGCCCGCATCTGAAATCAATCCACAGAGTTGGCTGCCCAACTCCATCTGGTATCTGGTCTCAGGTCGATCACGCCTAGCAAAAGGTGGTACCGGTGCACCATGAGGCACAGGATCATCATCTCTCTCTGCTGCACCACCGGCCTCATCCTCCGGCGCATCAACCATCTCTTGATCGTAATAATCAGGATCGACACCTGGATCATGTGGTGGATCCAGCATCTCATTGCCATCAAAAGAGCCAATGTCTGCAAAATATATACAAGTACACAACAATAATTAGACAATTTCATTACACAATTTAATAAAAAAAAGTTAAAGAACATGTTAGAATAAATATAAATAAAACAGTAATATTACCTCTATCATCTGGCAGCTCATCAAGAGTGAAGAGGATATTGGGACACCCTCGCCAATCTAGTCCAGCATAAGGACATGGGACCATAATGAAGGGATGCAACCCGCCAAATGAAGGGATGCAGCCCGCCAACACTGGCTAGTAAGTCCAGCGAATCATGTGATATCCTCGCTGGAAACATAGTGTCTCCCCTCTTGGGCATCATCTGCCCCCACATGCGCATCCGGTCCTCGAACATTGGCCTATGAGGCTGTCGAACAAAACTAGGTCTCATCTCTGGAAACCTCTCAAAAAATAAAAAACAGCTTTGAAGAAAAAGGGAAGTTGACCCTCCCTTGTGCATAAGCACGACATCTATCTAAGGCCGTACAAAACTGTCACAAAAAAATGGCAGACCACCTGACAAGTTGTGGCTATTGTACTAAAGAATCAACATAGTATAAAAGCAAGAAACTAATGTGTTGCCCGTCACTGGTGTTGTGTGAAATGATCGAAGTGATAATAGAGAGGCACTGCACGTCCTGTATACCAAAAGTACCTATACGTAATTGACCTCCAGGTACCTGAAACTCTAAAGGAGACAGTACATGTGCTCCAATTTATCTCTGGGAGTAAACTAACTGACTCCCTGCTACACAACCAACTGGCACATCTGGGAATGAGGGAAAATCCACCCCTCTCCTCGATAGTCCTGTAATAAAATAAATGTCCTCCTCAGTGGGTGTGTACCACTAGTCAAGACCAACCTGAAAAACCCTGTCGGTGGGCATTCCACCTACCGAAAGATGTATCAAAAGCACACTATGGGCCTTTAGGCCGGAAATAGCCTCCTCATAGAACTTGATGAGGCCTATCTGCATAAGGATCTCCTGGGTATCTACAGTAATAGGGTGAGGGCATCCATCTCTCTCCCTCTCTCTCGCTTCCCATTGGCAAATCATGTCATATTTTTCTGCTTGTTGTTGCTTCTGTTGCTCCTGTTCTCTCTGAATCATTGCCATATCAAATAATTTTTTTATTAAAACAGAAATGTATTTATAAATTGCTTCTGTTGCTCCTGTTCTCTCTAAATCATTTCCATATCAAATAATTTTTTTATTAAAACAAAAATTTATTTATAAATATACATATATAATTTTTTTTGAAAAAAAAAAAAACATACAAGTTGGTTCTCCATAAAAACAGTTACGCACCGGTGCCGGTGCATCTTAATATTTTAGTGCACCGTCCCCAGGGCCCCTAATGAAACAAACTTCATTGGATTCGGTGCAAATGTCTATTTTTCAAGCACCGTGGACTGTATATAATTCAGAATATCGGTGCGCTGACTGAAATATATGCCCCGATGCGTATAGTCATGTCAGTGCACCGACTTCATGACAATGACATAGTTGACGGTGCGGTCTTTTACCTGGACGCACCTTTGACCCTCTTGGAATGAAAAATGCAGTGCTTTGACATAAACTAGGGTGGAAAATGAAGTCAACACACCGCACTGTGATTGCCGGGGTCAATGGTGCGCCTGGATAAATGAGTGCACCGCCTTTTTTCTTTTTTCTTTTTAGATTAAAATTATTCAGGGCGCCTTCCAGCACTGCCCCGGAAATGGTGTGGTTACCGTTAGCATCGGTAGTGGTGCTACCTGTAAATTTTATAGGTACCACCGCTATCTGGTGTGAGCCGAACAGCTCGAGCGCACCGCACGACAATTTTTTTTTTTAAATGGTTATTTTTAATTTTATTTCAATTTATAATTTGCTAAAAGGCTTAATTATAGAAAAACTAGAAAAATACATGTACATTTCACCGTCGAGGAGGCATATTGGCTGTAAAATTTGGAAAATAAAATTTTCCCACTGTTTTTCAAAATGCAAGCTGGAGATTGGTGGCCAATGTAGAGCAACAGTGCGTGCAATGGGTGTAATGAGAGCACCGATGTCAGGGCGACTCAGAAATAAGGAAATAGCACTGGGGCTTGAGAGCTCTGGAGCACTGAGGAAAGTGAATAATGAAGTTTTTTGGCCGTAATTTTTTTTTTAATTGACCCTGTTTCGGTGCGCGGGGTTTTATAAGTGCACCGGTGCGGTTAAATAAAACCGCATCGGGCGGTATCAATTTTGGCGCGTTGTTTATAACGTGCTGAGGTGTTTCCCTAACTGCACACCAGGATGTTTCAGTTTCGGCACGAAAATTTGATGATGCACTGGGGCAGTGTAATGGTAAAGCACTGGTGCGTAATAGTTGCAAAGCACCGGTTTTTTGGCCTTAATTTTTCTTTTTTTATATAACGTTATTCCAGTGCGTGTGGTTTCTGGCGCACTGGGGCTCTTAGAGAAGAACACACCGGCTCGTTTCTATCTTGGCGCGGTGTTTTATGAAGCACTGGCGCGGAAGAGTATTGACGCCCTGGTGCGTTATAGTAATTGGACACCCCGACGGTGTGTGTACTTCGCGCATGTTGTCCGGTGTGCCAATGTTTAGTGCACACCAGTGCGTTCTATGGTATCATGTGCACTGGTAATTGATAGCTCAAGAGCACTGGAAAACTGAAAAATCTAGGTTTTTTGTCATAAATATTTTTTTAATTTAACCCTTTACCAGTGTGCATTGTTTATAGGCGCACCGGTACTGTTTGCTACAAATGCACCAGTCGGTTTGTGTTTTGGCGCATTTTTTATGATGCATCGTTGCGGTTTCTGTCTACCGCACCAGGTGGTTCTGGTGTTGGCGTTGTGTTTTATAATGCACCAGCGCGAACGAGTTGTGAGGCATTGGTGCTCTATTATATTATGACGCACCGGGCGGGTGTGTACGGAGTGCACGGTGTCTGGTGTCCTAATGATTTTGTCCGCACCGGGCGGGTGTGTACGGAGTGCACGGTGTCTGGTGTCCTAATGATTTTGTCCGCACCGGTGCTTTCTTTTTTTGAGAGCACCGAGGTGAGTTTTAACGATAAGAGCACCGATAGGAAAACATCCACAAAACCCTCCGCCCACCAACCTCCTCTAGTAACCTCCGCTAGAAACGGATGTATGGGGTATTTTTCTTTATGGTTCCTCAAAAACATCCACTAGAGGGTCTTTTCCTTGTAGTGAAAATGTGACAGCAAGTAGCTTACAAGGATGATTTGAAAAAGGTAAGATTGAATGCGAGAGGAAGGAGGCCAAATAAGAAAAGCAAAATAGAATGATGGGATGATAATGATGATCACACATGCACCATGACTCCAAAAAACTAATCACATGACCTCATACTAACCTATATCCATTTACAACTTGACACCTCACCCATTATCTTGCTGGTGTAGAAAAACATGAGTTCGTAGAGTTTTTTGTTATGATTTTGGTAGATTCGCTACAAACTTGTCAGGTGAGTCCATAGAGAAAACAACCTGTTTTCCATAGAATTCACTGCAGATTCAAGAAAAAGTGGACAGGTGGCTTAAACCTTAATTTGAACCATTTCATGTGGATTTTTGATAGATTTTTATTGACATGACCTTGATGAGATGACATGTGGGGAGTCTAAAGACTTATGATTATAACCAATTCATAAAATTTCATCAATTTTCATGAATTAATTTACCAACACAATAAAACCTATACAAAATGACCTTCCTAACTAAAGTGAATGTTATTTATGATAACGTTTCCTATAAAGTGAAATCTTAGCATTGTTTCCCATTATTACAGTAATAGAAATTTGATGTAAGTTCCTAGCTAAATATTTCAAATAAAACATATTTTGGATTCTTACTACTTTTCCATCGGTTTACAAGTAGACACATCCAACTCTTGTCTCCTTTTCCATTTCCCAAAGGAAGATATTTAGCCTATGTTAGAAATATACCTTAACCCACCATGGAGAGGAATTAAAGAGGGTTTGAAATATATTGATTTTTATCTAAATCCCAACTCTTATTAATTTGAATATTGTCTTTATCTTAAAAAAATAATTGAGGTTGATATGGGCTAACACATGGTTTTCTTAGGGAGGTAAGCTTGTGCTATTAAAATTTGTCTTAGAAAAAATCTTATTTTATTTAACATTAATCGTTAGAGTGTTTAAAGGAATCCTTTCCAATATTATAAAATACAGTTCCAATTTCCTTTGGTGTAGAAATAGGAAAACTGAATGGATTCCTATGGTGAAATGGTCCAATATTGGTCAACAAAAATTCTAGGGAGGATGTGGAATAGAAAATATATTTCTTTTCAATAAATAATTTATGGGTAGGAGCCTTTGGAGGTTAACCTTATTCTTGTCCTTATGGGTTAGAGTTATGTATTAGAAGCTATGGAAACTTTGAAACTATTAAGAGGGGGGGTGAATCAATAGTGTGAAAAAATTATAAAACTCTTGACAATTTATACTTTTCAATCACTTTAGAAACCACTCATGTAACCAACATCATAACTACTATCATACACATGTGAAAAAAATATATAAGACATCAATCTTCCTTTTATTTCTTGGGAAAATAGAAGCTTAAACTTGTTGTTCCAACATTGCCCCACAATCTTCCACTTTTAGGTTTATCAATTGATATTGAAAGGAACTTCTATCCTTTCTCATTTCTCAAATTTCACTGAACTTCCCCTACTTGTTTATAAGTTTTCACTGAAAGGGATTGTTTCCCTTTCTTGTTTATCAACCACTATTGGAAGGGACTGTTGTCCCTGCACATTTAACAATTTTCACTGAAAGGGACTATTTCCCCTGCTCGTTTATTAGTTTTCAATGAAAGGGAATGCTTCCCCTAGAATTCAAGCTACCACTTGCTAGTCATATCGATCCATATTTCATAGATTTTCACACTTAGATCAATAGGTCACTTTTTTTATAAACAAATAAATTTCACATATCAACCACTTTCCACAAAGACCATATAAACACCTTTGAAAATATCTGGTCACTGAACAAATCACCAATCATACTAGCAACATCAATACTTAGCAATTGCAAATTTCACCATAAAAACATATTTCATGAATACATCAAAACACCAATCATCAATTCATTCTCTACCTTCTCAAAGACCTTTGAGACACCAAAATTGATATTTGATTCATCCCTAATGCATGCTAACATTATGCATCTAGTTTCATCAACAACCTCCCCTCTTAGTTGTTTGAATTCTCTTATAAATCAATTTGACTAACATATTTAGTTCTTTGCTCATTATTTATCTTGAAATCTTTTCTTGCATGAATCTTTGTTTTTTCCTTTGTCATATTTCAATAAAGTCTGTTGAAATTTTTCTCCAAGTATTCTGACACTCCTTACTAGTTTCTCTAAGTAACTTTGAGTTTAACAAATGTTTTCTCTATTCTAGTAAGTTATAGGAATTAGCTAAGCTTTTCTAAATCTAGTTGACTCTCTATTAAAATATAACCCTCAATTCTTAATAAATGTTGCCAAATATCTATGCCCTTGGTCACACATTTTCACATTACCAAGTCCTACTGATAGACTTTAGTCCTCATCCTTCCCTCTGGGATGACATGTATAATATAAGTTGTGCACATTATTTATTGTTTCATGACTCTCAATTAGATCATAGCAACCTCCCTTGCACCCTTTTATTTCCTTCTGGGATGGCACCTCGAGGGTGATGTGTCAAGTGGGTATGCCCTACAACTTTACTATTGGTCATGTATTCCGTTGTGTATTTCCACCTATCCTAGAGCTGAATAAGCTTGAAGCTTCCTCTTTTGAACTCACTTGAAACCTTCTATCGTCACGGGGACTGGGATGAGTTGTCCTAGTGGGAGCCATCACCACATTGTGAACCAATCAACGAATAGCCGAGGTGATCTATCTCTGACAACTTCCATATATGCCCGATATTGCCTAGTCAACCTCACATAATACTTATGGGAATGCCTTAACACTTTTGGGGTAGGACTTATGGGGTGATATGACTATAGGTACCACTTGTTGTAGAACTCTACCATTCAAATTCCTTTACCGCCGAGTGCAGATTGTCCACCTCTGATCAGGCTCACATCATCCCGACTGTTCCCTTTCTATTCACATTTGAATACTTTTAGGGTACATCTATCAGGATGAGTTGTATAGTGGGAGATCTTGTTGGCCAATAAAAACACATTCCACTGCTGACATCCTCCTGGGCTTACGTCATATAGGGTGCTCCCCTTTGTGCAAACCTTTGATCCTTTTGAAGAAGACCCCCATCGTGATGAGCTATTATAAGGGGCTCCATCACCAAGAAATAAAAATTCTTTCATCGTTACATTGTCAGGCTACATCCGCTTAGACATTTTCTTTAGTGGCTCCACTGAAAATCTTCAAAGATTTTGGCAAAAGTACCAAATTTAACTTGCTCCAAATGTTCCTTCACCAATATCAACTTTTAAATTGAATTTGGGGTTCGTAACGTTGACTAGAAATAATATATGGTCCAGGAGGGAATTTTTGTACCTCTATATGCCACAGGAAAGCTCTTTCAGAGCTCTATCCATATGAGTGGGTTCCAACTGCATTGGTGGTGATATACTCTTCTAGAAATAGCTCCAAAGTCTATGAACCTTAACAATTCTTTGCCTTTTCCCTACATGTACTCATCTTCATTCCTCTTGAAATATTCTCTGCTTTTTCCATTTCATTACAATTGATCTAGATACTACACCATTGAAACATATGACATCCTCCTTATTCTAACATCCTCCTTATGCCTACAAAACCTTTGAAAATAACAACATATCAATACTTGAAATAAGCTACCCAAAATTAATGAGCACCTCCTTTGACAACATTTTATAATAATTTCCCATCATCTTCTTTTCCTTTTCCATCAATTACAACATATTTCTAATAATCTCCCTCTTTAGCATTGACGGCAACAACGTGATAAAACAAAAATAGCACCATAAAGAAACAAAATTAAAGTGTTCTTCTTATTTCTCCTTTATCTTCTTCTCCTTTGGATGTTTCTCCTTCTTTGATGCACTTCTCCATTGCGTGTTGTTTTTTTGGTGTACTTCTACTGGTGGACTTCTCCTTTCCATTTTGTTTGAATCTCTTAGCGCTTCTACCCATTTTATAGAGGTACTTATAACTTCTTTTATTTTATCAACAATACTTATCCCCCTTTGACATAAATGGAAAAGACACCAATATTCTCCTCCTATCAACAATCTCCCTCTATATTATTGATCCTATGGACCTATGAACTACTTCATCTTATGTTAATAACTTCAGGTATATTTGGTCTAATCTAAGTAGCTCCCTTTTTTTCCTATGGAGAAGATTGAGTTGAAATAAGAGGAGTAATTACTTCCAATATCTACCTCAAGTAGTCCAGAGGGATCTCTTGCTAAAACAACTCATTCATGTAAAACTGAGCCATGATATAAAATCATGCCTTTCGGTCTAAGTCTCATCTAGGATTACATTCATAATAGTGCCTCTTCCTAAACACATATGTCTAACCTCTAGAAACAACAACAATCTATCCATGCATGATTGACACCATCCACTTGAAAATTGATAAAAAACAAAGTATACCACTTAGAAGTGCTTATATGAAAAACATAGAGGGATCCACACTAATTCATGATTAGGCTAACAACTCAGCATATACTTTTACTTGATAAAATTAACATGAACTTTAGCATGTAAATTAAGATTCTTTCAACAAGACTTGGATTGGAAATATATTAATAACAATATGAATACCACACTCTGACAAGAATCTAATGATAGTTAATACCAATTTTTAATACAGGTGATACCAAGTGTTAATACTTTTGAGACCAACGATATTAATTGCTTAATTAATTCCACTCTTACTGAGTATTCTCCCCCTGTGATCATGCTCTTTTCACCACAAATATGATGTTTTATACTAATTATTAATTGGAACAATTTGAAGGCGTCATAACAAACATATCATTCATTATATCTGAAACTTAAACTATGATCATTCAAAAAAAATTAATTTGCATCAACAACACCATAAGCCTTTTCCTTCCATGATTATCCTTAAGCAACAAACAATTGATCAATTGATGATACCAATTGTTAATCGAGTAATCTGATACTAAAATGTTAACTTGAGTATACTCTCCTTATGGTTATGCCCCCTCTTTGTAATTATGAATTTCCCTTATCCTTTAGATGCATTATTTGGAAAGTTCCTTTATGTTCCTCGCATCTATCCTTTCTGGCCTCTCTTGAAGCTAACCTCTTATTTTCAATGAAGATGAACTAAGGATCTACTCCCCCTAAGTATATTATCTCCATTTTTTTTCCAATCTTGGGTATGCTTATTTTTTCCATGGTTAATACCATGAGTTGATAACCTACGTTGATTTGGTACTCTTACCCAACTGTGTGACTTCCTTTTTCTTGTATTTATCACTATTTGTGTCTGCTTTCTGCCTATATTACTTTGGAGAATTGTTGGGGGGTGTTGCTTCTTTTATCTAATTGAAGTCTTTTCCTGTTACCGATTATATAAGAGAGATCAACCACAAGAATTTCAGGCTCTGATTTGCTAATTCTCGGTTGATAATATATAAAGCCAAAAATTGGTCTATGTTTCCTCCATGCATCATTCAACCTAAATTTCTTATGATTGATGTAATAAATCACGTGCAATTTTCCTTTCTCACTCCCAATATGATCCATGCTTTTGTTTAAATTGTTATAGAACGAAGGTGTATTATTTCCAAGTTTTCATGTAGTTGCTTTGTGCCCATAAATTCCACACATGTAGCATTCAATATTATTCAAGGGGAAAGGAATTATTCTTACAAAATCTTCCTCTCACCCAATTCTTGGACCGATACTCGCTCTCCTGGTGTTTTTGGGACACTGATCATTTTTCCTTTGAGGGATAAAGACTCTTTATGCATGGATGTTCAAATTTCTATGAGAAACTCGTGGTTATTTCTGAAATAGAGAATTCCACCTACACTTCTACAACTTCTTTTTCTTCTTTGTACACTTAGAGGAAAAGTTCCTTGTGTTACCAAAAAAATATATAAATGAGGGTTTGCATACCTTTGTGTTTATTTCTAGAAGTATGTTTATCTCCTTGTGGCTGTGTTTTCTTCTCTATGCCTATCACATTGTTTTGTCTTCCAAGGTTGATGGGTCCCATTGATGTTGTTGTTGAGACACATCCAAAAATCAAATTTGTCTTATCCTAAGGGAGGATTTGTCCACCTTGAATTTCATCTAAAGATTCTGAACTCTTTGCAATCTTCTGCAGATTCAACAATTTCTATTTTAATATAATGATATTAGCTTCAAGTTTCTGATTTGAGGTTTTAAGGTTATTGATCTGCTCAAAAGCTGATATGAGCTTATTTTTTAAATTAATATTTTCTTCTAGATCCTCCAACTCAATATAGGAGCTACTATATTCACAACATGTGTCTATTTCACTCTGAGCTTGTTCAAGAACTTGTTCCCTTATGGAATCTAGGGATTCTTATGCTAACACATGAAATTTCCTATCTACCTCTCTACTAGAGGTTCACCCATTGAATTTTTGAACAATTCCTAGATAAATATGTTATTGCTATCAAGGTAGTACCTTCTTCACCACTATTAGATGAGCAACTCTCGCTTTCACAAGTGCTTGCAATTGAGAAAATTGAAGATAATTGACCTATTGTTATACAATAACAACAAAACAACAACTTACTTGTAGATTTCATCTCCTTGGTATTCTCTGTGTGCTAATCAAAAAATTTCCTCTTGAGACAGGTGACTCATCCTCTGATTCATGATATTAAATACTCTTCAAATATTTGACTACTCCATTCTTCAAAGAAAGGCTCTTGACATCACATGGAACTTGTATGTCTATATCATAGATGGAATACAACTCATTCCATATCTCTTTGGAAATATCATTCTAAATTACTTTCTCAATATCTGACTTGGACAACCCCCTCAATATTTCATCCTTGGCTTGTTCATCAAACTCATTATTTGATAATCCATTCTCCACATATATCCATACATCCAAATCAAGAGCTTTCAGGTATATTCTCATTCTTACCTTCCAAGTTGTATAATCCAATCCTGGCTCTCCATGATCCCAGATATTCCTTCCAGTTGTTATATTAATCCTCAAGGAACATGGTTTTCTTTGATACCAATTGTTAGAAACATGGAAAAAATTGGCACTACTAAGAGGGGGGTGAATCAATAGTGTGACTAAATTATATAACTCTTGACAATTTATAATTTTCAATCACTTTGGAAACCACTCATGTAATCAACATCATAACTATTATCATACACATGTGCAAAACATATATAAGACATCAATATTCCTTTTATTTATTATGAAAATACAAGCATCAAATTATTATTACATCATTTCCCCACAAGCTTCCACTGTTATCTTTATTAGTTGCTAATGCAGGGAACTTTTATCCCTGCTTCTTTATCATATTTCAGTGAAAGGGATTACTAACCATACTTGTTTATCAATTTTAACTCAAAGGGATTGCTACCCCTAATCGTTTATCAACCACCACTGAAAGGGATTGTTTCCCCTGCTCGTTTATTAGTTTTCACTAAATGAGATTGTTTCCACTGGAATGCAAGCTACCAATTGCTAGCCATATTGATCCATATTTCATCAATTTTCACACTCAAATCAATAGGTCAATTTTTTTTCATAAAAAAATAACTTTCTCATATCAACCACTCACCGCAAACACCATACAAACATCTTCAACAATCTATGATCACTGAAAAATTCACCAAACACACTAGCAACATTAATCCTTGGCAATTACAAATTTAACCATAAAAACATCTTTGATGAATACATGAACGCACCAATCAAAAAATCATTCTCTAACTTATCAAACACCTTTCAGACAAAAAAATTGATCTGTAATTCACCCCTGATGCATACTAACATCATGTATCTCATTGCATCAACAAATTCTTCTCTTGGTTGTTTGAATATTCTTATAAAGCAATTGGACTGATATTTTTAGTTCTTTTCTCTTTATTTATCTTCAACTCTTTATTTTCATGAATCTTTATTTTTTCCTTTTTGTTATTTCAAATAATTCCTCTGAAGTTGTTCTCCAAGTCTTATAAGACTCCTTACTAGTTTTTGTAATTAACTCAGAGTTTAACTGTTATTTTCCTCCATTCCGATAAGTTATAGGATCTAGTTGAGCTTTTCTAAATCTGGATGACTCTCCAAAATTATTGTTTCAGCCAAATTTTCCTCCAAACATATTCATGCCACCAAACACTGCCACTGACCTGTTCAAGCCTACTTTAAAGCTTTAGATCTCCTCATTCTATATGACATAAGCTTTGAAATTAGCTGTCGACTTTTTCTAAAGCACAACTTTTCAAATCTTGGCCAAAAGCTCTTTATTTTTATCCCTAAAGGGTTTTAAATTGTGTTACCGACTCGTTCACACATAAGCTTTCAACTACAGGCCCAAAGACCTTAACCAAACATTGCTAAATAATACTCCACATGCCTATTGAAATATAGCCCTGAGGTATTAATAAATGTTTCCAAATATCCGTGGCCTCGATCACATCTCCACACATAACCAAGTCTTGGTGATTGACTTTAGTCCTTGAATTTCCCTTCGAGATGACATGTATTGTGTAAACCGTGAACATTGGCCATTCAAAATGATGTTGGGATGATCTATAACTACCACCGCAATGCCTACGTGTCCTAGCACCCAGTCAACCCAAATAAATCTCCCTTGCACCCTTTTATTTCCTTCTGGGGTGGCACCTTTAGGGTGATGTATCTAGTGGGTTTTCCTTGCACCTTTACTATTGGTATTGTACTTTGCTGTTTACGTCCACCTATCCTGAAGATAAATCAACACAGAGCTTCTTCTTATCCTCTCACTTGAAACCTTTGGGGGTCTCCAAGACCCAGATGAGGTGTCTCGGTGGGAACTACCATCGCCTTGTGAACCAATAAAAAATTAGCATGGGTGTTTTGTCTCTCACAACTGCCACATATGTCTGACGCCTAGTCATTTTAGCTTAATCCTTATGCATGTGCCTAAGCGTTTATGGGGAAGGCCTCCCAAGGTAGTATGGCTTTGGGACCACTTTTTTTAGAAAAATTCTAATCAAATCCCTTTTCCACCATCGTGTGGATTTTCCATCTTCACCTAGGCTCACGTCATCCCAACTGTTCCCTTTGCGCTCAAATTTCAATCCTTCTAGGGTACATCTACTAGGATGAGCTATATAGTGGGACTCCCCCCTGACCAATAAAAAATAGTTTCACTCCTAACATCCTCTTGAACTTAAGTCATCTAGAGTGCTCCCCTTTGTGAACACATTTAATTCTTCCACAGAAGACTCCCACCAGGATGAGCTATTATAAGGGGCTCCACCACCAGTCAATAAAAATATTTTTTCTACTGCATTAATGTCAGGCCACATCCACCCGGACCTTTGGTTTAGCAGCTCTACCAAAAAGCTCTAATGAGTTTGGAAATACAACCAAACTTATCTTGCTCCAAATGGTCCTTTACCAATATTAACTCTGTAAATTGACTTTGGGGTTTGAAATTTTACTACAAATAACTTATGATACAGGAGGCCATTTTTGGACTTCTATTACCACTAGAAATCCATTTCATGGCTCTATCCATCTAAGTGGGTGCCCACTGCATTGGAGGTGATTTTCTATTCTAGAAATGGGTCCAAAGTCTCTACACCTTAGCAATTATTTGTCTTTTCCATACATGTACTCATCTTCATTCTTCTTGCAATCATCTTTACTTTTTCCATTTCATTACCTTTGATATAGATACTACACCATTGACACCTGTGACATCCTCCTTGTGCCAAAATCCTCCTTACGCCAACAACACCTTTGACAATAACACCATATCAATACTTTACATCAATTACCTAACATCAATGAGAACATCCCTTGAAAACACATCCTAACAATATCCCATCATCTTCTACACCTTTTCTATCAATGAAAACATATTTCTAACATTAGGTGATATAAATATTTGGAGGCTACACTGATTTTAGAATGGTTTTGCTTTCCAAGGAAGTCAACGAAAAATGGCTTTATAGTTTGGAAAGTCTTATTGGATTCTTTTCACATGATAGTTCATTGGATTGCATGGAAGATAAACATTTAGAAGTAAGTGAGGATTGAGGAAGAGCCATATATGGGGGTAGGTAAAAATTTATGATTATCTAAAAATATAATCGATAGTCTATAGGAGAAAGGTCTTTATAGTTTTTGGGACAATAAATCCCTTGAATCTTCCTTGTTTAGAAGGAATAGGTGGATGTATGGAGATCAAATCAACTTAGAGGGAGTATTTGTGATAGAAGGGAATTCTTACATTGACAATTTATCTCAAGTTTCATTCGTCTTGATCATGAGGTGAAAGACTCCTTAATTAGTCAAAAAACCTGACTATAGGTGCTTAGGAAACTAATAATTACAATTTGATGGCTTTCAAATTAATTTTTAGGTAATCCTAGGAGTTTTGTGTATCACAAATTCAAATATTTAGTGATTTACTCCTACTTATTGATCATATGTGAAATAAGAGAGTATCAAGGAATTTCACTTTAAAACCATTGTATGATGATTTTCATCTTTTAGTTAAGGTTTCTCACGCATGTCTTTGTATCACATATAGAGGTACATAAATAAGATATTGGATGGCTATCAAAATAGGGGTTAAGATTAGATAGAGGAACCTAGATTATATCAATACTCCAAGATGGGTACACAACTAAATATACTCTCGAACCTAAGATCTAATTATTATTGATACAAAATTTTGTATAATGCAAAATATTTTTTTATAGTTATAGTTTAAATGGTTTCATTTTCATGGTTTTTATTATAATTAAAGGGATTTATTAGAAAAAAAAGGCATGAAGCCATTACAAGAAATACTCATTTTGAGCTCAACATTTCACTTGCATGAATTGAACCTAGGCGGTGAGGTGTGTGTATGCTCAACATGTTACCTGCATGAATTGAACCCCAGTGGTGAGGTGTGTGTATGTTTCTGGATTTGAACTTGTGACCTCTTATGAGAAAATATATGTTCTTAACCATTATACCTACTTAAGGCTTTGATTGATGTAAAAATTAAAAATATCCTAAAGATGTAATAATAATAATTTAAAATATTTAATAATAAAAAAAACATTTATGTATATAATGATAAAAGAGTAGTAATTATTTTGTGCATTGGTAAGGTGGGTATATTTGTATTATACAGGTAAGAGTACAATCCACAATTGTTCAGGTTTTTCAAAAAGTAAAGCAAATATCAACTATAGATTCATCTAAAAATATATATTCTCCTTAATAAACCGGATTTCGTAGATGTACAAATTAAAAATATCCTATAGAGATGTAATATATATATATATATATATATATATATATAGATATATATATATATAGCTAGATTTATATTATACAAGTGAGGGTATAATCCATAATGAACAAGGTTTTTCAAAGAGGAAACCAAGCCTCGTGTACAAGTTCATCTAAAGAATAAAAAAGGACCCAAAAACTTGAATTTTTTTTGTCATAGCCACCTACGACATAGGATTTTTTATATAAACAACAATACAAGAAAAATACAAACTAACAAGAGGCATAGAAATGGAAATGAACATGTAAACTCATAAAGAGGGTCCAAGTGGAGACCCCAAAAGGGGAGAGGTTTCTTAGTCCTCTATGCTATAAGTCTATTTCCTTTTTTCTTGTCCTTGATAATTATGGAATTGGATTTGTGTTGGACGGATAAGTCATTCTTCTGGACAAGATAGACCTCCCAAGTGTCCTATGGACAGCTAGCAACAAATGGATAAATAAAAACCATTTTCTCTAGATATTGTTTGACATGGAATTAATTATAACAGGGTTTTAGAAACCTACTTGTAGTCCAGCGCTGATCTTCTTTCTAGTGGCTTGAAGAAAGTCGTCGTCAAGGATCTGTAATCAAAAACACAAGAGAGGATCAAAAGCACCTATATAATAAATCAATTTATGAATCAAACATCTATCAAGATGATCAAGGAATTCAAGAAATGAGATAATCAATTAAATAGCCCATTGAGAAAACAATATTCATTCGTATTAACTTAAATAAGAAGAGCCTTACAACCGTGTCTGCCTTGATGTCATACAGGCCTTCCTGGGGTCCGAAACAGGTGTTTCCTTTACTCTAACCAGCCTTGTACTCTTCCAACCAAGATGCATACAGGTATGTAATCTTTCCCACATAAAATCTCGGTTAAAATGGTCTAAGCTGTTTCAACAACACTTTACCTCCAATAATACTAAAGCTTGAACTCCCTTTGAGGTTGCCCTATGCCTCTTTTTATAATGGAAGAGAGGAGGTTACAGCTCCAAACAAGAAGGGATAGAATCCTTCTTCAAAGGGATTAGCTCCTTACATCAAGGGGTTAGCTCCTTAATGGATGGGATACATGAACCTGAAAAGAGCGGACTTTCCACCACAGGAATGTTTCTAGAAGCTTCCAAAAAAGACTCAAACTGAGCTTCTAGATTTTACTTGCACCTTTTCTTTACCTTTTACATGGGTCTTCACCTTTAATGAATAAAAAGTGCATTTGGCTCCACATGATTTATATCCAAAAGATGCGGCACCGCAGGCAATACTAAGAGAAAGTGTGGTACAAATGTTTTTAAGACTTTTATGAGCTTTTCTCTTAATTTCAAGGCTTGAATTTAGGAACTTTGATGTTGTGGACTTCTAAGGGAGTACTAAAATGTCATGGTGACAAATTTTAGTTTAAAAAATTTCCCCCTAAAGTGCGAAGTCTGAGAGCATTCGAAGAGTGATGTGCTTTATCATTTCAAGGATTAGCTTGTGGACACCCCAGTTGGAACCCTGTAAAAACATTCAACGCAAATATATATATATATATATATATATATATATATATATATATATATATATATATATATCATCGTTGAGGTAGGCATTCCCATACTCAGATCAAAACTAACTAAACTTGTTCTGATACAAAAATGATTTTAATATTACATTAATAGTGTAGACATAGAATGGGCGCAACCATCTGTAATGAATAGTCTACTGCATAATGAATAATAAAACTCCTCACAGCCTAGATGGTGGAAACTAGATCCAGGGTCTTGATTTCTACTTTCCGAACTAGTACAATTCTATCCATGCGATTAAATGTGTTGAAGTCGAACATGGTAGAAGCCACTTGATTACCAGTCAATGATGTGAACTGTTAACAAGTGTGAGAGAAACCACCAATAATGAAAATGGATCTCAAAGTACTCAATACAATCCATGAAATGTTAATAAGTGATATGAAGTCGAACATTTCATGGAATCGTTCGATCGAAGGTCAATGATGCAACATGTTGTCGAAGGCAAGAAACCTGCCATTAAGGCATGCAAATTTGAAGGTACTGACAGATTCTAGATCAAATTCCTAGATGATGAGCTGTCATCGATAGAAATTGATCCGTCATAAGCAAGATCATGACACGAAACCATAGATCAAATTTTGAAGAAATTTTTTGCAAGGACTGACTCAGGGATGGTCAACGCAAATGGAGACAAATTTTTTTAGATGAATGGTTTGTTTGACTGCCCTCTTGAACACATAACGACACTGTAGATGGTTTGGTGACAGTTTCCCTAAGATAATACCCAGAAATCGGTTGAAGACCTTCAATTGATTTGATTAACTGATAGGCAAGGGATTTTCCCAACCCAGGTAAAAGTGTAGCAAAAAGTGTCGTGTTCAAGAGTGGTGTAATGCTTTTACAAATCAAAGTGTAACAAATGAATTTGTTTTCTCTCTTTTCCCCGACCATTTCTGGAAAGTACCTCTTTATTTTTTGACAAGCATGAGGAGGATAACATTTGCTTGTTTATAAGCTTATCCTTCTGATGAGTCCAACTTAGTTTAAAATCAAACCCTAAGAAGGAGTGGTTCGTCCCTATTTGAAATTGACAGGTCCTTTACTGTTAAATTTTAATGAGTCTAGTATAGGGGAAACTCGATGTTTTTCATTTTTAGGGAGTCAGAATAAAAAACTTAAGAAAACTCCATGGGTGTCCTTTTTCGTAATTTTAGTCTCTCAGGCCCGAAAAAGGATAAAATAATGCGGGAGAGAACTCCATTGACCATGATTAGTCAATGTATACCTTTTTCGTAAATAGTCCACTTTAGTCCGGAAAATGGGTAAGCTTATACTGAAGCGACGACTGTTCATTTCCTTTAACGAGTTCGAATAGTCAAGTACTCGGAAATCTTTTCATTTTTAGAGAGTCTGAAAAGGGCTTAAAAGAGAACTCAATATTTCACTTTTTCATAAGTTTTAACGAGTTTGAAAAAGGGATAAAATTGGGCTCATGGTTTTCTCTTTTTCGTAAGTTTTAATGAGTTCAAAAAAGGGATAAAAATATACTCATGTGGCCGACTTTCAATTTAATTAATGAGCAGGAAAAGACGAAAAGAACTCGGCATTTTCATGTGTTTTACGAGAATGAAAGATAGAAAAATAATCTCGGGATTTTCATGAGTTTAATGAGTCTTGAAAATAATAACCGAAATCGACTCAAGATAGGTTTCATTTTTACACAAGCTTGAAACAAAGAAAATTTTGCTTGAAAGTGGTTTCATTTTTACACAAGCTTGAAACGTAGGGAAACTATGCTTGAAAGTGGTTTCATTTTTACACAAGCTTGAAACGTAGGGAAACTATTCTTGAAAATAGGTTTGTTTCATTTTTACACAAGCTTGAAACAAAGGAAAAATCATGCTTGAGATAAGTTTGAATGCCCCCCAAGCGTAACTTTCTAGAGTGCATGCCCCCCAAGCTTCATTTCATTCAACTAAGTAGACTAATAGTTACTAATAGATGGATGGAATGAAGTTTCATTTACGAGATCAGATGAAAGACTTGAATTGACTAGGAGAGGATTTGTTTCATTTTTTAACGAGGTTGACACAGGAAAATAACCATCCTCATGGTGACTTGTTTCATTTTTTAATGAGGTTGACATAGTAAAAGGAACTATCCTCATAAACTACTATTTCTAATCTACCTACATAACCTACTAATTTATTTTTTAATGAGGTTGACACAGGAAAAGAACTGTCCTCATGGGTCTGCTTCATTTTTTAACGAGGTTGAGACAGTAAAAGAACTGTCCTCATATCTAGTCTCTACAATCTACCTACATAACCTATTGATTCATTTTCTAATGAGGTTGACACAGGAAAAGAACTGTCCTCATGGCCCACTGATCCATTTTTTAACGAGGTTGACACAGTAAAAGAAACTTTCCTCATTAACCACTGATTCATTTTTTTACGAGGTTGACACAGTAAAAGGAACTTTCCTCTTGATCCACTGATTCATTTTTAACGAGGTTGACACAGTAAAAGGAAATGTCCTCTTGACTCACTGATTCATTTTTTAATGAGGTTGACATAGTAAAAGGAACTATCCTCATACCAGATTAATTTTTTCATGAGGTTGACTCAGTAATAGGAACCATCGTCAGAAACTTCTTATTTCTAATCTATCAATCTACTCTCTACAATCTACCTATTGATTCATTTTTTAATGAGGTTGACACAGGAAAAGAACTGTCCTCATACCTGATTCATTTTTTAACGAGGTTGACTCAGTAACAAGAACTATCCTCTAACCAACTGATTCATTTTTTAATGAGGTTGACATGGTAAAAGAACTGTCCTCACCATACCTCTTGATCATGGCTTCCAAATGGAAGAAACACATGTCAAGGGACGCACCTCGATCATGGCTTCCAAGAGGTCTTCATCAGATGGAAGAACAATTCTCTGGAAGGAACACATGTCAAGGGACTCAAAAGGGATAGGAACATTGTGTTAAAACAATCCCATAGAGCTTTCCATGTTAATTATCGGATCTAAGTCATAGGAAGTCGAGAAAACAGTGAGAGGCTCGCTTGTATCGGTAACTGAAAACATGGAACTGGTTGCCACATAATTAACTCGTGGCGGGGTAGATACCACCTTAGTATAAGGAACATTTAGGGGCGTCGGATTATTGGTAGTCGAATCAAGACTAGGGAATGAAAGTTGGTCTACAGTCACAATGTTTCCATTGTGAGGGAAAGACATCACGCGAAAGAGTGTCGATACAACAGCTTTCATTGCATAGACATAGTCTCGCCCAAGGAGTAAATTGAAATCCAAAGGGCCTCGAACTACCATAAGATCAATACAGACAGATTTACCTTCCAAAGTAATAGAAAACTTAGGAATGATCCCTAAAGGTTCACTAATGGTTATGTTAAAAGCTTTCAGATTCTGCGTAACAGGCACAAGCTGAGGGGAAACCAAATCTTTCCAAGCAGTTGAGGATAAAATAATATCAGAAGCACCTTCATCTACATGTGTGCGGCATACATTCTTACGACAAGCCTGCACAATTATTTGGAAAGGGATGGAAGAAGGAAGACGAGGTTCTATCAGTCTATTCCAATCAAAGGAAAAGACCTCAGTACTTGGAGGGGGTTCTGTAGAAACATGTATAATGCCCCCTGGCATAGAAGAATCTGATGTAATAAGAAGAACCATAGCAGTATGAAGTTCACTCCCTACAGGGAGAACGGGATCGAAAGAATGTGAAATCGAATCGACCACTTGATCAACTAATGGATGATCAACCTGAATGATATGAGTTTCACTCTTCAATGGAAGAGTGGGATCGACTGTACTTGGAATTAGATCAATCCCTTCGTCAGTTGATGGTAGGTTGGGAGAAAGTTGACAGTAACCAGTTGGAAGTTCTTGCTGTGGAACAATAAGGTTTTTTAACAATTTTGAGGCTTCATCTATGTAAGGGAAAATGTGAGTTTGATGACTCCCTTTGAATAGCCTACAAGGAAACCTAACTTTACCCTTTTTCCGAGGAACCTGACTATCACTGGTTGATGGATCAACAGAAAGTTGATGAGATTGTTCTGACCATACTTCCAAGAACTTTGGAATACCAGGACAATTGATAAGGAAGTGGTCACCCTTACAAAGCTTGCAAGGGAATTTGGGTTTACGGTGCATGTTGGAGGTTTCCTCAACATTACTAACACTTACAGCCATGGTTGGTTGCTTGACTTCTTTCTTATCTTACTTCTTCTTCTTCTTCTTCTTAGCCACCTGGTTACTAGCATCAAGGCTTTTACCAAGCGAAGAGGAAGAAAGGGAGGAAGAAATATTTGGCGAAGAAGGTAAAGGGTCAACAGAAGGTTGGTGATGTTGGGATGGTGGACTTCGTTGAGGTGAAGCATCCGGTTTAGGTGGAACAATTGGAGTATTCGGGGCCAACGAAGTTGAAAATAACCATATCGGGAAACCTATTGTAAATTCAGGTAATGAAAATGTAGCCATATAAGGAGGACCAACATTCCCAAAGCAAGGAAAATTACTAGGATTCTCGTTAAGAGGGGCTCCTTGGTTGGTAAATTCCGGAACATTTGCCATCAGATTCAACTTCAGTGAATTTTATTAACAATTTAAAGCTAAAATTAACAATCCACAATTCACACCTAAACAATTAAAATTCACAATTCACACCTATAGTCTCTAAAATTAAAAACAAACAAATGAACATGCGCTATCAAATCTAGGAGTCAAACCCCACACAAACAGTAGATTCCCGCACTAAAAACACTAGTTGGTGATGAAATCCAACATCGTAGAATTTTAATGTAGAAATGGTGGTTGGAACAGTTACCCTGACAATGTGCTTAATGAAACAGACTAGTGCAAGTTTCTCCACTATACCATCTTGAGTGAAGATAACCCTTTGGAGAGTCCAAGTGAGTCTAGCCGACGCCTGTTCCAGGTACAGTGGGATCTTCCCTCCATCGTCACCTTGGGAAAGAATCCTATAGATTATGGCCACTAAGGTTACCAATAGAAACAAATATACCTGGGGGAATAGTCTACGATCCGATACACACGCAAGGGCAGAGTAACAAAGCTCAATCCCCTTGAAGGCTCCTTGACATAATCCAAGGTTTACCGACAAGTGACCCCAGGCTCCTCGACAATGGTCAATCCGAGGTTTACCGTTTTTAATACGTGTATATCTGCTATCATTCCCAATGAGGAAGGATTGATTACCTCACTGGTTCAGATATGATCTCGTGCTTGACTCCTTTAGGAGGAGCTTCCCAGAGCATACATGTAACAATTGGAATTTTTCCTACCACAAGATCGACTACTTGTTTGTTTTACTGTCTTGGAGAGTTAACTAAAACCTATTCCAAGACACTAGCCTAAGCTATGTTGGTGGAAAGAGCCCTAAAAATGTAAAAATTACTAGATGAATTTTATTAAGCGTTGTGTTATTTAGGCTGTTATTACTCAAAAGGGTAAATGGATATGAAACCAATGGTGTTATGACCCGACCCAAAACTGAATGCAATCGAATATGATAATGTAATATTTTCAATTCGATGAATCCTAATTAAAGTAAGGAGAGAGTTTCCATTCACTTCCAACAATGCAAAAAATTGATCAATAAGAGAAAATATAACAAATTCTCTAATGCACTAATTTCATCAAGAAAAACTAATGCTAATCAATTCCATATTTTTTTATTTTTGTGTTTTTAAAACAAGCATAAAAACATGTAAATTCAAATTAAAGAAACTGATCTAAATCTACGATTGATTTTTCATAATGTAAACTATGCAATTGTAATCTATGCACAATTCACTTGAAAAGTATGCAAATGTAATCTATGCACATTTTTTGCTCATATTCTGAAAATGAGAATTCTAACTATGCAAATGTGATCTATGCAAGAGAATTCTCAAACACAAGATGATTCTAATGTAATCTAAGAACCAATCAAGTGCAAGTAAAGAAAATTGGGTGAGAGTTCTAAAGATCAAAAAATAAAAACACTCAAAGGCAATTAACACTCAGACACAATTTTGCATCTTTTTGCAAAAACAAAAGCAAAAAGATGCAAAATTGTTAAGACACCGAGACAAACCTCGAAGTAATGACCAAAGGAAATCAAATTAAGAATTTCTCAAAATATAATATTCAAAACACCCAATTAACTTAACAGAGACTGATGAGATTGTAAAATTGCTGAAAATAAATTCACACAAGGCTTTCTGACAGAAAAAAACAAGTCTGGGTATACACTGAGAATCTAACAAACTAATCCAAAAAAGAGGATTTTAAGATTTTTCAAAAATTTTCACAGGGTCCGCAGGATTCAGTGAAAACTAGTGCAGTCCCGCACTGTGGGTACAAGAAAAGTGCGCATATGCCCGCACTGTCTATAAAAGAAAAGAGTTGACACAAGAAAACTAAAGAAAAAATAAAAAACTCTCCAACATTTCTCAGGGATTCTACAGGGATAAACTATCCAAGCCAGTATAAATCAATCAAAATCAGAAAAAATAAATTCACAAGTCAAAAGTAAAAGAAATCAAAGTTCAAAATCCCTTCCCTAGTGGAGTCTCCATTTTGTTGGATGGATAAGTCATTCTTGCGAACAAGACATACCTCCCAAGTGTCCTACGGACAGCTAGCAACAAACGGACTAAAAACCATTTTCTCTAGATATTGTTTGACAGGAATTAATTATAATAGGGTTTTAGAAGCCTACTTGTAGTCCAGCGCTGATCTTCTTTCCAGTGGCTTGAAGAAAGTAGTCGTCTAGGATCTGTAATCACAAACACAAGAAATGATCAAAAGCACCTATATAATAAATCAATTTATGAATCAAACATCTATCAAGATGATCAAGGAATTCAAGAAATGAGATAATCAATTAAATAGCCCATTGAGAAAACAATATTCATTTGTATTAACTTAAATAAGAAGAGCCTTACAACCGTGTCTGCCTTGATGTCATACAGGCCTTCCTGGTGTTCAGAATAGGTGTTTCCTTTACTTTGACCAACCTTGTACTCTTCCAACCGAGATGCATACAGGTATGTAATCTTTCCCACATAAAATCTCAGCTAAAAGGGTCTAAGTTTCAACAGCACTTTACCTCTAATAATACTAAAGCTTGAACTCCCTTTGAGGCTGCCCTATGCCTCTTTTTATAGTGGAAGATAGGAGGTTACAAATCCAAACAAGAAGGGATAGAATCCTCCTTCAAAGGGATTAGCTCCTTACATCAAGGGGTTAGCTCCTTAATGGATGGGATACATGAACCTGAAAAGAGCGGACTTTCCACTGCAGGAATGTTTCTAGAAGCTTCCAAAAATGACTCAAACTAAGCTTCTAGATTTTACCTGCGCCTTTTCTTTACCTTTTACAGGGGTCCACACCTTTAATGAATAAAAAGTGTGTTTGGCTCTGCACGATTTATAGCCAAAATGTGCGGCACCACAGGCAATACTAAGAGAAAGTGCGGTATAAGTTTTTTTAAGACTTTTATGAGCTTTCTCTTAATTTCAAGGCTTGACTTTAAGAACTTTGATGTTGTGGACTTCTAAGGGAGTACTAAAATGTCATGGTGACAAATTTCAGTGTAACAATTTGGTACCCTCTACTGTAATTGTACCTATGAATTCGACATATTCCTCCTCCTTTCACACTCATCACCATAAAATTTGAAGTTAAGATTAAAAGAAATCTTGCAAAGCACAGTAATTTTTCCTTAAGCCTCTTAAGCTAGTTAATATATTTAGGAAAGAGACAAAGAATTTAATAAACTAGCTTCTCCAAAATAGGAACAACTATAGTCTTTGATACCTAGTAGAGCACGATGGATACAAAAAAACATTTTAGTATTGCCATACTTTGAGAGCCCTAGATACTCCACCTAGCCTTAAAATTTGGCCACAATGTGTTGTCCTGAGGTCTTTTAGTGCTTTTGTCTAATATAATTGATCAAATCACTAACAATGGCTTAAATATTGGGAGGGGTAGATTGCAAATACCTTGTATGGATAAGTAGGACAACCTCTTAGCCCTAGTGCCTTAAGAGCATCAAGAGGCACCATGGAGATAGGATTTACAACCTCCCTAATTGCAATCAACACCCATTTTGCTAGACCTAGGGGAATCAAAACCATCCATAAGAATAGTAATTAAAACATAGTTTATATGATGTTTGGAGTACTCAAAACATGGCCTAAAGAGGTTCAAACCAAGCACATAGACTAATGGATGTGAAAGGTTGAGAGGGTGGAAGTTATGCCTTGAGGAACTAGAGCGTAGAGCTGAGACCCCTTGAAAAAATAGATGGGATGAATATGAACCTAGAGTAGAGAACCCATCTAACAATGGCCACAAAAGATAAGAGGTGAATTACATTAACAATCCATAAGGAAAACTAAGGTGAAAACCACATTTAATGGCTCAAAAAAAAAGTTACTAGAAAATTCTACCAAAGAGGGGAGAATAGCTCACCAAAGAAGAAAGGATATGATACTAATAGAGGAATGTAGCCTTGCCCATAAAAACTAAAAGTCCCTTTAGCCAACATGATGTCAATGGTACTTGGTATTGTTTTCCCAATGAACTTCATCATTAGTCAAGGCGAGGTTTCACTGAGTTGATGATGAATTGAAGTGCCATAACAATTTTGTCCCTTCACCATCATATCACACCACTCAAAAAGAGCTTGCATACATTTGTTCATAATTACCAAGAACATGGATGGATGGCACAATGCATCGCGCATTAATCAAGTCATTGGATTGGCTATACGGCTTGACTTAGGTCTAGAAACAACATTGGAACCCCATCTTAGGGTGTAAATTTTTCTATTGTAATGTATTTTTTATTTTGATTATTAGAAATTTGGACAACTTTTAAAACTTCAAATTTACATAAAATGAAATTAAGGGAATAAATACTTGAATAAATTGTAAACTTTCAAATTTATATAAATATTTGAATAAATTTAAAGTTTCAAATTTATATAAAATGTGTCAAATTTTGCTAAGGTTATTTGATTGCAAGTAATCAAGACACATGCTAGTCTCAAAAGTTTAAGATACACTATAAGTTGCAAAAAAAGTCTTTTATTTTTGCAATTGCATGATGTCACCTTGTTGCGCCTAGAGGTGCATTTTACAACCCAGTATGACCGGATGTAAAAAAAACTAAAGAAAATTAAAATAAAATAAAATATAGATAATGTCGGCTTAAACAATGACTTCCGTAACCATATAAATAAAAAATTAAGTATGGTAAATAACTAAAACTATTTTTAATTACTAATCTTATTTGCTTATTGTTACTAATCATATTGTGTTATTGTTCTCATTTATTTAACATATTTACTCACAAAGTATGATAAATAAATAAAAATATAAATAAACTAGAGATATGGTAAATAAATACAAACTCTTTTTATATTTACTCCATAAAAAAGAAAGGATTTAATTAGGTGAAGCATATGTCCCAAATAACATGAGACAAATTATTATTGCGCCCAGAGGGAATTCTACAACCCAGTATGACCATGATGTGTAAGTATGTCGGAAGCAAAAAAAAAAAAAAAAAACTAAAGAAAATTTTAAAAATAAAATCCAAATAATGTCAACTTAAACAATAACTTAAAAATTAAATTTATTAAAATATTAAGAGGTTTAGTAACACTAAAAAAAAGATATGGTAAATAAAAAAAACATAAATAAACTAGAGGTATGGTAAATAAATAAAAGTTTTTTTTTTATATATATTTACTCCATAAACCTCCATATTTAAAAAATTCAAAAAAGTTGTTTTATTTAGGTGAAGTCTATGGGCCAAATACCATGGGAAAATACCATATTTATAAAAGAGGCATGGTAAATAATTAAATATAAAAGAGGTATAAAAAGGTAAGGTAAATAAATAAAATATATCAAATAGGATTAGAAATCAACAGCTACTTATATATGAAGTCTATGGCCCAAATACCATGGACCAAATTATTATTAATATCATGCAAAAAAAAATATTATTAACCCTAACATTAATATTAATAATAATATTATTATTATGGTTAAATCTAATATTCATATTTATATATTATAATATTAATATTATTAAATTTAATAACTTTACATTAATACAATATTTTTTTTTATATTATAATATATATTAATATATCATGATATATATATTAACTCTAGATATATAAGGGAGGGAAGAACAAAGACATATGATAGAGGTGGAGAAATAGGAGAAATAGGGGGTGTGGCAAGGGAGAAATGGAGATAAACTAAAGGAGAGGGGAGAGGAGGAATGAAGAGAGAGAGAGAGAGAGAGAGAGAGAGAGAGAGAGAGAGAGGATTGAGAGAGTTAGATAAGGGTAACAGAGGGAGATGGAGACATAAATATAGATGTGGGAGAGAGATAAGGAGAGAGGGAGGGAGAAGGAGAGAAGATTGGAGGGTAGAGAGAGGGAAGGGAGAGGGAGGGAAGAAGAAAGGCATAGAGAGTGAGAAGTGGAGAGAGAGGGAGTAACAAGAGAGAGATGGAGAGAGAGTGTGTATGTTTAAGGAAGAGATAAAGAGACATGGAAGGAGTGATGGAGCCAAGGGGGGAGAGAAGGAGAGAGATAGATTGATGTGGGAAGAGATATGATTGGAGAGCAGAGAGAGAGAGAGAGAGAGAGCGAGTGGCATGGGCGTCACATAGAGGGAGGCATGAGATAAAGGGAGAGAGAGGAAGATAGTGATGGGGGAAGAGAGAGTATTGTAGGGGGGGGGGGGGGGGGGGAAGAGAGAGTATTGTAGGGGGAAGGGAGAGGGAGGTAGAAGAGAAAGGGAGAGAGAGTAAGGAAAAGAGAGGGGACTTGAAAGAGAGAAGGAGAGAGGGAGGGATAGAGAGAAGGAGCTGGATGGGGAGAGAGGGAGGTAAGAAGAATGGCATAAAGAGTGAGTAATTGAGAGAGAGGGGGAGCGAAAAGGGAGATATGGAGAGAGAGTATGTATGTTTGGGGGTGAGATAAAGAGACAAAAAATGAGAGATGGAGAGAAGGGGGGAGAGAAGGAGAGATAGAGGCATATAGTAACAAAGTTGGAAGGTGAAGATAGAGAGAGAGAGAGGTGGGAGAGAAAGCGAGAGAGAGAGTGAAGAGAGGTAGGAAAAGAGAGATGGAGATGGAGGGAGAGAGAGATGGAGGTAAGAATAAAGGCATAGAGAGTGAAAGGTGGAGAGAGAGAGGGAGAGGGAATGATAAGGAAGGCCGAGAGAGAGGGAGAGAGGAAAAGAGGAGGGAGAGGGAGAGGGAGAGGAGGAGGGATTGATAGATATATAGATTAGAGAAAGAGAGTGTATGTTTTTGGGTTGACATAGAGAGACAGAGGGAGATAGAGAAATAGATGGAAGGTGAAGATAAAGAAGAGATAGATGGGGACAAGGATGGAGGGATAAAGAGATTGATAGATATGGAGTTAGAGAGTGTGTGTGTTTTGCGTGGTGTGATAAAGGGACAAAGGAGAGTTGGAGGGAGATATAGATATAGATGGAGGGGGGAGAGAGGGAAGAAGATTTCTTGCACTCGATGCATTGATTTCAGTGTAGATGGTGATTCCTAATCCTATTTGATTGCTTTCACTGGATGCATTGATTTTAGTGTAGATGTAGATGTATAATGATATTTGATTATTTTCACTAGATGCATTGATTTCAATGTAAATTATTTATAATCAGATTCGATTGCTTGCACTAAATACATTGATTTTAGTGTAGAGGGTGATTTCTAATACTATTTGATTGCTTGCAATAGATGCATTAATTTCAATGTAAATGTTGATTTCGAATTATATTTGATTGCTTGCACTATATGCATTGATTTCAATGTAGATGATTTCTAATCCTATTTTATTGCTCGAACTAAATGCATTGATTTCAGTGTAGATTCTGATTTCTAATCCTATTTGATTTCTTGCACTAGATGCATTAATTTCAGTGTAGATGTTGGTTTTAATCATATTTTCCTACTTGCACTAGATACATTGATTTGAGTGTAGATGTTGATTTCTAATCCTATTTCATTACTTGCATTAGATGCATTGATTTCATTGTAGAAGTTGTTTTCTAATATTATTTGATTTCTTGCATTAGATGCATTGATTTCAGTGTACATGTTGATTTATGATTTGATATAACTGGATGTATGATGGTACACAAATTTTAAAGTGATTAAATTAATATTGTTTTTATTTACCTTAGGAAGGCAAGGGACCTTACCTGATGGATGTGAAGGTAATACCTTCTTTGCTATGGGCCCAGTGGTGCGATAAGTAACGCTCAGGATTGCGTCCCATTGATTTCAGTGTAAGCACAACAAACATTGATTTTTGAGTTATATTAATTAAACCTGTAAATACTGGAGAGCAAGAGAGACAAAGTATGATGTGTACTACAACAACTTGAGCTAAATATTTAGATGGTTTACAATTCCAACTTTCCTTTTCATATAATCGATATGAAAAGATGACAAAACTGACGAGGGTGAAAATAAAAATAGTACAATAAAATAGTTTGAGATTGATCACAATGAAGACTATTTGTAATTGACTACATTTTTATTATTCACATTTTCTATCATTCAATATTATTACATTGTCACTTTGCATTCAAAATTTTTATTTCATCATTTTTCATCATTAAATTTATTTTACAATATTTATCATCTCAACAAACTGAGGTAACTAAGAAAATTAAAAAGTAAAATGACTCGATAAATCTTAGACATATTTAACATATTTAAAATGGTTATATTAATATTATATGTATTTACATATTATTGATACAATTAATCACATGTTCCTCATATTTTCCATAGATTTTCCTTGGTGGCACATGACTGAAACCAACCTAGATCCATCTTAACTACAAATCTATCAAGCAGCGAGAGGGAACAAATCTCTCTAGGTGCAAACATTTCCTCAAGTTTTGCACTCAAAAAAGAGGTTTGCACCTTTAGATATTTGATCCTTCTCGATGTTTGATAGATCCATAGTAAAGATGGATCTAGGCTCGTTAATATTTTCCAGTTGAATGAAAACCTAGCCTCATACTCAAAGTTGGAATTCACATAAAATCAATTTTCAAATCTCATGAATGCTTTTTTCTCATCGACCTTATTGATGCATCCATTTTTCAGTAGTTTCAGAAAAGTTAAAAATATTTGCATCCCCGTTTCAATCATTTCAGAATAGTTAAAAAGATTCAGTGAAGAAAAGTGCAAACGCAGTTCAAATGTCCATCGAATCAAAATTACATAGAAAGAGAACAAAAGAGCACTGACCTTGTACTCCTTGCCCATTTTGTTAATATCCTTGACGCTGACATAATATAGTGTAGAGGGTGAATGGCCTCCACTATTCTTATTCCTACCACCCTGCAATTTTAGTACTACCAGTAGCTGGGATTCCTTGTCAATTCTCAATTCAATTCCTGTGTTTCCACAACAAAAACAAACCATTCTATGTGAAGTTTAATGATAAGTTTTAGGCTTTAACATAACAAAGCTAATTACCATTACATTAAGTGTGAAGTTTAAGAAGCATTTTCTCCTCTATGATGTGACACAACCAACCACTGTAGTCTTGTGCTAAGAGAATCCATGTGTTGTGTCACTAACTTTGGATATGTGCATGACTCGTTTCAGTGTGATGGGCATGTGAGCATGAGTGAGGAATTAATTAGGATGATCCCACTGAGGAGTTTTACATTCTATCGAAGGTTTAACTATTGAATATCTCAATAGTGAGAAGTGGAGGGTTTAATTTCAAGATGACAAAACCCAGGTGTTGTGCACTTGGGACTGGGAGATATGTGAATAATGAGTTTGGAACTTATAAAGAAGGGTAATGTTTAAAGGTTGTGGATGTACGAAAATAGAATATTCAATGGTGGACTCTTGAACTTTATATCACTTCTACAATTCCAACAACTGATAGCCGTAAGAATATCTAAAACTATATAGATGATGATGCTAAGATTTTTAGTTATCTCTAAAGGGTTCTAATATAATCATATAGAGATTATATGAGACTATAAATGTGTGGGTAATTGGAAAGTTCACATAGCTAGGTAAAGCTATGTGGCTTTAAGGAAAATCTCTTTCTGAAACCAAAAAATTGTGGAGTTGCAGGATTTGGAAGCTCAGGGAAGGGAGTAGGGGGTTAAGTTGTTCTGGAATAAGCGAATTTGCCTCCATGGACGTTGTAATAGCGAGCGCTAAGCAGGGGTCTTTGGTGCTTCTGCCTCCATGGATAGCTTGATGAGATTGCAGATAACTGGCAGAGACTTGGCTTGTAATTCCAATACCTGCCGCACACTCACAGCTAGGTTTTGTTGGTTTGTTCTTTTGCATAGTTTAAGGGCCGTGTTCCACTCTCAAGCTATGGGAGTATAATTTTTAAGGCTGTTTAGTGACAATCCAAAGTTTAATCTGATATGTCTGCAACTTTGGACGGAGTATGGGATAGTATTTTTGGAAGTAGGAACCTGGGGTTTGGGTACCCCAACCATGCTTACGGAAGATATTGGATAGATTATTCATATCTTTCTCTTAGCCATCATCTCATTGTATCTTATGGTCCAGATAATTTTAACCCACTATAAGAATCTAGATAGACACCCATATGCCTCATTTTTGTCAGGTCTTCTTTGCATCTAGCTCAGACAAAGACTCATATTCATTTGAATCACCAAATTAGTCAAAATGGATCCTTCTTTGACGAAAATGGAAGGATTCGTTCATAATATCCAAGCCATGTAAAGAATTTGGTTTTAATTGTTGCAACTGGTGGTGGACATTGTCCGACTGTTGTTGTTTTTGCTGCCACCTTTAAATCCTGTAAAGGAACCCAAAACCCCCACTTCTCCAGTCTTTGTCTCTTTCCTCTCCACTCGTGGACATCCTTCGCTGGTTTTTCTGGTACCACCTTTTTTTCGGTTATTTATTTTTCCAACGTCGAAATTAAAACTCACCAACTTCTCTGACTCCTGAAAAATACTTCTTCACATGTCAGGACAACATAATCCTATCTGAGGACATTCCTTGACACCATTTGGATTCAGATTCTTCCTCTCGAGGTACCATATTAATGATTTCGAGTCTCCCAAGGGAACTACATTCTCTAATAGCCACGGGTACTCATCTTGTCCATATATAGGTGGGTTTTTTATTCTTTATCCTTGTCTTGTATCCATTCCCACATACTTACTATATTGGTGCATCAGGATCCACCTGAAGGAACTTGTCATATCCCATAAACTTCCCCTGCTAGCTATCAAATCCGATCTCCATAGTCGACCGTCAACCCTCCTTCCCTGTCTGTGGGTCAAGTGGCCTTGTGGCATGTGAATTGGAGACATGTTTTGAGTGGATCTTGTTCCTCTTCGATTATTTTTTATGAATGGAGGCCATGTGGGACCCCTTGGAATCCAACACATCGAACCATGGCGCTTTCATCTAGGCGACTATTATTGTGGAACAAAATAGGCTGGATGGTCATGTAAAGTGGTTTGTCTATGCAAAGGTTCAACAAGACGGTCTGCTATATGAATCTATCCCTCCTGGTTCTCCGCAACATCTTTCGGCTTCTGTTCGTGTCCAAGGAAACCACTGGTTGGGTGGTCGATCAAACAAGGCTGCAAACAGGATAATCAATCCAGCACTGGATATTAAACTGCTTTATTTTGGATATGAGGAACTATGGGGCCATGTAACCAGCCTTTAGAAAAGGGTGCTAGTTGAAAAATGGATTTTCACTGATATGAATGAAGCATCAATGTAGCAGTGGGTAAAGAAGGTCTGGGGGTCGTTGGTTGGTTACCCCCCAAAGTTAGTCGTCCCATGAATGCTTGGTCCTTAATTCATTTTCTGTACTCGGAGGATGTGCAGGATATTTTAAACAGGACGTGGGTTCATGGATGGGGGTTCTTTCAACTCCACCCGTGGTATCTGGGTTTCAATCCACTCTCTGAGACCCCTCCCAAAAACTTGGTCTGGGTAAAGCTTCTGGGTTTACCCTTGGAATACTGGATAGAGGGTGCACTCACGTCCATTGAAATTTCAATTGGTAGGTGTAGGTTCATTGACCTGGGATGTATGGGTGCGTGGGACAAAATAATTGTATGTATTATGGCTTAGATTAATTTTTTTGGGGGTCTGCCAGGGAATGTCGACCTTGAATGGTCCGGGACTCGCCACCGGCAGAGGGTGGATTACTGGGGAATTCCTTTCTGTTTTCTCTTGTGTGACTAGACGGGCCATCTTATGCGTCGATGTCCAATGGGTTGGATGAAGTATCATCGGGGTCGGTCGATCTCTTGGAGGAGTGGCTCGGGTCCATCTCCTCGATGGCCAGAGGGTCCATCTAAGTCCATATCCAACGAGATTTCTGTTTCACCTCCTTGGCAAGTGATTGGTCAACTGGAAAAAGGTATGGATGCTACCCTCCATCCTTCTTTCTCTTTTCAACCATGTAGGGGTTCCTCATTGGTCTCCCCCCCCCACCCCTCCCAAAAGCCCCATCGAGTAGTGCCATCATCATCTTCTGACCCTTTCGATGGCCCCCAATCGAAATCTCGTCATTCGCGGTCACACAGTAGGGATCCATATGTCATAACAAAGCTCACTCTCCCCCCCATATCAAACCCTCACCCCCACTTGTTGGATGCAATTGATCCCCCCCCACACCTTGTAAATGATGCTTCCCCCACCATGTCGTCCCTGGAAACAACCTCCCCAAGCCGTACTCAACCAATCGTCTCTCCACTGAACTCAGATTCACCCCAAAAATCTGTAGGAAGTGACCTTGAATTTATTTTTAGGAACCCTGAGATGAATATGAAGGCACTGACTTGCACGAAAAATGAGACAAGGTTGGCAGTGCCAATATTTTCCCTTCATCCAGTCGGAATATCACTGTTCGTTAAAAGGGGAAGAATGATAGTCGTCATTTTAGAGGTCACCAGAAATCCATATATTTATTCTCTGTAAATTCTGAACACCTATGTGACATCCCCATAATTTCATCCTTTGACCCACGACCATTTAGAGAGTGCATGCTCGGTTCTCCTCCACCATGAATCAAATCATGTCCCTAAACCTCTGTGGACTTGGTGATCATGCCAAGTTATTAAGCCTTAAAGATCTGTTTTAAAAAGTATGTCCTTTCATTGCCATTTGTCAAGAGACTATGTGTCCCGTATCAAAAGTTGTCCCTTATTTCCTTGCTATCCGGTCAGGTTGGAGGCTCATTGGTATTGACTCGGTTGGTTTATCTAGGGGGCTTGTCGTAATGTCGGATCCGATGTTTGTGTATTTTCATGATATAACTTTTTTCCAGAATCTTACTGTCGGGTAGAGTTTGTGGTCTCTCTCCTCATTTTCATCTTATTAACATGCATGCTCACAGCCAAAACCAGGCTCCTTTCTGGCATCATATTGTCTCCTGCAACATTCTCTGTATCCCAAACCTTATCCTCATTGGAGATCTCAATGCCACTCTGGAAGTTACTAAGGTCTGGGGGTGCACAATCGTCTCGATCCTCTTACTGATCGTATCTCACAATTTTTTGTTGATTACCACATGGTCAACATTCAACCTTCCCTTTTGTCTCAAACCTGGACAAATCATCGATCGGGTGAGGCTTTCATCAGGAAAAGATTGGATAAAACTTTGGTCCATGAAAACGTTCTGGCTATTATTGGGGGCATTCAATCTTCTGTCCTCAGATATTCTTTGTCTGATCATTATCCTATCTACCTTTCCTAGTGCTTTGAGTGGTTGCTTAAAGTCTTGCCTTTCAAATTCAACATACTGTGATTGGAGGACCCACATTTTTTCTTGATGATAAAGGATATTTGTCTTTCTACTGAACTGATTTGCAGGAGGAAGACATCTTCATATTTCTCTCATCATCTCAATATTCTCAAGGATAGAACAAAGAGATGGGAACGTCATAAAAATGGGGAAATGATTTAGGACTTGTGGGCGATTTACATGGAGATTGCGGGCATATATGATTATATGAATTCAGACCCTCCACAGGTTTTTCTTAAGCTCAGATTGGCAACCCTCAAACAAAGAAAGAGTAAAATCCTCTAGGCACAAGAGTTAACATGGAAACTAAAAAGCAGGGTAGTTTGGCTAAAAGAGGGGGATTCACATACAAAATTTTTTCATCAGTATGCATCAAACTGGAAGAACCATAATGAAATTTGGAAAATCGAAAAAGAGGATAGGATTCTGGTGCATGATGATGCCGAGATTGGTATGGAGGCGCTCCAGTTTTTTTCCCAACATTACAAATCTTGGGAGGGGGTTTGTTCCCTTGATCAATACCGAGCATTGGAAAAACTCCCGAACATGTTTGAGGCTGAGGAAAATGAGGTTTTGGGGAAACCTGCAACAAAACCTGAGATTTTAGAGGTGATTAAATCCTTTTCTTGGGACAAAAGTCTAGACCCTGATGGATGGCCAACAAAACTGTTTGAGCATTTTTTTAACATTGTGGGATGACCTACTAAAATTGGTTGAGGAGACCAGATTATTTGGCTCAATTCCTGGGGACCTAAATTCCACTTTTATCACTTTAATACCCAAGTGCTCTAATCCAAAATATTTTCAGGATTTTCAGCCAATCTCTTTGTGCAATGTGGCCTATAAAATCATTTCTAAAGTAATTTCCCGCAAAATTACTGGAACATTGTCAAACCACATTTCGCCGGAACAATATGGTTTCCTTCTAGGAAGACACATCCATGATGCAATTGTTGTGGCCCAAGAATGTCTACATTCTGTGCAGACGAGAAGGTTGGAGGCAATTATTATGAAAATAGACCTCCGCAAGACCTATGATTGCGTTGACTGGGGCTTCATCCGGCTCACTCTCCACAAGATTGGTCTATCTCCACGGAACACAAAATGGATCTTGGCATGCATCTCTCCTGTGTAGTTCTTTGTTATCACAAATGGAAGACCATCGACTTTATTTAAGGTTGGTAGGGATATCCATCAGGGGTGTTCCCTTTCACCCCTCATTTTCATCTTAATGTTGGACGACCTCAGTTGGCATTTAAAGTACCTACTCTCCAGGGGGACTATCTTAGGTATCAATCTTTCAATCTCCACCTCCATTACTCATTCTTATTTTTTTGATGATATTCTATAGTTCAGAATCATAGCTCGGGCCCAATGGATTGCATTGCACTACATATTCCTTAGATTTGGGGCGGCCACTGGTCTGGCTCACTAGATTTTGAGATCATTGCATGTATTTTTTAAATGACAAGGGTTCCTTTGGTTGAGGGCTTCTCATATTTGGGTTTCTGGCTCAAGCCTTGAAATTACCTCAACAAAGACGGGCTATGGCTAATTGACAAATTCAAAAGGAAATTAGATGTTTGGACACATAGATGGTTGTCCCTCAGGGGACAATTTATTCTCATATAGGCCTTCCTTCAACAAATTATTGTTTACTGGGCTCATTTATTTATCATTCCTTCTGCCATTATTGCTAGAATCAACGACATCGTATCCTGTTTCCTTCGACCTAGGGCAAAGGGGAAAAAATAAATTCACTTGTGCAGACCTGACAGACTCACCCTTTCGAAGCAACTGGGAGGCTGGGGCCTTATAGATTTACATGTTTTCTCTCAGGCCCTTCTGGCACAGTCTTTTTAGTGGGCTCTCTCGGGGGCAGGCCTCTAGCCTACCATCTTTCGGGGAAAATAAAAGGTACAACATGGCCTTGTGGCTTTTCTTAGAAATGGGCTCCCTCTCTCCAATTAGGGATCTCAAATTTGGAACAATTTTAAACACATTGAAGCTTCCTTTCTGGGCCAACTTGAATGGATATTTGGGAATGACCAAAGTATAGTCCTAGGAACTGACCGTATCATGGGGCTCCCTCTAAATTTCAATCATCCATATTAGCTTCGGACCACCTTCGTGTGCAGGGGAATTTTTCACCTCTCATAACTTATCTCCCACTGGCAAATCGACTATCCAATTTGGAAAACTGCTACCTAGTTGGACCTTGGGGGGCAACTATAGGCCATGTGGCTGGAGGCTTCATTAGTGTTAAAATAGGCAGGTTTGTGTTTAAATCACACAGGGGATTATATTACATGGTCTAGTCGCATGAATCAAGATTCTGTTGATGTAGCTGATCTTTATAATACAAACATCTCCTCCTCCCCAGGGGCGTTGGATCAACCCTTCCTTCTCTCCTTATGGAAATAAAAAATCCCAATTAAGATCCAACTATTTGTTTGGCTGCTTTGGTGAAACATAATTCTTACCTGGGATAATCTCAACAAGAGGGGCTTTCAGGGGTTGGGGATTTCCTCTTTCTGCAGGCGGGAAACTAAGACTGTTCCTCACATTTTCTTTCAGTGTACTGTGATTCTTGATGTATGGCTATGGTTTTTTGATCTTTTGTGGGATCGCAGTTGGCGCCCCCTTGATTTGCTTCATTCTATCCTCTCCTGGACTTCTTCAAATCAGAAATTCATATCTCTTCCTTTTTTCCTTCTGTGGGAGGTCTGTCTTTCTAGGAACAAGATCATTTTCAAGGATGCCCTTTTCTTTCCTCATAGGGTCTTCGGAGCCATTATGGGATGGATGGAACTTCAGAGTGTTTCTGAACCGAGCAGTGCTGACCTTTCTCATCGTCTTCAACCTCACCCCGTCTTCCTCCCTGCGGGCTTCTTTGATGGCACTAAATAAAAAGGGTCTTATGGCTATGGAGATTGGATCAAACTAGACAATGGTGATAATGTTTCTATCTTTTGGAACGATGGTTCATGCTCTAACACAAAAGCGGAACTCCTTGCTCTATGGAGTGTTCTTTGGGTTTCCTATAATCTCTAATTGCCTAATATTCACATCTATGGGGAATCCGAGGTGGTTATTGATGGGATCAATGGCTTATGTGATTTTCATCCTCTTGGGCTTCAAAATTGGATAAGCCACATCTCCTTCCTTATGTAGCGGATTCATGTTTCATCTCTCTAGTGCATTTACGGAGAAGAAAATACGCGCGTTTATGGTTTGTAAAAGAGGGGTCTCCTTGAACCTTTCGGCATATCCAAATTAGAGGCTTTCACCATAATGAGATAACTCAGTCTTTCTTAGTTCCCATTCCCTAACCATATGTTTTAGCCGAGGTATTCCTGCTCTTACTTTTCATTAGCAAAGGCGGTCCTTATCAAGTGAGCCTGCTACACCTTTTTGTTTCGACACTCTCTTTTTTATCCATTATTGCATTCCTGCTCTCACTCAATCAAACGAGGCTACCTACATCACGCGAGGCTGCTCAACACGACTTTTTAGGTCCTGGCTTCTCTATCTTTCTCTATATCTATCGGGCCTCTTTCTCGAGTTTTATCCTATGGATCTGTTGGTTTGGAGACATGTTGGTTTTGACATCTCTTGGGTTTATGGTCTTCCTAACTCAGTTCCCTTGCTTGGGCATGCACATCATTTCGGTGGCTAGCTTTCTTTTGTTTTTGTTCGCTTTGATCATCTCTGTCTGTTTTTGTTCTATTAAACTATGTTTTATGTTCTTGGGAATTTCTTGAATTTTTGAGATTCATCTCATATTGGACTATGTTTTATGTTCTTGGGAATTTCTTGAATTTTTGAGATTCATCTCATATTATGTAATTCTCGAACGATGTACTTTGTTGCACTTTTGTTTTTATTAATACAAATGAACATGGTTTTTCCCCCTCTGAAAAAATTAGAAGGTCATAATAGAAAGATTTGAAATTTTGAAAATATATAAAAATTTTCAAAAAAATATTTTCTTTACACTTTTTTATTAAGTTTGTCAAATGATTTAACATGAATAGATTTTTGCCTAAAAAGTTTCTAACTAGTACACCCCATCACCTCACCATCACTACCTATTCTACCTCCCTTGAACTATTGTAAGGACTTGAACTATTGTAAGGACTATTAACTGTAGAGTTTTATATTAATATTAATCTTAATGTTATAATTTTAAGATTTTATACAATATTAGGGTTTATTAATTTTAGGGTTTGATATAGGCACTTATTCCTATATTACTCGGAACCAAATCTTTCTTGAAATCTGCGAAGTACGACGCTCGGTGAAGTAAATTGGTACAAAGGAAAATTTCACCCGACATGACGCGAATCGATACAGACCTACGTAAAAGTGAACTCCGTCAACGGTGACGGAAACCTGCGTGTGTCAAAATGCAACAAGCACATGGAGAAGCACCATTCTGATCTGATTTCCCCGGTTAAGCCAGTGAGTGTGGCTATCAAAGTGTGGCAAATCATTAATATCTTCAGTGTGGACTAACCACAGTTGTTTTTGTAGAAATGTGTCGATAAGTGGATTAACCCAAAAAAAACCAATAAATAAGTAAAAGAAAGAGAAAGAAGAATGTATACTTAAAAACCTTAATTTTTATTTTTTATAAAAAAATAAAAAAAATAGTTATAGTAATCATAATGTGATTTTATATAATAAATTATTATATTATTAATTAATGCATTAGTAGATTTCGAAATGGAGGCTTTGATATTTATGATTTAAACAATCTTTTTGGGATAAATTACATAAATGATTTAAGATGAAAAGTTTCTAACTAAAGTTCATCAACAATCATAATATATTAATGGGCCTAATGGTTAAGAGCATGTGTTTCTTCCTAAGAAGTCACATATTCAAATAGTTGAACTGAGATGAGTCCCTTGTCCCATAAACAAAAAGATCTCATACACCAATTTGATATAACCATAACCTTAAAATAAAATAATACTAATAATAAGTTACACTTACAACAACCATCATAATAATAATCATAATATATTAATAATGAATTATAGAACCAAAGAATCAAATCAAAATTACTCACAACACATAAACCTAAACTCAAAAGCACTATTCTGTCAGTGAAATTATAACATATGGGACAAGAAACACTATCACTTTAGAAGAATATTGAAGTTATAGATTGCAGTTGTTAAAAGCCAGGATTCAACAACTTAATTCCAGATTTCTTGTTCACAGTGTAGGCTACAAAATGAGCTATGCCACTTCATGCAATCCCTAAGGATGGCAACGCAAATTGTAAAGATTCTTCAAATTTCTAAGGAACAACTTTGAATGGATAACTATACGTTGAACTGTAAGCTTGCATCCGACAAATAATTGACTATAATGTTTGGAAGCTGTGTGTACTCTTCAATATGAATTTGGCATCGATCGTAGGCATGTGAAGGAGCTGGGTGTTGTCAGAGGAATCCTTTTTATGCTTTTGTGAGTATTGTGTGCAGAGGCATATCTTAAAGTATGCAAAACATTTCAAATAGTTTGAATAAAGTTTTCCATGTTTTTTGGATGGATTAACCTTTTACTTTTAATTACTTTATCACTTTTTAAAGTTGATATGAAATTATATTATGTTCATGTGGACATCAAAATATTTTATTTATGAAAAACAGTGAGTGGAATATTTTTACCACATAGGGTTATAATATCAACAAGTCAAGTGACTATAGTGAAGTTGCTCTTATTGATGTTTTATAATGATTTTAATTAAAACTAACTAAACATGTATATTCATTTTTATTATTATTATACCTAACATTGCTTTTATATTTAGAGAATATTTTATTTTTATTTTAAAAAGAACACATGTCAACTTCTCCTTGAACATGGAATTTCCCTCCAAAATTACATGTATTGTGTAAAACATGAACATTGGCCAATCAAAAGACCGTTGGGATGAGCTATAAATGCCACCGCAATGCCTTCATGTCCCAACACCTAGTCAACCCAAATCAACCTCCCTTGCACCCTTTTATTTCCTTCCTAGGTGGTTCCTTTGGGGAGACGTATCAAGTGGGTCTGCCCTATGCCTTTACTATTGGTCTTGTAGTCCGATGTATACATCCACCTATCTCGAAGCTGAATCCACTCAGATCTTCCTCTTCTACTCTTGCTTGAAACCTTTTGGGGTCATGGGGACCAAGATGAGGTGTCTCGGTGGGAACCACCGCCGATGACTAGCATGGGTGATCTATCTCTCACAACTGCCATATATGCCTCATGCCTAGTCAGCTTGGCTTAATCCTTATGCGCATCCCTTAATACATCTACGGAAGGCCTCCCATGGTAATATGGCTATGGGGACCACTTGGTATAGAATTCCGCTAATCAAATTGCTTTTCCGCGATTGTGTGGATTCTCCATATCTTCCTGGGCTCAAGTCATCCCAATTGTTCGCTTTGTGGCCAACTTTGAATCCTTCCAGGGTACACCTATCGACTTCCCACTAGCCAATCAAAACTCGTTTCACTGTTGACATCCTCCCGAGTTTACGTCATCTTGAGTGCTCCCCTTTGTGCACACCTTTGATTATTTTGGGCAAGACTCCCACCAGGATGAACTGTTATAAGGGGCTCCACCATAGGTCAATACAATTTTTTTCACCAGTACATTGTCAAGCCACATCCACTCAAAACTTTGGTTTAATGGCTCTACCAAAAAGCTATGATGAGTTTGGAAATAAATTACGATGTAGGAGGGAACTTTTGGACTTCTAATACCATTGGAAAGATATTTCATGGCTCTATCCATCTGAGTGGGTACCAACGGCATTAGAGGTGATATGCTATTCTAGAAATGGGTCCAAAGTATCTACACCTTAGAAATTATTTGACTTTGTCATACATGAATTCATCTCGGCTCTTCTTGCAATATTCTATACTTTTTCCATTTCATTACATTTTGATGCAAGGGCATTAGGCACAATCAAATACCTTGTACATAAGTACACATAGGAGGTCTCATGCTTTTACTTCCTCATGTAATTATTAAGTATTTTGAATAACCTTTGTAAGAAATTGAAATTGTTCTCAAGTCATTAAAGACATGAGAGAATTGATTATGTTAGGAATAGGAAGAGTCAGCCTGGAGTTATGAGAAATTTAGGGTTAGTTTCAATTATTGAGTCTAAAATTAGGAATTGGGAATGTCAAGAGTTTGATGAGTTGTTTAAGGACCTGAATCGATTCAGGTCATCCTTGAGCATAAAATGTAAAGCATCAGTAGTGTTGAGGAGTTCCGTTGAGGGATAGCGCAGGGTAGAAAAACAGAATAAGAGGATAATGGCCACTGTCATGAATATCTGGGCGAGACCGAAAGGATTTGTAACTGATGACAATTACAAATATTGATGAAGTAATTTAGTCTGAATTATATGTGTATTGATTGATTATATGAAATTTCTTGTTTGATATTGAATTAAAATTAGGATACTGTTGTATGACTGAGAGGGGATCTAACCTTTCTTATCTCCTGCGTTATTACATTATGAAAGAATTGAGTTAGCTCTCTCTGCGCAACGAACTAATTGTGCCTTCGAACTCCAGTGAATCACGGCCTTAAGTATTTGTGTGAAGGCTTTGGTTGAGTTGAATGAGGCGATTGCAGAGTGTAACAGAACGAAGGCGGGACCGTGGAACAGTTCCGTTGTGAAGGCGAATGAGGCCTTACGTTGATAGAAAATCAAATGGGATGAAACCTTGTGTAGAGTGGAACCTAAAGGAATAGCAAGACCGGAGTTCGGAATCCATGGTTTTCGCGTGACCCCAAACACGGTAAGTAGTTTTGATAAAAGGAACGCGATATAACTCCTCACGTGACACGTTGCAAAAGGTTGGTTTTAAAAACCACTTACGTCACATTTTTTTTGAGTCTTAAAGCCTGGAACAAAACAAAATGCGATAGGCATTTGCATCCATTCGATCAGAGGATGGAGCGCGACACATTGTGAGCCCTCGGATCCATCAGGCAGTTAGTCGAGGTATGTGTCGTATGTTGTTGTGGGCTCGAAGCGTTTGATCAACTAATCCATTTGTATTAAAAGTTAAGGGGTCGGAATCATATGAATAAGGGTTGAGAGCTGAATCATTAAACGCGTATTATAATAGTAGAGTCGGGGAGTATATATATGTAATAATATATATGTCAGGTTGATGTGTATTATGGCAAGCCGTGGGCACTTTATGAATTAGTTCAATTAGAATTGAGGTCAATTGGGTCGTGATAATAAGGTTAAGGTTTTAATATTGGGGGTGTGGATTTGAATATCCATTAGTCAACTTGTTAAGGGTGAGATTGCCCGGATTGGGGATTGGTTGGGCAATGAATTTGAATGCATTTACACACAAATCGAGTTTGAAAATAAGAGCAACCGGAACTGTGGGCATTAACCCCATCAAGTGGTATCAAAGCCGGAATAGCCCTTTTTGAAAAAGTCCAAGTTTGGTGAATGCAAAGAAACCAGACTTGTGGAAACTGATGAAATTGCAGCATGCAGAGATACAGTGTGTTTGATGAGAGAATGAAGAAAAATTGAAGTTCTAAATCTACTAAAGAGTAATTATAGATTTGAAAGGGGAAGATCAGATTCCAAGATCTGATAGGCAAAGTACACAGAGCACAGTGAACAGGATTTGCAGAGTGAGTGGAAGACAAGATCATGTAGAAATATTGCAGGAGGATAATTTTAAATCTGATGTCTATTTTATGTTTGAAGAATTGTGGTTGCTGAAAGTGCAGACGGAGTTTGATAGTGAAGGCAGTGAGCTTGATATTCAGCTAGAGGCTGGATAAAGAGGACAATTACAATGTTCTCAAGAGAAGGTGAGCAAAGTTTAACTTTGGTTGAAGGATTGTTTGCAGAAGTCAGAGTGCAAGCAATTGAAGACATCTTAGCAGAAGCATATCAAAGCTTTGAGAGTAGTGATAGAAGAGTCCAACAAGGGACTCTGAGTGGAGAAGAAGTGTAGCAGAACCTGGACGAATCTCCAACAGAGGTTGGATGAGAAAAGAGCAGAGGTGTTCCTGAGGAAAGTTGTAGAATGAAGCCTAGGAAGAGCAGAAGAGAGTGCTCAGAAGGTTCCAGTTTACAAGGGACCAGTACTTGCCAAAAGCTGGATCTGGAGGAAGGGATTGGTGAGGTGAGTTGCAGCAAGAGAGCTTGTTGTTGCAGAGGCTTAGTGTAGCTTATAGGAGAAAAAATGGCTACTGATAGCCACAACAGAGATTGCAGAGGTTCTGAGAGAGGCCACGACAGAAGAAAGAAAGAAGATGCCAAAGAAAATGGCATGGAGAAGAAATCCACTGATGAAGAATGGTGGGAAGAGATAGCTGAGATTACATAACAGTTTTATAAACTGGAGAGGATGATAGAAGAAAGCCAGAGATTTGGTTGGCTCATGAGAAGGAATGTGAAATGGCAACCATTACAGTTGAGGTTGAGGAAAAAGAAGATTTCCTTATTGAGAGAAGAACTTAGAGCAGCTGAGTTGAAAGAAGAAATTTCTGCTTGTGAAGCAGAACAGAGCACAGATGAAGAGTGGAGATCTGCAAGAGATCTTGTAGGGCATGATGAAGACTTGGGGCAACAAGAAGCTTGTCTTGCTGAAGAGGAAGTCACTGAAGATTTCCTAAGTTGTTGGACAAGTCCAGAAGATGTGAGGGCTTGTGTTTTTGAGTCTGACAAATGTGAGGTAATGACAGACTCCACAGAGGAAGAAGAACCCATAGTTCTTGAGGCAAGGATGGAAATTGAAGATTCCATGTGCAGATCTATTCAAAGAGTGCTTGGGAAAGCAGTCAAGACCGAAAAGTCTTGTGATTTGGAAACTAAAAAGTTGTGTATGTTTGTAGGTACACCATTGGAAGATGAACAAGCTTCCGAGTTTGTTAATTAAGAGGAGACATTGAATTTGAAATCTGTTCAGATCAATGCCGAGATAATAGGATCTCAGGGAGAGATTAAGAAAGAAGAGTAAAATGAAGATATTCAAAAGAATGTTGAAGCCGAGAGAGCAGGACCAGCAGAGGATTGGTCAAGAATAAGCAGAGGCATAAAGGGTTGTGTAAGGTTCCCAAAATCTACTCCTAGTGAAGTAGTTGAATTGTATGGGAGGTTAGATTTTCAGAGAAGAGAATTGGAAAAGCAGAGGACCTGTGCACTAGATAATTTTCTAGAGAAGCAAGGCGGAAAAACTGTCATGAATGACAATAAAATACCATAGGACGAGAAAATGATTTAGAAAAATGGAGTTCATTTTGGTGAACCACAGCAGAAGAGAATTCTTGAAGCAAATGATGGAAGGAAAAAGAGACTAGTTGACAGTCTCCTAAAGGATGTAGGTCAGCATGCTGGAGTGCTGACTAAAGATTTAGAGGGAAGTTCAGAGAAACGCACTGATGTGTTGTCAAAGGAGGAAAATGTATTAATACCTTGGAATTTTATTGCTGATGATTCATGTGTTAATAATGCAGAGAAAGAGGGAGAACAAAAGTTGGAAGTTGTCAGAGAGACGAATAAGAAGGAAACTATGTTGGTTGAAAGCATAATGGAGGATCATCATTTTGACATGGTGATTGGAGCAGCGGAGATGACTCCAACAACTGAAGAGAAGGATGATGAATAATTTATGAGTCTTGAACCAGACTTAGAGTTGCCGGGAGAAGAATTGGTGACTAGGTCATCAATTGAGACCATTGGGTCTCATGGTCTTAACACTAACAGTTTTTTTATGTGTACAGGTGATGCAAAAGACAATTCATCCTTTGGAATTGTCTTGGGAGAAGAAAAAATGTTGCTGAAGGAAGATGAGACAACCATGTCTCATATGCAGGAATTTGTCATTGTCGTTGACATAGATGACTTGGCTAGTTTGATGGGCCAAAAATGGCCTAGAGAGCAGATTTTAAAAGCTGCTAAAGCGAGGAAGAATCAGCATTCCATGCTGACAGAAGATGAAGATACAATGACTAGAGAACTTGATTTTCTTGCTGGAATCCATCAAGTAGATGATAGGCAATTGCTGAAGATTGCCCAAGAAGAAGGAAAAGATGTTGTAGCTAACTTGCAGCATGTTGAAGATGCAAAACCAATGCAGGGGAGATGGCTGAATTGTTTGCTGGGAGAATTATGCAAGAGAAATAAAATGTAGACACTGAGATGAATTTTCCAGAAGCTGTGAAAAGAAGAGCAGCAGATACTAGTTTGCATAATCTAATTCTATTTACTAGTATACTGGATGACTATGTCAATGCTAGTAGGAATTTAAATGGTGAATTGTTTCCTAAAAATAAGGCTGCAAATGAGGAGCAAAATAAGAATGTTGCAGAGGGAGATATCTTAAAGGATATTCAGGTTGTTTGGGTGGAGGCAACATTGGGGATGGCATCTGCAGAAATGGAAACAATTAAAGCAACACCCATGGTGACAGCTGAGGCAACATTGGGGATGGCGTCTGCAGAAATGGAAACAATTAAAGAAAAACCCATGGTGACAGCTGAAGCAACATGGGGGATGATATCTACAGAAATAAAAGCAGTTACAACAGCAGTATTGGCAGCAGCAGCAGTAGACAGAGAAGTTCCCAGATAAGAGAGGAACTGGACAGAGAAATTAAAAACATCAGAGAACTGATGATGAGGGTGCCTAAAGAGCAGTAGACAGCAGCAAAAGAGCAGGGGAGTTTCAGCAAAGGAAATACAAAGGCAGTATGTGAAAGTATAGCTGGAGGCCGTTTACAAAACAAAGTATGGGATCCAGGAGGCAGAAGTTAAGGACACATGATCAGGGAATCATGAACAAATTGAACCTTGGGAGTCTGATGCAGGGGTATTAGCCACAATCAAATACCTTGTACATAAGTAGACATAGGAGGTCTCATGCTTTTACTTCCTCATGTAATTATTAAGTATTTTGAATAACCTTTGTAAGAAATTGAAATTGTTCTCGAGTCATTAAAGACATGAGAGAATTGATTATGTTAGGAATAGGAAGAGTCAGCGTGGAGTTATGAGAAATTTAGGGTTAGTTTCAGTTATTGAGTCTAAAATTAGGAATTGGGAATGTCAAGAGTTTGATGAGCTATTTAAGGACCTAAATCGATTCAGGTCATCCTTGAGCATAAAATGTAAAGCATTAGTAGTGTTGAGGAGTTTTGTTGAGGGATAGTGCAGGGTAGAAAAACATAATAAGAGTATAATGGCCACTGTCATGAATATCTGGCCGAGACCGAAGGGGTTTGTAATTGATGAAAATTACAAATATTGATGAAGGAATTTAGTCTGAATTATATGTGTATTGATTGATTATATGAAATTGATTGTTTGATATTGAATTAAAATTAGGAGACCGTTGTATGAATGAGAGGGGATCCGACCTTTCTTATCTCCTGCGTTATTACATTATGAAAGAATTAAGTTAGCTCTCTCTGCGCAACGAACTAATTGTACCTTCGAACTCCAGTGAATCACAACCTTAAGTATTTGTGTGAAGGCTTTGGTTGAGTTGAATGAGGCGATTGCAGAGTGTAACAGAATGAAGGCGGGACCGTGGAACAATTCCCTTGTGAAGGCGAATGAGGCCTTACGTTGATAGAACATCAGAACTTGAATTGGGACGGAACCTTGTGTAGAGTGGAACCTGAAGGAATAGCAAGACCGAAGTTCGAAATCCGTGGTTTTCGCGTGACCCCAAACACGGTAAGCAGTTTTGATAAAAGGAACGTGATATAACTCCTCACGTGACACGTTGCAAAAGGCTAATTTTAAAAACTGCTTACGTTGCGTTTTTTTTAGTATTAAAGCCCGTAACAAAACAAAATGCGATAGGCGTTTTCATCCGTTCGATTAGAGGATGGAGCGCGACACATTGTGAGCCCTCGGATCTGTCAGGTAGTTAGTCGAGGTATGTGTCGTATGTTGTTGTGGGCCCGAAGTGTTTGATCAACTAATCCATTTGTATTAAAAGTTAAGGGGTTGGAATCATATGAATAAGGGTTGAGAGCTGGCACATTAAACGCGTATTATAACAGTAGAGTCGGGGAGTATATATATGTAATAATATATATGTCATGTTGATGTGTATTATGGCAAGCCGTGGGAACTTTATGAATTAGTTCAATTAGAATTAAGGTCAATTGGGTCGTGATAATAAGGTTAAGGTTTTAATATTGGGGGTGTGGATTTGAATATCCATTAGTCGACTTGTTAAGGGTTGTGACCATCATATCTTGGGGTCAATTGGAAATTGAATTATAATCTGATTTTTATGCATAAGAGGTTTAATATAACGGGTGAAGGTTCATTGTTGAGTTAAAAAGATCTAAGTGAAGAGGCATTTAAGTATCGATTGGGTCGAATAAACATTCGGATCAGTGAGTATATATGGTGATTGATATGTGATGATCATTATATAATGGGTTTATTATAAGTTCAAATGTCAGGTTGAACTCCCATGAGGTAAGGGCGAAGAAGAGGTAATACTCGAATATTCAATTAGAAGAGTTATGTGATGTTTTTAAGAGCATATGTCTTGACCTTAAAGCTCAGAACAGAATTAAAGCTTCCGTGGATAATTTTAAGGTTTCCCAGGTTGACATTCATATTGAGCACAAACCTGGTGAATGCATATTTACATGCATTAGAAAGAAAGCCCTATCATTGAAATTCTGGATAGCGGAGAGTAAGTGCATAACATAAGGGACTTGGAATTAATATCTCAAATCTCAGAGATTTGAGGTATTAACGCTCTCAGATTTAATTGTTTAGTTTGCCAGCTCAGAATAAAAGAATGCTGTGAGATTTCCGGATTGGGGATTGGTTGGGAAATGAATTTGAATGCATTTACACAGAGATGGAGTTTGAAAATTAGAGCAATCGGGATTGTGGGTATTAACCCCATCACTTTTGATTTAGATACTACACCATTGAAACCCATGACATCCTCTTTGTTCCAACCTCCTTCTTATGCCAACCACACCTTTGATAGTAACAACATATCAATATGTGACATCAATACCTGACATCAATGAGCACGTCCTTTGACAACATATTCTAACAATATCCCATCATCTTCTTCACCTTTGCCATCAATGAAAACATATTTATAACATTATGTGATATAAACATTTGGCGGCTATGTTGATCCTAGAATGGTTTTTCTTTCCAAGGAAGTCAACAAAAAATGGGTCTATAGTTTCTTTTAACATGATTGGTCATTGGATTTCATGGAATATCAACATTTGCAAATAAGTGAGGATTGAGGAAGAACCATGTATGGGGTGGGTGAAAATTTATGATTATCTCAAAATATAATCAATAGTCTATAGGAGAAAGGTCTTTATAGTTTTTGGGACAAGAAATCCCTTGATCCTTCCTTGTTTGGAGGGAATGGGTGGATGTATGAAGATCAAATCAACTTAGAGGGAGAATTTGTGATAGAATGGAATTATTACATTGAAAATTTAGTTTCAATTTTCATTTTCTTTATCATGAGGTGAAATACTTCTTAAATTAGTAAAAATACCCAATTGGATGGCTTTCAAATTAATTTTGAGGCAATCCCCAGAGTTTGGTGTATCACAAATTCAAATATTTGGTGATTTACTCCTAGTTATTGAACATATGTGCTTGAAGAGAATATCAAGGAATTTCACTTCACAACCATTGTATGATGATTTACATCTTTTAGTTAAGATTTCCCACACATCTTTTTGTCTCACATAGAGAGGTACAAAAAAAATATAGTGAATGGATTATCAAAACAGGGGTTAGGATTAATAAGAGGAACCTAGATTATATCAATACTCCCATATGGGTACACAACTAAATGTAATCATGAACCTTGGATCTAATTATTATTGGTGCAATTTTTTGTATAATGAAAAATAAAATTTTATAATTGTAGTTTAAATGGTGGCATTTCCAAAGTTTTTATTATAATTAAAGGGACTCCTTATAAAACAAGGTATTCAGCCATTACAAGAAATACTCATTACCGGATTTCTCCTAATTACCTTAGCTAAATTATGTGTGTGTTTGAGTATTTATTATAATGGTTTTGAGCCATAAAAATTCTTAGCTAAATTATGTGTGTGTTTGAGTATTTCTTATAATGGTTTTGAGCCATAAAAATTCTCTACTCTACTTAATAGAAGGCTTTAGTGGACATATGACCCATAATACAAGCCTTTAGTGGGCATACAAATTACCCCACTCTGGATTTGAACTTGTCACCTCTTATGAGGAAAAATATGTACTTAACCATTATGCCTATTCAAGGCTTTGATTGATGTACAAATGAAAAGCATCCGAGATAATAATAATAATTTAAAATATATTAATAAAAAAAATATTTATATATATTATGATAAAAGAGTAGTAATTCTTTTGTGGATTGGTAAGATGGGTTTATTTGTATTATACATGTAAGAGTACAATCCACAATGGTTGAGTTTTTTCAAAAAGGAAAGCAAACCTTAAGTACAAATTCATCTAAAAATATTATATTCTCCTTAATAAAATGGATTTTATAGATGTACAACTTAAAAGTATCCTATAGATATGTAATAATAATAATTGAAACTATATTAATATAAAAATGACACACACACACACACACACACACACACAGAGATATATAGTATTTTTTGTTTTTTGGTAAGCTAGCTAGATTTTTATTATACAAGTGAGAGTATAATCCATAATGAATAAGGTTTTTAAAAAAGGAAACAAAACCTCACGTACAAGTTCATCTAAAGAATAAAAAAGACTCAAAAATAGAAAAGTTTTTTTTTTGTCATAGCCACCTACGTCATAGGATTATTTATATAAAAAACAATACAAGAAAAGCACAAAATAAGAGGGATCAAAATGAAAAAGGGTCCAAGAGGAGACTCCAAAAGGGGAGAGGTTGCTTAGTCTTCTATGCTACACATTTGTTGGCCTTTTTTATTCTCCTTGATAATTATGGAATTGGAGTTGGTACCCTCTATGAACTCAAAATATTCCTCCTCCTTTAAAACCCATCACTATAAAATTTGAAGCTAAGATTAAAAGCCACCTTGCAAAGGGAAATAATTTTTTCCTGAAGCCTCCTAAGCATGAAAAATTTTAGGGGCTAATAATCATAGTGGGCTAATTTTCGATACTTTTTCCAAAAAAAATATTTGCCAATTTCCATTTTTTAAAAAATTGATTCACCCAAATTTTATAGTATAAAAGTATTTTACCCTAAAAATTGCCAAAGTTTTATATACACTAATATAAATAATTCGAAACCTAAATAATTTTACAAAAATATCATAATTTTTTTTACAATTTACATATTGGGGACTTGTAAGATTCGCCAAGGTTTCTAAACTTTAAGATAAACTTCCATCCTTAAAATTTTCCCTGCTCCTAAGTTAGTCATTCACGAAAGAAACAAAGAATTTAATAAACTAACTTCTCCAAAATAGGAACAACTAGATTCTTTGATACTCGGTAGAGCATAATGGATATAAAATTTTTTTTAGTATCCCTAGACTTTGAGAACCCAACATACTCCACCTAGCCTTGAAATTCAGCCACAATTTGTTTTCTTGAGGTGTTTTGATGCTTTTGTCTAATATAGTTGATCAAATCACTAACAATGGCTTAAGTAGGGGTAGATTGCAAATAACTTGTAGGGCTAAGTAGGCCATCTTATCATCCCTAGTGCCTTGAGAGCATCAAGAGGCACCATGGAGAGAGGATTTGCAACCTCCCTAAATGGAATCAACACCCAGTTTGCTAGAAGTAGGGGAATCAAAACCATCCATAAGAATGGTAATGAAAACATACTGTAGAAGATGTTTATAGTACTCAAAACATGGCCTAAAGAGGTTCAAACCAAGCACATAGACCAATGGATGTGAAAGGTGGAGAGGGTGGCAGTTATGCCTTGTGGAACTAGAGGCAGAGCTAAGACCCCTTTCAAAAAAATAGATAGGATGAATATGAACCTAGAGTAGAGAACCCATATAACAATGGCCACACAAGATAAGAGGTGAATTACATTAACAATCCACAAGGAAACCTACGAGGAAAACCAAATTTAATGGCTCAAAAGAAGGTCACTATCAAATTTTACCAAAGAGGGAAGAATCCCTTAGAGACTAACAAAGATATGTAGCCTTGCCTATAAGAACTAAATTTCGCTTTAGCTAGCATGATGGCAATGGGACTTGGAATTGTGGTCCCAATGAAGTTCATTATTAGTCAAGGTTAATGAGGTGATGATGAATTGAAATGCCATAACAAAGTAGTCCCTTCACCATCATCACACAACACTCAAAAAGAGCTAGCATGCACTTGCTCATAATTACCAGCTCATAATTACCAAGAACATGGATGGATGGCACAATGCATCAATCAAGTCATTGGCTTAGCTATGTGGCTTGAATTATGTCTAGAAGGACCCTTAGCAAGCCAGCAGAAGGTGTAGATTTTACTATTGTAATGTATTTTACATTTTGGTTGTTAGAAATTTGGTTAACTTTTAAAGTTTGAAATTTACATAGGATATAAATATTTGAATAAGTTTTAAAGTATCAAATTTATAACGAATGTGTCAATTATTGCAAAGGTTATTGGATTGCAAGTAATCGAAGCACATGCACTACACTACAAGTTGCAAAAAAGTCTTATTTTTGCAATTGCATGGCGACAATTGCATGATGTCACCTTATTATATTGTTTCTGTTGAATGAAAACCAAGCCTCATACTCAAGGTTTGAATTCACATAAAATCACATTTCAAATCTCATGAATACTTTCTTCTTGTCGACCTTATTGATGCATCCATTTTTCAATCGTTTCAAAAAAGTTAAAAAGATTTGCATCACTGTTTCAATCGTTTCAGAAAAGTTAAAAAGTCGATTCAGCCAAGAAAAGTGCAAACGCAGTTCAAATGTCCATCGAATCAAAATTACATACAGGGAGAACAAAAGAGCACTGACCTTGTACGACCTTGTACTCCTTGCCAATTTTATTAAGATCCTTGACACTGAAATAATCTAGTGTAGAGGGTGAGCGACCTCCACTATTCTTCTTCCCACCACCCTGCAATTTTAGTACTACCAATAGCTGGGATTCCTGGTCAATTCTCAATTCAATTCCTGTGTTTCCACAACAAAAACAAACCATTCTATGTGAAGTTTAATGATAAGTTTTAGGCTTTCATATTACAGAGCTGATTACCATTACATTAAGTGTGAAGTTTAAGTAGCATTTTCTCCTCTGTGATGTGACCAAACTAACCACTGTAGATTCTTGTGCTAAGAGAATCCAGGTGCTGTGCCACTAACTTTGGATATGTGCCTTGCTCGTTTGATCAGTGTGATGGGCATGTGGGCATGAGTGAGAAATTAATTAGGATGATCACACTGAGGAGTTATACATTCTATCGAAGGTTTAACTATTGAATATCTTAATAGCGAGAAGACGACATTAGATTATTCGATGGTGGGCTCTAAAATTATTCCACTCTGCAACTTCTACAATTCTAACAACTAATAGCAGTAATTAGGAGGTGTGAAGAATAGCTAAAATTATCTAGATGATGATGCTGAGGTTTTTAGGTATTTTTAGAGGGATCTAATTTCTAATTTAACTATAGGATGCTATAATGTGTGTTTGATTAGAAAGCCATAGTAGCAAGATTTGAAAATTTGAAAATATATAAAGATTTTTCAAAAGGTATTGTTTTTACACTTTTTTTTGGGTTTGTTAATTGGTGTGAGTTTATAGAGTTTAATCAAGTTTGACTTATGGTTTAGAAATGGAGATAGCAAGCTACACTAACCCTTAACATCACTAGATTTTTGCCTGTAGAGTTTTCAACTGACCACATTCACATCAAATAATGACTTAACAATACACCCCATTGCTCTACTTAAGAGTAAGTCTATTGTAAAAGCCTTGAGCTATTATCCTTACACTTAAAATTTTATATTAATATTAACCTGAATATTATAATTTTAAAAATTTATATTAGAAAAACCAATAAAAAACCAATAAATAAGTAAAGAAAGCAGCAAAGTAAAGAAAGCAGCAAAGAAAAAGAAGAATGTGGACTTAAAAACTTAAATTTTTATTTTTTTAATAAAAAATAAAAAAAAAAAATAATATTAATAATGTGATTTTTTATAACGAATTACCATATTATTAATTAATATATATTTAGATATCAAAATGGAAACTTTGGTATTCATGATTTAGGATGGACAGTTTCGAGGTTCGTCACCAATCATAATATATTAGTAATGAGTTACACTCCCAACAATCATAATATATTAATAATGAGTTACACTTACTAGCTCGGAACACATTATCATAAAATTGAAAAATCAAATCAATATTACTCACAACACAAACCTAAACTCAAAAGCACTATTCTGTCAGTGAGATTATAGCATATGTGACCAGAAACGCTATCATTGTTAAAAAGCCATGAATCAACAACTTAATTCCAGATTTCTTGTCCACACTGTAGGCTACAAAATGAGCTACGCCACTTTATACAATCCCTAAAGATGGCTACCCAAATTGTGAAACTTTTTCAAATTTCTGAGGAACGCCTTTGAATGGATAACGATACGTTGCACTGTAAGCTTTACTTTACTATAATGTTTGGAAGCTTTGTGTAGTACTTCAATATGAATTTGTCAGCGATCAGAGGTATGTGAAGGGCCGTGTGTTGTCAGAGGAATCGTTTTCTCTTTTTTAGACACAGATGCTTTTGTGAGTATTGTGTGCAGAGGCACAACTTAAAGTATGTTTGGATCATGCCCACTGGCTTAGGTTGTCATCAAAACATTTCAAAGAGATTGAATGAAATCTGCCATGTCTTTTTGGATGGAATAGCAGAGCCATTGTACATTTTCGGCTAAAGGTTACTCGACTAAAGCCGGATTGTACATTATCGGCTCCGTTAATCTGAATTAATGGCAGACTGCAAGGATAAACCATATTTTCCTATATTGGGTAAACTATAGTAATGGGAAAACTATAGTAATGTAGTAATGGAAAAACTATAGTATGGGATACGATAGTTAAATGAAGTAAGTAGTTTATAAATGTTGATAGACATCCAAATAGTTACGTGTTAACCAATTTGTAAATTGCAAACCTCTAATAAACCCTTGATTCATCCTATATTATATATGACAAAGAATATTTGTAGGTTATTAAATCTAAACCACACTAAAAGTTGCAAACCTCTCATGGTTTGTAAACCTTTGATTTTATCATATATTATATATGATAAAGAATATTTCTAGGTTATTAAATCTAAACCAGTCTTTGGTCTTAATTAGCATTTTTAGATTTTTTAGATTTTTTAAGTCAAATTGATTTTAAATTTAGTATTCTTTACAAATTTCTTAAATCATAAGTTTAGTTGTATAATTTTCAAAAAACCCTTATAAATATTTCAAAATACACAAATTTAAATAAATTAAAGTAGTTAATTAGTTTAAAATATCAATTTAAATTATTCAAAACATTAATCTAAAAATTAAATAAAATTCTGCAATCGAGGTGTTGGTGGATGGGGAATTGGGGGCGGAAGAGGGTGAGGGGGTAATCTGCCACCCTGCCACCTCCCACAACATTTAAGAAGGGGGGGTGCTATTATCATTTTAATAATTCTCAAAGTTGTGAGATTTTGATTTACAGTTTAAAGAATATTAGAGGTAACCACAGACCTACTTTCAAGCTCTAGGATCTAGCCTTCCTAAGGCTCAGAGAGGGCTCTCTTTATAAGATTTAACTTTGTTTTTTATGTTTGATTTTAGGCTAGTTATATGGGACAATTTGGTTTTGATATTTGGTTTGGTTTGGTGGGAAAAATGACTTAATGAGATGGATAGAGATAGCTCTTTTTTTCCATTGAAAAAATAGAGTCAATGTGTCAAGTAGATAGGTCAGGATCAAGGTCTAAAGTCAAATATTTTCAGGGCAAGATAGCAGAGTTACTCAAGATCTTTGAAGCTAATTGGTGAAGTGGTTTAATCGGGATAAAGAGAAATCAAGGATTCTTTGATCCAAATAAGGAGTGAATAAGACAGAGGTCATTAGAAAGAGAGATCAATTAAGGGTTTCCTACTCTGGAAATCAGCAGAAAACATCGAAATGAAAACTAGTAAATAACATATTGCTTTTAACAAATTTTGATATATCACTTCCTCATTTCACATTTAAATTTGGAACACATTTATGTATGAATGGAAAACATAAGAAGATTTAACAAATAAAAGTAGAAAGTACTTCATTTAAGTTGGCCCAACACATGAATATTGAAACATGATTCTTTATTGATTTGATCTAGCCTGCTGACTTGAAACTCGGTACAAAAGCCCTTCAGGTACATGAATATTGACTATAGAAATCTTCAGCAATTTATTCCACAATAATACTTCAAAGAGTGAAGTATTTATACAAAATGTAATACAAAATATCTTAGAATACTCATAGGATTTTTCTAAGGAAAATAAAACATCTCTTACAAAAATATAGTGACAGTTGCTTAACAACTTGCAAGTTTTCCTACTTATTCAAATAAAATAGAAATGCAATTTGGATTTAGGTACAGTTGGTTGTTGTGTTGTCTTCAGTGTTGGAAAAAATATCTTCAATCTGTGTTGAAACTCTATCTTCTCATCTTATACTCTTTTTTTGATACACTTTAACCACTGATACTCTTTCATCTGCTGTAAGACTATTTTACTACTGTAAAATTCTATTTTTAATGTGTAAAAACAACATTATGTTTTTCCTCCTTTTTCATTGTAAATTGTTTTTCACAGTAAATCAGTAAGCTTTTGCCAAAATTCTTCATTAGGTAACTTGATCTTGGAAAGCTCTCTATAATTTTCACTAACCTCTGTGTATCTAACAAAGGTTGCCAGTTTGACCACAAAGAGATGTTTTATCTCATGTTGTAAATAAAAAAAATCTTCAATTCTTTTGTGCAACATTTTTCTTGTAGGTACTCCTTGCTAATCTGCCTTATTTACTTGTTCTTTGGAAAAATTTCTGATCTTCTTGTTGTAATCCTCTTGCTTCATTAGTTTATCATTTATATAAAGAATGTTTGGCAAGCCATTTTTCTTCAATATCTCAAATTTAACCATGAATCTAGTTATGACCAAATCCATGTTTTGACACTTCTCTTCTAGCTGCTTCATCAAGTTTTTCATTGAAATTACCTTTCTCACTTCAAGGATTGTTTCAGTCCTATCAGTTATCCCTATCTCATCCAGTTCTTTTTTGTTTTTTTGTGTTTTAAAAACTTGATTATTTCTTGGGCCTCTTCAGGTTTGGCACCAAGCTCTTCCTTTGCCTTCACAATTTCTTCTTTTGCTACTTTAAGCAAGTCCTTTTGTTCATAGATTACTTGAATGGAAGGCAAAGTGTCATTGATTGACTCAATTATTTTATACCACAATCAATTTTTTATGTAAGCCATTGGTTCTTTCAATATTAACTCTACTTCAACCTTCTTAAGCTGCTCACTTAACCTTTTGGATTTCTGTTCCTCTGTTTTAGTATTGATTTGAGCTAATTTCTTGGCATCTTCCAAGTTCTTGATTTGTTCTTTCAACCTATTGATCTCATTATTTTGAATTGACATATCTTACATGGCTTTTATGAGCTTGCTGGCCTCATCTATTTGTTGCACCGTTGAAGTTGACGATTCAATAACAGAAGTAGTGGAAGAATTCACTAGCACAGTTGTGGCCAATGGGACTTTTGGTGCTAACTCCTCTGATAAAGTTGAGGGAATTGTTGTAGTTACCATGGGGATGACGGTAGGAGGAACACTTTGAGTTTTTTTAGCTTCTTTCTCTTGGACAAAATTGTCCATTTTTATCTCCATTTCCTTAATTTGTGCTGTCATTTGGAGTATGAGATTAATCATCTCATCTTTATGATTTTCCTCCTGCACAATTTCTTTTTCCTGAGGATGTTCTGTTGGAGGCAATTTCAATTGCTTTCTAAGTTCTGCAATGTCATAATTTTTCTTTTTTCACCAATTCTTTTGCAGCTTTTACATTTGAAGGGTCATACCCTACTTCAATCACTAGTTCTTCTAAGGACTTGATTCTAGTGTCCTTAGCATAAGAGGAAGCTTTTTCAATCCTAATTTGATATCTCAAATTGGTTATAGTGTTCTGAAGTTTCTGGGCACTCATTGCCTTTATAGTCATAGTAGAATAAAGTATTTCAGAGCTCTGCTTATGAAACTCAATTTGATCTAAGGGGTGAATGCTTTCTACTGGTACTTCAAATTCAACTTTCTTGTAGTCTGCTACTGTTGTAGGTTTAGGCACTATTAGTTGTAGCACTGTCATAAGAAATTTCTTATTTGTGTAATCAAAGGCTGAGAGCAGCCTGTTTTGATTTCTTGGAGTTTTCTTTAGATACTGTGAATAAATCTCATTTTTTAACTCTTCATTTTTGGCCTTGATTTCTTTGTATTTTTCTTTGATATCATTGTCTGTATTTTTTGTTTGCTGTGATGAGGATACCTCCATGCTTTGTTGTTTTTCAATCATCTGAGTGTCTGAAGTATCATTTTCCTGCTCATTCACAATAATTGTAGCAACATCTATGTTGTTCTCTATATTTTCTTCATCTATAACCTGAATTGTTTCCTTATCTTTGTTCACTGGATTGAGCTTAGGTTTCTTATTATATCTAATTTTAAATCTAGTCTTTGTTGTTGTTTTAGCTGTATAGGTGCCTTATTCTGTGATTATTTTTGTAGTTCTATCATTTTGATTTACAGTCTTCAAGGTGTGACTAATATCACCCTCTTTGACTATTTCCATCAAAGTATTGTCTAGCCATTTTGTTTGATAGGAAAATTGTTCAATCTCAGGCCTTTCGGGGTTGATTTGCATTTTACCCTCATTTTACTTAGTATTTCATGAGGATCATAATTCCACAAGAAACTTTCTTCAAATTTATATTCCAACAACTATTTTGCTGCCTCTACACCTGCTTCCCTGTGATTGCATATAAAAGGGCTCACCTTGTTCTTTAATTTGAATTGAGTCTTCTTTTTAGCAGCCAAGAAGTTGATAGAATCTAAATTGAGAATTTGTCTTATGTACTCTAAGACAAAAACTCTCATTAACAAGTATTTTGGAAATCTATAGGGCAAAAGGTTTGACCCATAGACTCTAATCTCTGTGCGATTTTGGTAAAGGTACCAATATCCAGTTCTGCTTTTCTTTGACAGCTGTAGCACTTTATTTATTTCATTACTTATCCTTGGCTATACATTTTTTGTCAGCATGTTTATCAATGGATGAACAAAACAATCTATGAAATCCACATAAGTGAATTATGTTGATTCTTGTCTGATTAGAGAGGTCCAGAAAATGACTGACAATGGATTACCTTCTACATCCAATTTCTGAAGGTTTATTGGGAATTTATCTGCTTGGAAGTAAAGGAACATATGAAAGAGGAAGGATGAATATCTGAAAACTCCTTCAGTGGGAAATTTCACAAGATGATCATGGATACTATCAGCTATGTATTCAGCATAGTTATAAATGACAGAAGGAGGTTGACCAAGCACAAAAGTGGAACAAAACCAAGAATAGACTTATCAGTGTGCTCATCAATAAAATAACCCAGGATAAAGGACATCATTGAAATAACATGCATTGATCCTTCAGGAAATTTGGAAGATGAATAGGGAGGGTTAATCTTTGGGATTTCAACATATGAAGGCATGAATGTTTGGAAGATTTGAAATCTCTTAGGAAATTATAACTCAATATAAAGCTTTGTAAGAGCTTCTATGGATAATGGGACTCCATTGGGATTTGGTTTCAACTGAAGCATTAGGTTTATATCTCTGCAATAATAGTGAATAACACTTATTTGTTAGCATCAACCATAACTCTTTGGTCAGGGGAATAGTAGGTTTGACACATCCTAATGATTTCTGGAAACTGATGAGTATGTGGAACTACATATTTGGGTAAATTGGACTCCCAAATTTGAACTTCATCTCCGTGATCTAAGGGTTTTTCTAGACTCCATCAGTGGAGAACTAGAAGATTGAACTCAATTACTAGATCTGTTATTTTGTAATCAACATCAGCTAAAGGTGTATGCTCAACATCTACAACAGGAGGTTGTAGTGGATTTATAAAAATGGTGCTTTTAGAAGCCATTACTGGGTTTAATTTTGACAATTTTGACCTTTTGAATGTTAAAAACTCTGTTTTTAGGTCTTTTATACTCTTCTGTAAGCTTAGATTGTTTACAAAAAGTATTTCTGGTATGATAGAGTTTTCTTGAACAAAAATAGGTAAAATTAGGCTTTCTTCTAGTTTTAACCTTCAATTTAGTTTCAAAATTAATCTTCAAACACTTTAGAGACTCGGGAAAGGTTCAATAAGGGTTTTCAACTCATTTTTTGGGTAAAATAAACCTAAAACAATCTAATCCATGTATAGAATGGTTCTGAGTATTTGCAAAAGATTTGAATTAATCAGGGGTTTCTCTAAGGTTTGCAAAAGGCATAAATATCTTCCATTTTGTTTTAAAACCAGTTACAGTGTCAAAACTATGATTTTATCAGGGTTTCTACAACAAATACGATTTTTTTGAAGGCAATTAAGGTCTTTTTGTAGACAAACAGGCTTTTCCAGGCTGAGATTTAGGAATATAGCTTTTTTCAAATGACAGGAAGGTTATTTTCTTTGAAGAATACATGTTTTTGCAGTTATTTGGACTTGAAAATAAGGTTTCTGAGGCATTGAGGAGCTTTTAGAAGCTGTTGAAGTCTTTTTCGATGAATACTTGAGGCTTTAAGCGGTCACAACAACAAATTTAATGAATTTCTGGTTCTTTGAGCACGTAAACAAAGGCAATGGAGTCTTTTCTTCAGTCGAAGACGTTTAGATGTGAAAAAAACTTAGAAAAGGGTTTAAATGCGTGAATTGGTAGTTTTATAAAAAAATCATGTTTAAACAATGTTTGCAGTTAATGTGAGTCATGTCAGAAGAGAGGTAATTTAGTGTCGAGGGGTTGAATACCACCAGTGGTTATCGCACGGTTGGAAAGTGGTTTGTGGTATTTTGCAATCGGATGTGATCCACTAAGAAGAGAACATGTGGAGGAGAGAGAGGAAGATGATACCACCTATTTCGCAAATCTAAAAAGGATTAGCGATCGTGCTTTTGAAAATGCGATATTGCATGTGGTTCGTCGGATCAGGCTAATGGATTGCGAATGGTTGGGATTCATCGGTGGAGTTGCTCGGTGTATGGGGTGTGGGGCCCAGAAAATTATATGCGGTGGGGTGGATAAAATATGTTTAAACATAGTTTAAACATAAATTATAATGTATTAACATGATAGGCAGGATTCGGTTTTACACGAAAAATGAGTGATATGCAGGTGTAAATCCACCATAGGGAGGGTTTACTATATATTGCATATGTTTTAACCTATGGGGAAACATGATAAATCATGTTGGGAATTAGAACCATAGGTTAATATTATAAAGTGGGTTTTGGGTATTTAAAATAAATGAGTTAATATAATTACGGGGAGGGATATTTATAAGGAGTTAATAAAATAAATTAAAGTTAATATGAAAATGAATGTGATGAGTGAAAATATACATAAATGTACTAAGTAAAATTGTATTTTAAACATTTGGGTACAATGATGGCCGCATTTTAAACATTTACACTTAATAATTAGGATAAATATTATTTTTGGGTTTTTTGAATGTTTTTGCATGAAGTGAGATTAGTTAAAGGGGATTTTTTACTTTCCCTAAGTAAAAAGGTGTTTTAACTTAGGAAAAGGGATTATATCTTTGGAAAAGGGTGATTATGTTGAGGAAATGGGTCTTTATAAAGGGAATCCAATACTTATTATCAATCAATTATCAAGCCTTGGGTCTAGTCCAAATAAAAGTCAGAGAAGTGCTCTGAGCCTTTTTAACTGAAGGTTTTGAATACTAGAATACTTTGAGGGAAGAGAAATTAGTAATTTTCCAGATAATGTTTTATTACATGCCTTGTGCAACTTCTTTCTACCTACCCATCATTTATTCTATCATTTTTTCATTATTTGCATGGGTGCATTTGAGCTTGCAACCCTAAATCCATTTTTCTTTTAAAGCATAGACTATCTAAATCTAACCTTATTTCATCCGAGGGCTCAGATTAAACTGTTAAGCTCCTCTTTTATTCTCTAATTATCTACTGATTTTTCAAGTTTAAATTGTTTGACAAAACTTTATGGTCTATCTATAAACATGAAATTCAAAGCATGAAAAAGTTAAGATTAAACTATTTAACTCATCATGGATTATGGCATTTTTAACAAGCTGCACATAATAATTATTCTTACAGTAAAAGTAAAAGTAATGGCCTTTTAACTTGCATCACTTTCATGTATTATTCTTATCTCTTTTTGCTTTTGGGGTCCATTTTTATTCTTTTTGATATTTTCTTTTCAAGTCCTTTGATCTTTCTTTTAAGACTTTTACTCACTTTTCATTTTTTATTATTTTCAAATATGGGAAAATAACTTGCAAAAAGCAAGGTATGTACATATTTACAAGACTAATAATAGTCAATTCAAAAATTATGAATCCTATTATTATAGGACCCTAACAGTGGTTACACATGGGGATGGCATTTCCTGGTAAAATGTCAAGAACTTTGAGATTAGTAGCCTTTGAATTTTGACTGTGCTGACCTTGTATATGTTGTCTGATCTTTGTAATTATTCATACTTATGATATTTACCTTTCAAATCTTAGGGCCTTCTCTCTGGGCTTCAAATTTGTTAGGAAAACTTCCAATCCAATCTAAAATCTGCAATGTTATGTATAATGTATAAAGTAAACAAAATTAACTATTGGTTATTTTTGAAGAGTATTAATGCTTCAACATTCTACCATTGACAGGTCCACCTAGCAGATCTGATCCATCCATCTCTTTCAAAAATAAAGCATTGTCACCTTTGTTACCATAAATAACATAAGGTCCTTTCTATAGGAAATCAAATTTCCCATGTTTACCTTTCTCTTCTCTTCTTGAATCCCATTTTATAACTTTGTCACCAATGCAGAAATCATCTTCTTTACTCTTTTTGTCAAAAAATTTCTTAATATTATGTTGAATAACTTGAGACTTAAGATAAACCTCTTCTCTTGTTTGCTGCAAGTGAATGGTTTGATTAATACTTCTTTGAATGTCATTGGTCTCAACTTGTAATTCTTGGATTATTTTCATTACTGGTACTCCTAAGGAAGATGGAAAAAAAACATCCATTCCATAAACATGCTGGTAAGGGGATGTACCAATAGATTTTTTGGTGGTAAGTATATCTGCCCATAAGGCATTAACCAATCTCTTGTTCCAAGTTTTATTGTTATCTTCTAGTAATTTATTGATGATGTTCACAAGGATTTTATTGGAAGATTCAACAAGGCCATTACCTTGAGGGTAATATGCAGTAGAATGGCCAAGGGTAATGTGGTATTTATAGCAGAAATCAACCATCTTTTTATATTTGAATGCAGTTGCATTGTCAGTGATAATATTTTGGGGGCATCCAAATCTTGAAAGTACGTTTTTTTCTAAAAAGGAGATAATGACAGTGTCAGTGGCTTGCCTGGAGGGTATGGATTCTATTCACTTAGTAAAATAGTCAGTGGCTGTCAGAATCCACTTATGTTGAGCTGAGGATCGATTGTGAATTTAACCAATGAAGACAAGACCCCATTGATGAAAAGGAATTTATGTTGAGATGGGTTTTAAGGGAAGGGGTAACAACTTTTTCTTTCCTTCAAATATTTGACACTTGTGATAGGAGTTCACATACTTTTTTTCATCTGCAAACAAAGTAGGCTAGTAAAAACTAGTTCTCAGGATTTTATCTGCAGTAGTCTTCCAGTAGAGATGTCATCCACAGTCACCTGCATGAAATTTTTCTAAAAATTTGTCAGCTTCTTCTTTAAGCAAACAATTCAGTAAAATTCCACCATGATCTTTCCAAAAAATTACATTGTCTATGATAAAAAATCTTATTGCCTTTAATTTTAAGAATCTAGCTTTTTCTCTTGATAATCCAAGAGGAGCTTATAAATTTAGTAATACAGATATGATATCTGCATACCATGGTGAGTCTGGAAAGGCTTCATTGATCTCTAGAGTCGCCATCTTTTCCTAATCATCTACTTGGGTAATAAAATTAATGTCTAAAGCATGAAAATTTGATTCAACAATGAGTTTGGCTAGACCTTGACCTTTTATGAGTTTAGTAGGTTTTATTTCTATGTCATATTCCAAAATTGTGGAAATCCACTTGCCTCTTTTACCATCACAACCATTATGTGTTAGAATGTCCTTACAACTACATTTGGAACATAGGTAATGATGTGTGAATAAATAATGTACACTCTAAAGTCTTTGATGGCCTTTACCAAAGCTAGGGCATGTTTCTTCATGATATTGTACTTTAAAGTGGCATATCTGAGTGATTTGCTAAAGAAAGCTATAGGCTGTTCATAATCCAAGTCATTTTTTTGCAGTAAAACTGCAACAATAGTGTGTTCTGAATCAAAAGAGAAAATAATGAAATCTTTCTTAAAGTCAGGACTTATAAGGACTCGTGTTTTAGTTAAAGCTTGTTTAATTGATTTAAAATATTTCTTGGCTTCAATAGTCCATTTAAGTATTGAGTCCTTTTTAAGCATATTGTTAAGCTCTCTGATTATTTCAGCTAGATTTGAGATGAATATTCTAAGGAAGTTAATTTTACCTAAAAAAGCTTGTAATTCTTTAATGTTCCTAGGAGGACTAATGTTAAGAATAGACTCTATTCTGGGAGGGTCTATTCTGATTCCCTATTTAGATATAATGTGTCCAATTAATTTACCTTCATCTAATCCAAATAAAGTTTTCTTAGGGTTTACAGAGATGCCAAATTTCCTGCATTTAAGAAAGACTTGCCTGAGATGATCCAAATGTTCATAATCAGTCTTTGAAAATACAATAATGTCATCTAAATAAATCACTAAGAAATCATGAATTTCCTTTTCAAAGGATATATCCATAGCTCTTTAAAAAGTGGCTCCTGCATTCATTAACCCATAAGACATTTTTACATACATAAAAGTGCCCCATGGAGTAGTAAAAACAGTTTTGGCTTGGTCCTCTAGTTGTACTAAAATTCGGTTATACCCTGAAAATCCATCTAAAAGTGAAATCCTAGAAGAACCAACTACCCTCTGTAAAATGTGATCCATCTTTGGTAAAGGTTAATTGTCTTTTAAGGATACCTTATTTAAATTTATAAAATCAATACATGATCTAATTTCTCCTATCTTTTTCCTAGTGGGAACTAGATTAGAAACCCAATCAGAATATCTGATTGGTGCAATTATTTGGGCATCATACATTATTTTTACCTCTTTTTCAATTAAAGGCATAAAAACAAGATTGATCCTTCTTAAATTTTGTTTAAAATGTTTTTGGTCCTCTTTTATAGGTATTTTATGTTGTATTATGCTAGTGTCATAGGATTTTAGGTCCTCATAACTCCAAGAAAAAACATCTTGAAATTCCTTAAAAAGAGCTATGTATTTTTCTTTTTTCTTCTTGGGGTAAAGCTTTAGAAAGTTTAATCATCTTAGGTTTTAACTCTGTACCAATATTACATTCCTCAATATCAGATCTAAGTAGTTCCATTTTAGGTTTTCTTGCAACATTATTTGAGTCAAATAAATCTTCTAAAGGGGTTAAGACTTTTGGTAAAAAATTGTCTTTAAGATTTAAAATATTAGATTCATCATCAGCTATCTCATCAATCTCTACTTTCTCTAAATTATCTATTTCTAATCGACTAAATTTAGTAGATTTAGCGAACTTTACATTATTTACATCTATATTATTCAAATCAATTTCATTATCTAAATTCTGATCTACTGTACAGTCTGTGTCTATTTTACAATTCTGAAATTCACCTTCATTGTTCATAAAATGTTAAATTTTTTGATCTTGTGAGAAAATTTGCCAATATTTAAGATCATTTGGAATTATTGGTTTGTGTTTGACTTCTGCAGTATATCTATGATTTGGATGAAATGCCGGATTACAAGTACTAGCAAAAGTTTAGGGAGTGAGCCTGTATGTTTTGTTTTCTTGGTATTGCAGAAAATAACATTCTAACAGTTCTTTGATCAAATCTAACACAGTTTCTTTATATTGGCTTAATCTTGGATTATAAATAGAATATTCTTCATTTATCTATTTTACAATTAACTCTGAGTCTCCCATAATTGATATTCTTTTACCTCCTAAATTCCTAACAATCTACATTCTTAAAATAAGAGCTTCATATTTAGCCATGTTATTGGTACATTTGAAATTTAGTCTGAAAGCATAGCCTTATGCATGAATGTTTTCCATATTAGTTATCCAAACTCTTGCTCCTCCTCCTAATTTATTGACTGAACCATCAAAATCTAGGTGCAATATTGATTCATGAAAGATGTCTTCACTGTCTGGTGTTTTGTTTTTATCTTTTAGTTCAGTTTTGATTTCACTATCAGTTTCAGATTTTCATAAGATGAATGAATCCATGTCAGTAGGTGTAGTATAAATTGGGTAATTTCTTGATCTTTCTACACTACTTACCATGTATTTCATCAATGTTTCCCTATAAAGTTTCTTTGGCTGGACAAAAACTGATATGGTTGGATATGACATATCCAATTGTAGAGATCCATGTAATTTAGCTCCCCATGAGCAAGATAAGAGCATTCCATACTTGGGTGGGATGTCATCTACTACAATGTCCATGAGTATTCTTTTACCAGGATATTGAACTAATGTGACACACAAATCTTTAATCAAACCTAAACATTTGACTTTGCTGTAATCAAATGAAAAGAGATCTTTGTAAGGCCTAGTGATATCTAAATTCAGGGTTTCCATTATTTCTTTTGGCATTAAATTGTGTGAAGCCCCTGAATATAACATTGCATTGTGTAATATTTGATCATGAACAATTAAGCTAATGTAAAACGGTGAAACTTCTCCATCTTGGTGTTTTCCATTAACTTCAGGACCAAAAATTAACTCTAGTTGATCATTGCTTAGATTTACTGAATCTTCTCCATCATTCATGTTTAAGGTTTCAGTGATAGTTGTTTTGTACAAATCATGTTTTACCAATTTTGTTAAAGGAATTGGTATTTTTAATTTGGAAATTTTAGCTTGAATATTAAATGGAGATTTTGATTTTTCAAGATGAATTATTTCTTCTTTAGTAATTGTAGTTTGAGTAGGCTTGTCTTGTTTTTATACAGTTGTTTTCTCATTTTCTGTTTGAGTTTCTAGTGTCTTACCGTTCTTAGTTTTCTTTTCAGGAATAGTTTGAGAAGCAATAGATGTTTTTTCAGATTTTGTATTTTCAGAAGATGTTTTGGCAATAGCAACTCTTGGATCAGTAGTGGGTGTTTTGGAATCTAAAATTGTTGTTTTAGCAGAATTAGTTATTTTGACAGTAGCAGATTTTTTTGAATATGTCGATGTTTGGACAGCCTCATCTGTTATATCAACAATATTGGGACTGGGTGAAATTTTGGTGCTGGAAAATTTATGGGATGAATTAGAGTTTTTCTTATTTTCCCTAGGGAGAATTTGCAGAATTTTGGTAGTGGGAACTTCTATTGTTTTCTTAGTTTGTGTTTGTGCAGATTTCTTAGTAGACGGTTCTATGATTTTCTTTCTTCTAAGGTTATATTGATTATGTAATTCATTGATTGCAAATTCATAACCTTGTTTGTAGTCAAATGATTCACCTTAATTTAATTGAAGTTGTTGCAGTTCAAATAACTCTTGGTCTTCCTGTGTGAGAAAGATAGTGTTATCATCATGTATACCCATTAGATTTATGGTTTCTTCATCATTTTCATCTTGATGAGAACTTTCAACATAGTTCTCTTGAAATGGAGGTCTTATTGTCTAGTCAGGTGTTGATTCTTTAGATTTTCCTTTGTTTGTATTTTTCCTGAAGTTGGGATTTCTAATTTGTTGTTGGTTATCCCATTGTGGCCTCCTTTCTATATTATCTAATCTATCCATCATTCTCTCTAAATTTTTGGCTAATTGATATATTTTTAAATATGAACTAGATGCTTCTTCTTTTATTGTTACTCTCCTCTCATTCCTTAATCTAGCTCTTCTAGCCAATATATTTACCTTTACACTAACAACATCAGTTTGCATTCACTCTAAAGTTTCAGCATTTCTCTCTCTCAATTGATAGGCTATGTCTGTATCAAATCCATCAGGGAATTTGAGAAGGACAAAGTTTGGAGTGGGTTCGCGATTAGCAGGGATTGAATTATAAACGTGTTGTATCTAGTACAATAATCTTGTACTATTTCAAAGCATCAAATTCAGATAATATTTGAAGTAGATTTTTCTTCTTTTCCCATTTATTAAAAAATAATCTATGAAAAACTGCTAAGTCAGCAATACTACTAGGATTAAGTCCTTTAAACCATTTTTTTACCTCCCCAGTTAATGTTTGAGCAAAGAGTCTCATTTGTACATCAGAATCACCTATTTCATGAAGCTCAAAATAATTTGTCATCTTATTAATATGCTGTTGGGCAGTGTAATGAGTGGTTGCATCAAATTGAGGTATTTTACTCCGGTAATCCTGAGGCATGTCATGTAACTGTCCTGGAAGGACCAAGGGATCATATCTAGCATCCATGGCTTAGATTCTAGCTTGGCTTTGGGGTAAATTGGAAGTACCTGGGGTACAGCTAGAAGCACTTGCTGATGTGGTTGTAGAACTTGCAGATGAAACTGGGATATAAGAATATGTGCTAGCAAATGTGGTTGAGAAACCAAAAGAAGAAGTTGGGAAATATGAAGAGGTGTTAGGACAGGAGAATGATGCATTGGAAAATGCAAAAGGAAAACCAGTGGATGGGGATGAGGTGGTGGAGGTTGGGAATAATAATCTAGGTTGGAAAGGTTGTTTAGGAATAAATGGATATGTGGAATGGAGTGTGGTGGATATTATGGATGATGTGGTAGTAAATAGAGATGAAAATTGTGACTCTAAAAGGCTGGTATCTAAATGAGTGGTAGAAGGCTTAGGGGTATAAGCTGATAGAGTAGCTAATTCAACTGAATGTTGAAGAAGAGCTTCATCTATTTCCTTAACTATAGTAGAATTTATTTCATCAATTTTATCATAAGCTTCAAATATTTTTGATTCAGAATCTACTAAAACAGTTTCCTATTTATTTTCAAGAGATGAAATAAAATTAGGATCTATAACAGTGCTATTAAATCACTTTCTGATTTGTTTCTGAGTAAATAATGTTCAAAATTTAAGTCAAAATCAATGTATTGTATAGTTTCTAACTATTTTGGAAGGGAATTTACTCTAACCAAGGAAACTTTATTACCTAAATCTTCTATTTTTTTATTCCTTTTTTCCAATTTTGTTCGGATCATCTAGTATGACAGCAGGTTTAGGATCTAGATTTGACCTGGTATAGTAGACTCTTCTGGAAGCCAGAATTACAACTTTTTAATGAAAATATACTCACAGATTTTTAGAACAGTCTTTAAGGTGTAAAGATAATATACATATTTCCTTTAAGACCTATTAAGAACTGAGGATTGGTTAGTTCCCCAGGATGGTCACCAATATGTTATCACTCTAATAATTCTCAAAGCTATAAGATTTTGATTTATAGTTTAAAGAATATTAGAGGTAACCACAAACCTACTTTCAAGCTCTAGGATCTAGCCTTCCTAAGGCTCAGAGAGGGCTCTCTCTATAAGATTTAACTTTGTTTTTTATGTTTGATTTTAGGCTAGTTATATGGGACAATTTGGTTTGGTTTGATGGGAAAAATCACTTAATGAGATGGATAGAGATAGATCTATTTTTCCATTGGAAAAATGGAGTCAATGTGTTAAGCAGATAGGTCAGGATCAAGGTCTAAAGTCAAATATTTTCAGGGAAAGATAGCAGAGTTACTCAAGATCTTCGAAGCTAATTGGTGAAGTGGTTTAATCAGGATAAAGAGCAATCAAGGATTATTTGATCCGGATAAAAAGTGAATAAGACATAGGTCATTTGAAAGAGGGAGAAATTAAGGTTTCCCTACTCTGGAAATAAGCAGAAAACATCAAAATGAAAACCAGTAAATAACAAAGTTCTTTTAACAAAATCTGATATATCACTTCCTGATTTCATATTTAAATTTGGAACACATTTATGTATGAATGGAATGTAGGTTTTAACCCTGAACAGAAATTATCTACACACGAATCTTATAACAGAAAATAAACAATAGCGAGAGCATAAAACATAAAACAAATAAACACAGAGATTTTCCCCTGGATCCCAAATCGGGACGACCAGCTTGATTTTTCATTATATTCCTTTTAGTGTTACAACACATATATATACATGCCGAAGCATACATAAACCCCAATCCATTAACCCTGGATTAGAACATAACCGTAGTTCCCTTGACCGGATCTACAAAATACCGGGGGCCGAAAACCATCGTACCCCAAAACCACGTGCAAAATCATGCACAAAACATGGACGCGGACTACCCACCGTGGGACCAAAATTTTCGGCCGGTATTTAACGTTAATAGAGGGGGGCTATCGACCCCCTCTTACCCCCAGCGCATGCTTAGTACGTGGAAAGAGAATATAACACATACCCAACATTCTCCCACTTGTTGTTTTCTTTCCACGAAGTCCTAAGAGAGCTTAGTCATTGGCCCAATTCTTCAACACCCATTGTTTCTCTACACCAAGAGAACTTATGAGTGCTCACAGACTTTGTTAATGCATCTACAACATTCTTCAAAGTGTCCACCTTTACGAGCAACACCCTTTTAGCCTCAACCATATCTCTAACAAAGTGATATTGTACATCAATGTGCTTTGTCTTTGAATGATAAGCAGGGTTCTTAGCCAAGAAAATTGCACTTTGGCTATCACAGTCTATCCTTATAGCTTGCTGTACCAACCCCATACTTGAACACAATCTTTGAAACCAAATTGCTTCCTTGCATGCATGAGTGGTTGCTATGTATTCTGCCTCTGTAGTTGAAAGAGCCACTACAGACTGTCTTTTACTCATCCAACTGACTGCGCCTCCAAATAAGCTAAACACATACCCACTTGTAGATCTTCTTTGGTCCAGATCTCCAGCCCAGTCTGCATCAACAAAACCATGAATGTCCAACATTCTTTCCAATCTTGGTCTTCCCTGGTAGCACGAGCCATAATCACTAGTGCCACGTAAATATCTGAAAACCCGCTTCACTGTTGTCCAATGCTCCTTCCCTGGGTTTGACATAAACCTGCTCAATACTCCCACTGCATGTGCAATGTCTGGTCTAGTACAGACCATTGCATACATTAGGCTACCCACTGCACTTGCATATGGAACACGAGACATATACTCCTCTTCTTCTTGTGTCTTGGGACACTGTTCAGCATATAGCTTTACACCTACAGGAATAGGAACATTCACCGGTTTACTATCCTGCATATTAAACCTCTGCAATATAGTCTCGACATACTTCCTCTGGTTTAACCAGAGCTTCCTCTTTGCATGATCTCTCTTAATTTCCATGCCCAAAATATAGTTTGCAGCACCCAGATCCTTCATGTCGAATTTGGAGAACAGTTGGGTCTTCAAATCTTGGATAATTTCTTTGTCATTTCGAATCAACAACATATCATCCGCATACAAGACCAAATAAATAACACGGTCACCAATTAATTTAAAATAAACACAGTGATCCTCCTTGCTTCTAGTGAAGCCAAGTCCCCGTATATAGGTATCAAATTTCTGATACCACATCCTTGGTGACTGTTTTAACCCATACAGAGACTTCTTCAACCTGCATACCAGTTCTTTCTTACCCTTCACCATAAAGCCTTCAGATTGCTTCATGTAGATCTCCTCTTCTAGATCCCCGTGAAGAAATGTTGTCTTCACATCCATCTGTTCTATCTCAAAATCAAATGCTGCAGCAACAGATAAAAGTAATCTAATAGAAGTAACCTTGGCAACAGGAGAAAAAATATCACCAAAATCAATTCCCGGCACCTGGGAATAACCTTTTGCTACCAACTGAGCTTTGTATTTCTCCACCTTGCCTTCTACATTCATCTTCTTCTTAAACACCCATTTTCTCCCAATGGGCTTCCTTCCAGCCGGCAACTCCACCAAATCCCATGCATCATTTTTGTGCAAGGATGCCATTTCATCAACCATGGCCTCCTTCCAAAGTTTTCCATCCTCTGAATCTACTGCCTCCCTCACAGTTCTGGGTTCATCATTAGTTATAGTTAAGGCAAAACCTGAACAAAAAGCAGATGGACTATACCTTTCTGGTTTCCTTCTTTCCCGAATTGATCTTCTCAAAGCTGGAGTTTGTGGCTCTTCATCTTCTGAGTCTTCTTCTGTTGTAGAGTCTGATTCATCCTCCTTTAGCTCAAACTCTATCTTCTCAGGTTCCTTTGGTAGGACTTCATGTTTAACAACATCTTTCACTTCTCTAAACACCACATCTCGGCTGTACACAACCTTCCTTGTTCTGGGTTCCAAAGCTTGTAACCCTTTAAACCATCCTTATACCCAATAAAGATGCACCTTTGGTTATTATCCAACTTGGTCCTTTTCTCCTTTGGAACATGTACATATGCATCACATCCAAATACCCTTAGATGTGAAATAGAGGGTTCTTGCAGTCCATGTACCTCATGTGGGGTCTTATCCTCCAACGGCGATGAAGGTGATACATTATGCAGTAACATGTAGTCTCCTTTGCACTGCCTCTGCGCGAAATTCTTGTCCTAACAGGTACCAGGCATGCTTCTTTCCTTTTCCATTAGTGTTCTGTTCATTCTTTCTGCAACTCCATTTTGCTGAGGTGTGTATGGAGTAGTCTTCTGCCGTGCTATACCACACTTCTTACAGAACTCTTCAAATTCCTTCTTGCAGAACTCCCCACCATTATTTGTCCTCAACGCCTTTATCTTCTTCTCTGTCTGGTTTTCCACCAGAGCCTTAAATTCTTTAAATTTGTCAAAGACTTCAGATTTCTTCCTCAAGAAATATATCCATGTATTTCTTGAGAAGTCATCTATGAATGAAACATAGTACACAGACTTTCCCAGTGATGGAACTGACACAGGTCCAAACACATCACTGTGCACAAGTTCTAATATCTTGTTCTCCCTCTTAGCACCAGAAGGAAAACTCACCCGATTCTGCTTCCCATATACATAATGTTCACAGAAATCAAAATCCAGAGAGAAATTAGACATACCTTCTACCATACCATTTCTATGCAGTATCCGAAGGCCCTTCTCTCCAATATGTCCAAGCCTTTGATGCCATAGCATGGTCTTTTCTTTAGAGACAGCTAGGCTTTCCGCTCCACTTTCAGGAATCATAGAACTGTTACACCCATCAATAACAGTGCTACCTTGTAGCTTGTACAGAGTTCCAGTCTGAACTCCCCGCATTAATACCAGTGCTCCCCGAACCATCTTGTAGGCATATTTCTCGAACACTGTTTTTACACCTGCATCATCCATCTTGCTTACAGAAATCAGATTTCTGGCCAATGCAGGAATATGCAGAACACCAGGAAGTGTTCTAATCCTTCCACCTTGCAGTTTCAACTTGACCTTTCCACGTCCGACGATTCTGGCCTTCCTATCATCCCCTAGGAAGACATCACCACCATCATATTTCTCATACTCGCAGAACCACTCTCTATGGGGAGTGAAGTGAAAGGATGCACCTGAGTCAATCAACCATGACTCATGATCTACATGTGTATTTGAAGAAGAAGCCAAATACACATCCCCACCTTCATCCGAGGTGGTTTTTGCCTCTGCAGAAGGAGCATCATTGGATCCCTTTCCTTTCTTAGGAGCTTTAGATCTGCAGTCCTTTTTGTAGTGCCCTTCCTTTCCGCATTTCCAGCACACCTTTACAAACTTTCCAGGAGATTTAGATCTCCCTCTAGATTTGGATCTCCCACTCGAAACCTTATTTTTGTTTCTGTTCTGGGACCTTCCTCGTACAGATAAGGCATCTCCATTCTGACCCTCCATATTTCTCCGTCTCATTTCCTCCGACAGCAAGGCTGAGACAATGTCATCAAAATTCAAGGTAGTTGTATTGTTACCTATTGCAATAACCAGACTGTCCCACGAGTCTGGTAGAGAGCACAACAAACTGATGCACTTATCTTCATCTGAGATTTTAATATCAACAGATGACAGCTGACTTACCACAGTATTGAAGGCGTTCAGATGCTCTGTCACCAAATCTCCATCCTTCATCCTCAGGTTATACAGCTTTTTTCGCAGGAACAACTTATTCACCAGAGACTTATATTGGTACAAATTCCCTAGCTTTTCCCACAAGGTCTTCGCCGTAGCTTCCCCAAATACATTCAACATTACTAAATCCGAGACACACAACCGTATTGTGCTTTTAGCCTTCCGATCTAGTTTCTTCCAATCTTCATCTGACATTCCTGTTGGCTTAGTACCTGGATCTACCGCGATCCACTGATCTTTATCCACCAGCAGATCCTCCATCTTGAGCTTCCACAACTCAAAACTCTGACCATTAAATTTCTCGATCTCTATCTTTCCACCGCTCGCCATCTTCTTTCACCGCAAGAATCGATCCTGCAGATCTCCCACTGAACAGGGTCTACCTCAGGCCCGAGCAAAAAAACCCTCAGCAGCAAAGGCGTCCCCTTGAAGCTGAAACATCTTCGATACCAAATGTAGGTTTTAACCCTGAACAAAAATTATCTACACATGAATCTTATAACAGAAAATAAACAATAGCGAGAGCATAAAACATAAAACAGATAAACACAGAGATTTTCCCCTGGATCCCAAATCGGGACGACCAGCTTCATTTTTCATTATATTCCTTTTAGTGTTACAACACACATATATATACATGCCGAAGCATACATAAACCCCAATCCATAAACCCTGGATTAGAACATAACCGTAGTTCCCTTGACCGGATCTACAAAAATACTAGGGGCCAAAAACCATCGTACCCCAAAACCATGTGCAAAACCATGCACAAAACCATGGACGCGGACTACCCACCGGAAATTAAGGACCAAAAATTTTCGCCGGGGCACTGCCTCGGACCCCGACAGGGGGGGCTACTACCCCCCCTGTGACCCCCCCGTTGCACCCAGCACAAAGGGGGGGCTATCGCCCCCCCTCTTACCCCCCCACGCGTGCTTAGTCGTGGAAAGAATATAACACATACCCAACATGGAAAACATAAGAAGATTTAATAAATAACAGTAGAAAGTACTTCACTTAAGTTGTCCTAACACATGAATCCTAAAACATGATTCTTTATTGATTTGATCTAGCCTACTGACTTGAAACTTGGTACAAAATCCCTTCAGGTACAAAAAATATTGACTATGGAAATCTTCAGCAATTTATTCCACAATAATACTTCAAAGAGTGAATTATTTATACAAAATTTAATACAAAATATCCTAGAATACTCATAGGATTTTTCTAAGGGAAATGAAATATCTCTTACAAAAAGATAGTGACAGCTGCTTAACAACTTGCAAGCTGTCCTACTTATTCAAATAAAATAGAAGTGCAGTTTGGATTTGGGTGCAATTGGCTGTTGTGTTGTCTTTAATGCTGTCAAAAATATCTTCAATCTGTTTTGAAACTCTATCTTCTCATCTGATACTCTTTTTCTGATACACTTTAACCACTGATACTCTTTCATCTGTTGTAGGACTGTTTTACTTCTGTAAAATTCTGTTTTTATTGTGTAAAAACAACATTTTGTTTTTCCTCCTCTTTCACTATAGATTATTTTTTATAGTAAGTCAGTAAGCTTTTGCCAAAATTCTTCATTAGGTAACTTGATATTGGTAAGTTTTCTGTAATTTTTATCAGCCTCTGTGTATCTAAAAAAGGTTGGTTTGACCACAAAGAGATATTTTATGTCATGTTATAAATAAAACAAATCTTCAATTATTTTGTGCAACACTTTGCCTATAGGTACTCCTTGCCAATCTGCCTTGTTTACTTGTTCTTCGGAAAAATCTCTTATCTTCTTGTTGTAATCCTCTTTCTTCATTAGTTTATCATTTATAACAAGAATGTTCGGCAAGCCCTTTTGCCTCAATATCTCAAATTTGACCATGAATCTAGTTATGGCCAAATCCATGTTTTGACACTTCTCTTCTAGCTGCTTCATTAAGTTTTTCTTTGAAATCACCTTTCTCACTTCAAGGATTGTTTTAGTTCTATCAGTTATCCCTATTTCAGCCAATTCTTGTTTGTTTATGGTGTTTAAAAACTTGATTATTTCTTGGGCCTCTTCAGGTTTGGCACCAAGCTCTTCCTTTGTCTTCACAATTTCTTCTTTTGCTACTTTAAGCAAGTCATTTTGTTCATAGATTACCTGAATGGAAGTCCAAGTGGCATTGGTTGACTCAATGATTTTGGACCACAATTGATTTTTTATGTAAGCCATTGGTTATTTCAACATCAACTCTGCTTCAACCTTCTTAAGTTGCTCACTTAACCTTTTGGCTTTCTGTTCCTCTATTCTAGCATTGATTTGAGCTAATTTCTTGGCATCTTCTAGGTTCTTGATTTGTTCTTTCAACCTATTGATCTCATTATTCTGAATCGACATATCTTCCATGGATTTTATGAGCTTGCTAGCCTCATCTGTTTGTTGCACTGTTGAAGTTGATGATTTAGTAGCAGAAGTAGTGGAAGAAGTCATTGGCATAGCTATGGCCAATGGGACTTTTGGTGCTAACTCCTCTGCTAAAGTTGAGGGAACTGTTGTAGTTACCATGGGGATGACTGTAGGAGGAACAATTTGAGTTTTTGTAGCTTCTTTATCTTGGACAAGCTTGTCCATTTCTATATCCATTTCCTTAATCTGTGCTGTCATTTGGAGTATGAGATTCATCATCTCATCTTTCTGATTTTCCTCCTGCACAATTTCTTTTTCCTGAGGATGTTCTGTTGTAGGTAATTTCAGTTGCTTTCTAAGTGTTGCAATGTCAATATTTTTCTTTTTAACCAATTCTTCTACAACTTTTACATTTGAAGGGTCATACCCTACTTCAATCACTAGTTCTTCTAAGGACTTGATTCTAGTGTCCTTACCATAAGAGGAAGCTTTTTCAATCCTAATTTGATCTCTCAAATTGGTTATAGTGTTCTGAAGTTTTTGGGCATTCATTGCCTTTGTAGTCATAGTAGAATAAAGCATTTCAGAGCTTTGCTTATGAAACTCAATTTGATCTAAGCGGTGAATGATTTCTACTGGTTCAAAGTGACCTTTCTTGTAGTCTGCTACTGTTGCAGGTTTAGGCACGGTTGGATGTAGCACTGCCATAAGAAATTTCTTATTAGTGTAATCAAAGGCTGAGAGCAGCCTGTTTTGATTTCCTGGAGTTTTCTTTAGATACTGTGAATAAATCTCATTTTTTAACTCTTCATTCTTGGCCTTGATTTATTTGTATTTCTTTGATATCAATGTCTGTATTTTCTATTTGCTGTGATGAGGATGCCTCCATGCTTTGCTGTTTTTCAATCATCTGAGTGTCTGAAGTATCATTTTCCTGCTCATTCACAATAACTGTAGCAGCATCTGTGTTCTTCTCTATATTTTCTTCATCTAGAACCTCAATTGTTTCTTTATCTTTGTTCACTAGATTGAGCTCAGGTTTCTTATTATATCTGATTTTAAATCTGGTCTCTGTTGTCGTTTCAGATGTATAGGTGCTTTCTTCTTTGATTCTTTTTGTAGTTCTGTCTTCTTGATTTACAGTCTTCAAGGTGTGACTAGTATCACCCTGTTTGATTATTTCCATCAAAGTATTGGCCAACCATTCTGTTTGATTGGAAAAATGTTCAATCTCAGGCCTTTTATCATGGATATAAGGGGTTAATTTGCATTTTACCCTCATTTTACTTAGTATTCCATGAGGATAATAATTCCACAAGAAACTTTCTTCAAATTTATATTCTAGCAACTGTTTTGCTGCCTCTACACTTGATTCCCTGTGATTGCATATAAAAGGACCCACCTGGTTGTTTAATTTGAATTGAGTCTTTTTTTTAGTAGCCAAGAAGTTGACAGAATCTGAATTGAGAATTTGTCTTAAGTACTCTAAGGCAAAAACTCTCATTGGCAAGTATTTTGGAAATTTATAGGGCAACAGGTTTGAACCATAGACTCTAATCTCTGTGTGATTTTGGTAAAGGTACCAATCTCTAGTTCTGCTTTGCTCTAACAGCTGTAACACTTTCTTTATTTCACTACTTATCCTTGGCTATACACTGTTTATCAGCATGTTTATCAATGGATGAACAAAACAATCTATGAAATACACATAAGTGAATTATGTTGATTCTTTTCTGATTAGAGAGGTCGAGAAAATGACTGACAATGGATTACCTTATACATCCAATTTCTGAAGGTTTATTGGGAATTTATCTTCTTAGAAGTAAAAGAACATGTGAAAGAGGAAGGATGAATATCTGAAAACTCCTTTAGTGGGAAATTTCACAAGATGATCATGGATACTATCAGCTATGTATTCAACACAGTTATAAATGACATAAGGAGTTTGACCAGGCACAAAAGTGGATTAAAAACAAATAATAAACTCATTAGTGAGCTCATCGGTAAAATAACCCAGGATAAAGGACATCATTGAAATAACATGCCTTGATCCTTCAGGAAATTTGGAAGATGAATAGGGAGGGTTAATCTTTGGGATTTCAACATATTAAGGCATGAACGTTTGGAAGATTTGAAATCTCTTAGGAAAGTCTAACTCAATATAAAGATTTGTAAGAGCTTCTATGGATAATGGGACTGCATTGGGATCTGGTTTCAACTTAAGCATTAGGTTTATATACTTTGTAGTAATAGTGAATAACACTTCTTTGTTAGCATCAACCATAGCTCTTTGGTCAGGGGAATAGTAGGTTTGACACATCCTAATTATTTCTAGACACTGATGAGTATGTGGAACTACATATTTGGGTAAATTGGACTCCCAAATTTGAACTTCATCTTCCTGATCTAAGGATTTTTCTAGACTCCAACAATGGAGATCTAGAATATTGAACTCAATTACTGGATCTATTATTTTGTAATCAAAATCAGCTAAGGGTGTATGCTCAACATCTATAACATGATTTGGTAGTGGATTTATAACAATGGTGCTTTTAGAAGCCATTAATGGGTTTAATTTTGACAATTTTGACCTTCTGAATGTTAAAAACTTTGTTTTTATGTCTTTTATACTCTTCTGTAAGCTTTGATTGTTTACATAAGGTATTTCTGGTATGACAGAGGTTTCTTGAACAAAAATAGGTAAAATTAGGTTTTATTCTAGTTTTAACCTTCAATTTAGTTCCAAAATTAATCTTCAAACTCTTTACAGACTCAGGAAAGGTTAAATAAGGGTTTTCAACTCATTTCTTGGGTAAAATAAATGTAAAACAGTTTAATCCATGTACATAAGGGTTCTGAGTATTTGCAAAATATTTTAATTAATCAAGGGTTTCTCTAAGGTCTATAAAAGGCTTAAATATATTCAATTTTGTTTTAAAACTAGTTACAGTATCAAAACTGTGTTTTTATCAGGGTTTCTATAGAAAATACAACTTTTTTGAAGGCAATTAAGGTCTTTGTGTAGACAAACAGTCTTTGTCAGGCTGAGATTCAGGAATATAGATTTTCCCAATTGATAGGAAGGTTATTTCCTTTGAATAATACCTGTTTTTGCAGGTATTTGGAATTGAAAATAGGGTTTCTGAGACGTCGGGGAGCTTTCAAAAGCTATTGAAGTCTTTTTGGACAAATACTAGAGGCTTTAGGCGATCACAACAAAAAATTTAATTCATTTCTAGTTCTTTGAGCACGTAAACAAAGGAAATGGATTATTTTCTTCAGTTGGAGATGTTTAGACGCACAAAAAACTCAAAGAAAGGGTTTAAACGCATGAATTGGTAGTTTTATAGAAAATCTGGGTTTAAACAATGTTTGCAGTTAATGCGAGTCAAGTCAGAAGGGAGTTGGTTTAGCGTCGGGGGGTTGAATACCACTACTGGTTATCCAACGGTTGGAAAGTGGTTTGTGGTGTTTTGCAATCGGATGCGATCTAGTAAGAAAAGAACACATAGAGTAGAGAGAGGAAGACAATAACACCTATTTCGCAAATCTGAAATGGATTAGTGACCAGGCTTTTGAAAATGCGATATTGCATGTGGTTCGTCGGATCAGGCTAATGGATTGCGAACGACTGGAATTCATCGATGGAGTTGCTCGGTGTATGGGGCATGGGGCCAGGAAAATTATATGCGGCAGGGTTTTTTGAATGTTTTTGCATGAAGTGAGATTAGTTAAAGGGGATTTTTTATTTTCCCTAAGTAAAAAGGTGTTTTAAATTAGGAAAAGGGATTATATCTTTAGAAAAGGGTGATTATGTTGAGGAAATGGGTCTTTAAAAGGGGAATCCAACACTTATTATCAATCAGTTATCAAGCCTTGGGTCTGGTCCCAAAAAAAGTCATAGAAATGCTCTAAGCCTTTTTAAATGAAGGTGTTGAATACTGGAATACATTGAGGGAAGGGAAGATAGTAATTTTCCAGATGATGTTTTATTACATGCCTTGTGCAACTTCTTTCTACCTACCCATCATTTGTTCTATCATTTTTTCATTATTTGCATGGGTGCATTTGAGCATGCAACCGTAAATCCATTTTTCTTTTAAAGCATAAAATATCTAAATATAACCTTATTTCATCTGAGGGCTCAGATTAAACTGTTGAGCTCCTGTTTTATTCTCTAACTATCTACTGATTTGTCAATTTTAAATTGTTTGACAGATATTTATTTTCTATCTATAAACATGAAATTCAAAGCATGAAAAAGTTAAGATTAAACTATTTAGCTCATCATGGATTATGGCATTTTGAACAAGCTGCACATAATCATTATTCTTGCAGTAAAAGTAAAAGTACTGGCATTTTAACTTGCATCACTTTCATGTCTTATTCTTATCTCTTTTTTCTTTTGGGGTCCATTTTTATTCTTTTTGATCTTTTCTTTTCAAGTCCTTTGATCTTTCTTTTAGGACTTTTACCCTCTTTTAATTTTTTATTATTTTCAAAATATGGGAAAACAACTTGCAAAAAACAAGGTATGTACATATTTACAAGACTAATCATATTCAATTCAAAAATTATGAACCCTATTATTATACGACCCTAACAGGTGCCATGACCAACCTTCCCCATGCAACACGCATGCAAAACACATATACTATCCCCATTACAATATCAAGCCTTCCTTTAGTTGACTACTTTATGAGGGGAGAGATTACTCCCTAGTTTTTCTGGTATGCCCACACGTTTCCCCGATATACGTAGGACAATTCCCTTGGAAATTCGATAAAGGAAGGTCCATGTGTAGTGGAAAATTCTCCGAGTCATGGCATAATCCATGGGATTTTAACTAGGCATGAATGTTGGCTTTTTGTGGTGGACTAGAATTAACCTATGATTGCATGCAAGATATACAAGTCTAAAGGTCTAGAGGTATGCAACAAAAAATTGAAAGTCAAGCAATGATTAGGAATCAGGCTTTAGGAAAAGAAATATTTCAAATCTTGGGACTTCACTTTTTTCATTGGAGTTGGTGGCTGTAGGATCTTATGACGTTTGCATTCCTTCAAAGTGCACGAATTCGTTGGTTCATGTTCGGTGAGTTGGAGGATTCAAGATATTATCATATCCCTCTAGTTCATTAATCTTATTCTTTGGTTTATGTTTATCACTGGTGCATGCTTTTTGGCTTAGTTTCGACTTCAATTGGGTTGGGTTGTGGATGGAATTTTGGTTTCTCCTGGCATGTTCCAAATCCGTACAAGAATAATTTTATATATTAGTTCTTTTTACTTGCTCTTATATATGTATTTGTCTTTCCCTCCTTGGTTTAATAGACTTCCTTGGTTTTTGTGTTTTACAATTTTTCTTAGCCTAATTCCTCTAAGTCATGGGTTGTTTTGGTTAAGTTATCTAGCTTGGACACTTTTTTTTGGTGCATTATGCCCTGGTAGCGAATGTGTAGCTGCTAGGGATTTGGGGGCAGAGTCCCTTAGGATAGACTTGAAGCCAAAGCCTCCCTTAGGATAGACTTGAAGCCAAAGCCCATGCCCACGAAGTTGCAACCATCTTCCATTCTTCCATACCCCGTAACATTTGTGAAGAAATATGACAACTTGAAGCCCTCACAACTAATGATAAACAAACTTATTCATGTTCAAAAATCTAAGAGGAGGTAGAAAATTGAGTTCTTTACCTTGGTCATAATAATGGAGCTAGTACTTGAACTACATTACCCTCCATTGGGAGATGAAAACCCTTATGGGTAGGGTCTTGAAGGAAAATAACGAAGACCACATTAATCTCATCTCCTCTTTGAAATAAATCACGTGGGTGCGACGATATTAGCACTCTTGTCTTTCTAGTTTGGATACTCAACTAAATCATCTACAAATCCACCTTCAGTGTGACATAAAACCTTCTGCTCTAGTGAGAACTAGTGCTTAAGACCTATCATCAGTTACCTCTTCAAACTCTAGCTATCATGTTATGCCATCTAGAAATTATTTTATTTATTTATGTAGTTTAGTATATGGTAGTTTTATTAGTTTCTAAGTATCAAATGTTTTTTATTGATAATAATTTAACATCAGTTAATAGTCAACATATTTGGTTTACCTAGTGGCAAACCCAGAGCAAGTTTTGCATGAATAGTGATATATTTATCTTATGCATACTAAAATTTTGAGGTAGTATCCTAATTCACTATATATATTCTCTTAACTTCAGTTAATAATACATTTCATATCACAGGTTGAATCATCGAATTAAATAACTTGAACACAGTAAATCTGAATGTTATACCATATCTCATTTCATACAAAACTTGTAATATTATATATTTTTTAATTAATGAGTTTAATTAAAAGGAAAAAATGCATAACTACTTCAGAAATAAATGTTATGCTGTAATTTGTGTATACTACTAAGAATATTTTACAATTTTTTATGGAGGTTAAATCTTGACCATCCACCTACTAATTATTGATAATTCAACTAATATTATGAATCCTTATTCCAAAACACGCATGCATATTAATATGAGTAATATTATCATGGCAAAAAAATGATCAATGCTCTAAAATCTTGAAGGAGATATCATTGATGTTAATTATGAAGACTCGATGCATTCAATCTAGCTAGAGAAAGGCTCTACCAATTTGCTTCCAATAATATTCGGTCACATGATAACCACTGGAATATTTACCCTTATATTCACCACCACCATCTCTCCCATATATTTGTGAAATGTGTAAGTATAACACATATATTCCCTATCTGAAAAAGACTTTGATAAGAGTCATTCCTCATAGGAATCTCTAAATTGTGTGTATCTTGATTTTTTTCGCATTATAAACTATCTCTTGTTGGATTCTTATCATTGTCACTAGTTTTCACACAATTAATCAATTGAATGCAAGGTAGACCATATGAGGTGTCTTTGCATGCCCAATTGAAGGGCTACTTGCATGTGATTAGACTTATCCAAAGAGCAATCATCCTCAACTTTATATTTCTATTTATAATTAGTAATAAAGACTGTACAACATGAATTTTTGAGGTATATTCTTGTATTTGGCTTTATATTTTATACTATTATTTTTTTATTAGTTGGTAATGAACCTTGATGAACATGCCTCTTCCACAAAAAAGCATATTCTTGTATTTGGATTTCTATTTTCTACTCTATTATTTTTTTATTAGTTTGTAAGGAACCTTGATGATCATGCCTCTTCCACACAAATTTGAGTATATGATTACACTCCTTAGTTCAAGTTTTTAAATTTGATAAGTTACTAATTTTTTCTTACTTCAACACATCATATTTTTATATTTTCATTCATTTAGTATTAAGGCCCCAATTATTGCACTTCTAGAGCTTCATCCACATTCTCAGTGATTTTGTTTGGTAATTTTCTTCAGGCACTACAATATTTACTAATCTATGTAGCCTTCATAGGTTGTGATTTATGTGTCTTTGGGATATTTCTTCTCTCTTGTTGCTGTTGTGTATCATGAAGGATCCAGTTTACGTAATGAGTTCATGATATTTGTCAAGGATGAGTGCAATGGCTTCTCATAAGGGAAAGCCTTTTTAAACCCAATTCTTTGAGATGTTTAATGACTTCTTTATATTGAAACAAATTTTAAATGTTATTTATGTCGTGAATATTAATATTGAATATTTCTTGGAATTCATTATAACACATATGTATTATCTAATTAGCCATATTTTGGGAAAACATATTTGCAATAGCGAAGAAATCAAGTATTTAGGCATGCATACCTTGACATAGAAATTCATGATTTAAAATTTAATACTATGATCATATTATATGTACATTTTTCCACTTTAGATTAGTCAATCATTTTTGACTTAGAGTCCTCCATGGCCTTGAAATGAACCAATTGCAATTGTAGTCTTCTTATTCTCATTTTTCTTATTCATATATATAGGATTTGGATGATGCATAACAGTCAAATGTCTCATTTGAAACAACACTTATCTTCATATCCTTTTCCTTTATAGTGAGGAACTTGTATCCCATTCAAACATTATATATTATGATAGGACAGTCACCAAAGTGCTTTGTGGAAATAATTTTCAATGAAAACTTTAAGCTATTACCTCAATAGGCCATTTATACCTTGCATGAGGGCCATGTTCCTTGGTGAGCCCTGATATTTCACCAAGAGTGATGCAACTCCCAGGGGCTGCTGCCATACTTTACTTTATCAACCCAGGGTTCGTAAAAACTTGGAGGTGACAGTGATATATACACAACAGATGCATTATACTAATGTCATCCTCTTCCGCTCTACGAAAGGGTGCTACTTCTAGGGTGTCTTGGTGAAGTCTGTCACACTTCAATGAAACTAAACTAAATTGCAGAAATGAAATGACACAAAAGAAACTAAATTAAATTGTCGAAAAGAAATGACAGGAAAGGAAACTAATTATAACCACACTTAATGGGCTAAACGGCTAAATGCACTCTAGTTATCCTATGATCTATCTACCATGCTACCATGCTTCTTACCATGCAACTATTCATGATCTAACTAAAATTGAAATTTTTTTGCTTGCAGTTTGGAGGACAAAGGGCTAAGGATTCTAATGGAAGGCTTAACAAATGTGACAAGTCTTAGAGGTGGAAAGAGGGGTTTAGACTTCATTAAACCTTATGATATCACAAAAATGCTTTGGAGAGGGAGGCTTTGAAAAGTGAGATGACATAATTGCAATGGGAGGACGGAAGTGCGATATGCGATATGCGATATCACAATTCCCAATATCGCAAAGTTGGAGGAGTGGCGGAAGTGTTGTTTGGGAGAGGGAGAGAAATGCGAAATACGATGGGACAAGATTTGCGATTGCGATGGGTGATGGAAGTGCGAGATTCAATATGTCATATTGCAATCGCAAGACCGCAAAGCTAGAGAGTAGCAGAAGTGTTGTTTGGGAGCGAAATGCGAAATGTGATATGCGACAGGTGATGTGGCGGAGTATGGAAAGAATATCGCAATCGGTGAATAGGAGTGGTAAGTATTATGGGAACCAAATGAGAAATGTGGTTTGAGATTGCAGTAAGTCTTTGAAGGAAAAAGGATCAGGTTCTAATGTTTATGAAGTTATTTTTTAATGATAAGTGGCAAAGGTAAGGAAGAAGGAAATCTTGCAATGGGGGCTTGGAATGGGAGAGCATAAACAGAGAACGCAAGAGATCTATGATTTTCCATGAGCGAAGTACGGTGAGTGGGAGTTTCGAGGAGCATGGGCGAGGTCAAAATTTTAATATTTTTTCAAGTGTTTTGTGAATAAAAAGGGCGACAAATGTAATAAAAGAAGAAGGAGGGAATAGAATGTAATAGAGGTGTTTGGAAGCATGAAAATAGAGATGGAAAATGAACCGGGAAGGCGAGGGTGAAATTCTCTTGAAATTTAATAATGATTCCTGCGAACAAACTTGTGGATTCATGCACAACAAAACAGACAAAATGTGTGATAACACAGTGGAAGAAAGACTAAAACTATTATTGCACTCTAATCTACTATGAGAAGCAACGAATCATAAACAGAAAGCATTTTTGGTGTGCGTGAAGGTATAACCTCCATGATCTCTATCGACAGAGATGAGAGGGGAAGGCTGTGTTATAATGTTATGGAGTTCATCAACTATTCTATAGTGTAGATAAGAAAATTAAATATACAACAGAAAAATACAACAACAATAAAAATATTAGAAATAAAACTAGCTAAATGACAAAAATAAAAGAATGAAAACAACAGAGAAGATGAGGCGCATGGGTTGGGCCCTAACCCACGAGCCCAACTCTCTGGAACTAAATCATTAAAATGGAGTTGGTCTTCTCATTTCAAGAAGAGAATAGCCTTGTTACATTTTTGAAAGTTTAATCACTGAGTACAATAATAAAAAGCTTAATATCTTGCAGCAAAAGTTCTGAATGGAATCGAATCCCTTCCTAGCTCTAGCTCTGCTCTATTTATTCTACAGGGAAGCTACCAACAGCTCCCTAGAAAATAGTGATTGAGTCCATTTTGACTCCAAGTAAGCCATAGATTGAGTGCACTTCATCCTCAGTTTGCTTGGTTGCCTTTGATAGTTAAGGAGGGTGGACAAACCCCTTGAATCTCTCCAAGATTTCTCCATAATTTCCTGACATTGTGCTCATTTATTCTTCAATATTGATCTTCCAGTGGTAGGGAGCGAGTCCCTAAATTATCTCCTTCTCCAAATCTGCATAATCTGCCCAATTTTCTCATAATATTCTACAAAAATTACCAATATTAGGCACAAATATGTGATTACCTTTAAACCTTCCTAAGAACATATTAAAGTATAATAAAACATTATTAAGTGTAGAAGGAGAGATTTAATATATGTTTTATGTGCATAAGGTAAGATGGGCCTAAGAAAGGTTAGATGGGCCTTATTTTATGTCTAATTTAGAGGCCCATCATCAACCCCCTACTGAAACTGTTGCTCATCCTTTGAGCAACCTATCCATCCTCCATGCCTTCTGGTTCTTCCTGCATGCTAGCTTATTTCATTTTCTATTTATTGGCCCATGTGATGCTCCTCATGCTAATCTTCTTTCTATTCTTCTTGAATTTCTTCTTGTGGGTGCTGCATGGAGGTCCTCATATTCCTTAAGAAAATTTGTATTTTTCATGCCAAGAGGTGGTGGGTCCACCTTTTATTTAATTTTTTCTATTTTTTTCTCTTTTTTCTTCTATTTTTTCCATTTTTTTTTCCTTCTCCTTTTTTTTTTTATTGCATGCAAAATAAACTCAAAGTTATTTTTCTATTAACTGCATTCACCCTTGGTTACCCCTTGGCACTGTTTGTCTTCCATTACAATGAACTACTTACTACCCACTTTCTCAAGTCCTTTTTACTTTTGTCTTGTTCCTCTTCTTGGTGGAAAAAAGAGGCTAGTTGCTAGATAAGGCCAAGGTTGCTCTGCTATTGATTTTGGATATATAAAAAAAACTTTCCTTCTCACACTTTTTAATGTTTTCTTAAGCTAAAATAGATTCGAATAAAGGGTTAGATGAGTGCATACCTGAGCCTTACCATTGATTTGTTTTTGTAGGTGATATTGAAGTTGTTTTTGAAGATGCTACTGAAGCTGCATGTGGCGATCTGCTTGAGGTCCTTTTGGAGCATCTAAGCACATGAGGAGGAAGTCCAAGTTTGACTACCTTTGACTAAAGTGTTGACTGAATTTTATTTTTGTGCCAACTTGTTGTTTTCTGCTTGAAAAGGTTGGAGAGAACTTGTATTCATTGGAGAGAGATACATGGAGAAATGCATTTTTATTTTTATTTTTATTTTTAAAGCCCTACTAGCTACCTTAATGAGGTTTTTAACTGGTAGGTTTGCCTAGGCGCCTCAAAGGAGGTTTTCACCTAGGATCTTTTATTTTTCTCTTTTTTTTCCTTTTTTTTCAACCTAATGACCGCCTCATGGAGGTTTTCAATCAGTGAGCTAATCTCAAATGCCTCAAAAGAGGTTTTCACCTGAGATTTTATTCTTTCCCTTTTTTTCTTTTTTCACTTTCCTACTCTACTTGAAAAAAAAAACCTTTTTCAAGTATAAGAATACTTCCAATTGATCTGTGTACACATCAAGATGACAGATAAAATCATGTGCACACTTGGAATACATGATTTGACATGTACCTGAATATGAGAGATGAATTTCTTTGACTGAGATTGTATCAAGTACTGTTGGAGAAGAGTGTGTTGTTGCAACTTAATGACTATTTCGAGCCATATGTCAATATAGTTGTGATGCCCCTAGTCCACTTGTTGAGTTGGATCTCCTTGGATGCGATATTATATTATGACATTCAAATCTTCCTCTTTTTTATGATTGTTCTCTTGAACACATGGAGGAAATGCTGGTAAACATGACGAAACTTTCTCAACATATGATTCTGATGCCAACTTTTTATCAAGTGTAGCCCTTGATATTTTGATTTCCTCATTTGGATCTTCTTCTTCTTGATGTTGTACTTAAATGACATTAAGAAAATCTATTATTTGCAATACATTTCTTGAAATAAGATGAATACCATCTAGATCAGGAGGAGATGTTTGAAAGTGTTGTACCTCAACATTGTAAGTGAGTTGAGATACTTCATTGTATGGGTTTGGAAATAATGGTATAGGCATTTGAGTGGGGCAGATATATGAGATGGATGTTGTTGAGGTTGTGGTTGTGGTGGAGGTGGATGGTAGGGATAACATGGATTTGGGTCTAGAGGATATGGAGGGAAATATTGAGGATATTGTGGATTTTCCCAATAAGGTTCTTGCCAACCATGTTGCCAAGATTGGTTTTGGGGTTGAGATGGCCAAGGTTGTAAAGGAGGGAGTGTGTCCCAATTGGTTTGAGATGGATGTGAATAAGATTGAAATTGTGAAGTGGGTCCTTGCATCATATCAATTTGACTAGGCCACCAGGGTCTCCTTGGAGCTACATAACATAGCTTATTTAGTGATTTCCTTGCTCCATTGTCTTCCTAGTAAAATTGTTTAAACCTGGGGAATGATGGACAACATTTAGTAGCATATGATTCTGCATGGATAACAACAATATCAACATACTATTTTTTTTCATTTTGCATTCTTAACATTTCTACTTGTCCACTTAGATTTCTAAGAATTTATGTTTTAAAGTTGTGAATCAAATTTCCATGTTCATCTTTCCATACCAATGTTCACGCGGATTTACTTACTCTTTCCCTTCCTCTTAATATGCCCTTGCATGTTTCAAAAATTTATTCAAATTACAATTGGTATACATCTCCCCCACTCATGAGATTAAGGAGATCAATCCACTCATCCCTAATTGTTCTAAGTAAGAGGGTTTTTAGTGTGTCAAATCATAAATGATGCATTTTTCCCTCTTAACATTAAACATGAACCTATCTATGAGATCCTCAAGGCTCTCATCCTCTTTTTTATTCATTCTAAAAATTTCTTCTTTAAGATCGTGGTTTTTATATTTTCCTAGAAATATATTTTGCATATCATTCCATGATCTTATTGAATTAGTACCTAGACTCATGAACCATTTAAGAGATTTATCCTTCAATGTTGCAGGAAAAAATCTCATTTTTTGAGTGTGTGATAAGTAGCCATAAGATCTACAAAGTATCTCAAATTCAAAGAGAATTATTTCTGGATCCTCTATCCTCATACCATGGAAGTTGGGAAGGAAATATGGAGGGATTTTCTTCATATGTACATTGATGTCCATATCTTGAATGCGAAACCCAATAATATCTTCTTCATTGTCATCATATCCATCCATATCTTCTACCTTAAAAAGTGTATGGTGATGTTGTTCTTACTGCAACACATGGTCAAGTGGGGGGGTTGGTATTGGAGGAGTATTTAAAAAAAATCCTGAGTATCCCTACTCCTATGAGGCATGAAAATCAATTTTTTTTTGTATTTTTCAATATTTCAGAAACAACATGAAAAAGGAAAGCAGAAAAGAATGCTAAAATAGAATCAAAGCATTTACTAGACACCTCCTCGACAATGACACCAAAAAGTGGTGAGCCTTGGTATTGCACCAAGAGTGTTGCAACTCCCAGGGTTTGCTGCCCTACTTTACTTTATCAACCCGGGGTTCATACAAACTTGGAGGTGACAGTGTTATATACACAGCAGATGCATTCTACTCATGCCATCCTCTTCTTCTCTACAAAAGGATGCTACTTCTAAGATTTCTTGGTGAAGTCTGTCACACTTCAATGAAACTAAACTAAATTGCAGAAAGGAAATGACAAAAAGGAAACTAAATTAAATTTCTGAAAAGAAATGACAAGAAATGAAACTAATTCTAACCGTGCACTTAATGGGAAAAATGGCTAAAAACACTCTACTTATCCTATGATATATCTATCATGCTACCATGCTTCTAACCATGCAACTATTCATGATATAACTAAACTTGAAAAAGTGTTACTTGCAGTTTGGTTGAAAAAGGGCTAAAGATGATGGAAGGCTTAACACATGTGACAAGGCTTAGAGGTGGAAAGAGGGGTTTATACTTCATTAACCTTATGATTTGGAAAAATACTGTGGAGAGGGAGGCTTTGAAAATTTCGATGGCAAAATTGCAATGGGAGGACGGAAGTACGATATGCGATATGCGATATCGCAATTTGCAATATTGCAAAGGTGGAGGAGTGACAAAAGTGTTGTTCGGGAGTGGGAGCGAAATGAGAAATGCAATGGGATAGGATTTGTGGTTGTGATGGGTGACAGAAGTGCGAGATACTATATCGCAATCGCAAGACCGCAAAGCTGGAGAGTAGTGGAAGTGTTGTTCGAGAGCGAAATGCGACGGGTGACATGGTGGAGTACGGAAATAATATCAAAATATACGGACAGGAGCGGTAAGTATTATAGGAACCAAATGAGAAATTCGATTTGCGATTGCGGTAAGTATTTGAAGGAAAAAGGATAGGGTTCTACTATTTATGAAGTTATTTTTTACTGATAAGCAACAAAGGTAAGGCAGAAGGAAATATCACAATCGGGGCTTGGAATGGGAGAGCATAAATAGAGAATGAAAGAGATCTGTGATTTGCGATGAGCGAAGTATGGTCAGAAAAATTTTCAAGGAGAAAAGGCGGAGGTCAAAATTTTAATGTTTTTTCAGGTGTTTTGTGAATAAAAAGGGCAACAGCTGCAATAAAAGAAGAAAGAGGGAATCGAGTGTAAAAGAGGTGTTTGGAAGCATGAAAACATAGATGGAAAATGAAGTGGGAAGGCGAGGGTGAACTTCTCCGGAACTTTAATACTGATTCCTGCAAACAAAACTGTGGATTCATGCATGGAAAAAAACAAAATGTATGATAACACAGTGGAAGAAAGACTTAAACTATTATTACACTCTACTCTGATTTTTGAAGCAGTGAATCATAAACAGAAAGAATTTTTGGTATGCGGGAATGTCTACCCTCCTAGAGGTCTATTGACAGAGATGAGAGGGGAAGGCTGCCTCACAGTTTTATGGAGTTCATCAACTATTCTACAGTGTACATAAGAAGATTAAATCTATAGCATCAAACTATAACAGCAATGAAAATATTATAAATAAAACTAACTAAATGATAGAAAGAAAAGAATGAAAACAATAGAGAAGCTAAGGCACATGGGTTGGGCCCTAACCCACGAGCCCAGCTCTCTGGAACTATTTCAGTAAAATGGAGTCTGTCTGCTCATTTAAAGAAGAGAATAGCCTCGTTACATTTCTGAAAGTTTATTCACTAAGTACAATAATAAAAATATTAATAGCTTGCAACAAAAGTTCTGAATGGAATCGAATCCCTTCCTAGCTCTCTCTCTTCTCTATTTATTCTACAGGGCAGCTACGAACAAGTACCTAGAAAATAGTGATTGAGTCCATTTTGAATCCAATTAAACCATAGATTGAGTGCACTTCATCCTCAATTTGGTTGGCTGCCTTTGATAGTTAAGGAGGTGGACAAACCCCTTGAATCTCTCCAAGATTTCTTCATAATTTCCTGATATTGTGCTAATTTATTCTTCAGTCTTGATCTTCAATTGGCAGGGATAAATTCCCTAAATTATCTCCTTCTCCAAATCTGCATAATCTACCCAATATTCTCACAATATTCTACAAAAATAACCAATATCAGGCACAAATATGCAATTACCGTTAAACCTTCCTAAGAACATATTAAAGCATAAGAAAGCATTATTAAGTGTCGAAGGAGAGATTTGATATATCTTTTATGTGCATAAGGTTATATGGGCCTAAGAAAGGTTAGATGGGCCTTATTTTATGTCTAATTTATATGCCCATCATTCCTCACAACTCCATTTTCCATAACATACCATGCAAGACCTATATGAGGCCACGTGAAGCTACAAAATGTTAATATGCCTCTACAATAGGAACATGTCTCGCTTGTAGCATTTGTATTAATTTGTATTGGTGGATATACACACCAGTCTATGGTGCACTTTGTTTTTCTATAAAATTAAGTGTTGTATAACTAACTAACAGAATAAGGGGAACTTATCATGTAACATGTAGAGGTGATTGTGGGGTTCAAAGTTGATTAATTAAAATGAGTATATTTAGGGGGCATGCACTAGAGTTGTCTAAACAAAACAATACAACTAGCTAGAGAGAAATAAAGATAGAGATAAGGGTTGATATGATTATGAAGGGAACTAAATGAAATTAATATTTATAAACAAAACAAAAATATACAATAAAAATTGATTTCAATTAAAAAATGAAAATGTTAAAACTGTATACATGCAGAATGAAAGAAAAATAGCTCAAACATCGATAGCTTAACTCTAAGAAGAGATGTGACACCTACACACCTTCCTAAATTGTGTTACAATGAGGATTAAAGGAATTTATATCATCAATAATGATGAGAAACCCTAAGAATCCAAATTCATGACCCTAGGAGATGAAACACCAAAGGCTTGTGGGTCTTGATGGGGTAAGTTGGAACATCAACTTCCTGGGTTTTAACTTCCACACACGATCTCCATTTGGCATGCACGATAGCCTATTGGAAAGGTCTATCCGAGGAGTAAAATTTTTGACTATTAATGTAGTATATGACTGCAATTGGCTCATTTCCCCAAAAAAAATTGTTTCGGGCCTCAACATGACCCTAGAAGTTTAAGACCTAAAATTGGCAAAAAAAAAAAAAAAAACTACCAAAATAGGAAAATTGTGTTGTGTGCTAGTGGAATAAATGGGTGGCCACGAATATCCACCTAGATCAAGGGTAGAGTTTGGTATGGGATGGATACATATACAAATATAACAAGATATAAAAAGATAAAATAGAAATAGAGGTTGAAAAGATGGACTAGCGAGATACAAAGACATTACTACTTGAAACGAATCTTTGGGAATCATATGCAGGAAAAAATTCATTAGTTGTTCCTCATATTTCCAATAAATTTCCATATACTTCTCCTTTTGGCTCTCACCATGCTTAAGAAACCACTAACAATGTTTCTTATTTATGCCCCTATGGATTAGGGAGATATAACATTCTCCTCGCGACTTGTTCGGATAAATATAACAATCTCAAGTTTATGGAAAGAAATATGATTTATGGCTGGGTATTAACCCACAAAAGTAGGTAGATATTTATCTCAAGTACTTCTTGTTATGGATGGCATGTAGGCTAAGGATCGTGTCCTGAGTAGCACGACAGAAATAGATGGAAAAATAGAATGAAGTACTTGAAACAAATAATAACATAGATAATACAATAAAGAAGGATGCTTATTCCCTTTTTAGGTAAAGTCTTCAAGCATTTTTTTTTCATTTAGCTATAAAATGACTCCTAGATTACAATATTATGGTAGGCTATCTCCTACTTTTAGGGTTTTCTATCCAAGGATAAGCTCCCATTTAGTTGTATATGGGGGTTTTTGATGAGTGGTTATTGTGGGTTTTGGAAGGACGAGTGCATATGAGGATTAATTGGGGGGTGGGGGGATTAGGATCAAATGGGGGTGTATAGAGTAAAGCCTTACTCGTCACAATGAATATAGAGAAAATAGATAATATTTTTGGATTGTGGGCAGTGCACGGGCCAAGGGATAATGCCATGAAAATTGATGCTCCTCTCCTTGTGGACCTTTCTCTTGTGGATTCCATAACAATAGAAGGAGTAGGTAATATTTTTCATTTCTATTTTAATTTTATGTCTTTCATTACCCAACTATATTGGGAAAATCCCTTGTTTAGTTTTAATTCTGGGTTATTATTCTCTCTCTCATGTATGTGACATTGAAATTCTATTTAATTTAACCATCTTATCAGGTTTATGTTCATAAGGGTGATATTATTTGAATCTATATTTATTTGATCATATATTGTCTATCTATGTTATGTGTCGAGTTGGCCTCATTAGGAAACGAGTTACCAATAAGTCATAATATACATAGATGACCTTGATTGATGCTAGATAGATGGGGAGATGTAGACGATTTTCCTAAGTGAGAGAGCATGGGATATAGAAGGAGTGAGAAGTACCAAATTATGGTTATAATACCACACTGTTCCCTACGTCCTAGGTTCAAGTAGTTAGTTAAATTAACTTTGATAACTTTCATGATTTTTTGGTGGAACCTTCCTTGAATCATTACCTTGGAATATTCCTTTCACCCTTACATTAAAATTTATGAACTATTTGCAATGATGAATTACTGTAGTTATTGATGTGTGAGTTCACAAAGTTTACTAGTAAATATATTGTTCATTATCTAGTGATCTACTGAGGTGATAAGAATGTAGGATTCATTTGTCTAAAAATTGTTGCATTGTTTAGCGATTCATATGAATAAGTACATTTATGAATCAAATCTTACTATTTTTTTCCTCTTAAACAATTCCAGTATCTTCGTTATGAAATAGTTTGGCTTCATTCTCTGAAACAAATCCATTGGCTTCCTATCACTTCACTATGCATTCATTACTACTATAAAAATACCAATACTAGCTAGCAGTGGAGAGAAATGATGGACGGAAATATTAAAGAGATGGTGGATTAGACTGAGGAAGTTAATAGGTGCATAGAAGTGGTGGGCTAAACATAGAATAGGCTTAGGTGGCATGAATTTTTTTAATATTTATCAAACTTTTATATTAATAATAACAATAAATTTTGGAAGAATTATGTACCATATATTTCTCTTTAAAAAATAACAAAATTTAGCATAGCCAACAACTTATAGCATTAGGATTAGCAAAGCTTGTAATAATAACCTAAGTAGTTTTGGTCGTATCTCAAAGATTGGTTGATGTATAAAAATAAATGAAAGATATTTTATCTTATCTCAAATATTGTTAATGTATATAAAATCATGGTCAAAAGTAAAGTAATAGGTGGTAAATGATCAATTGATTGTTATGTGATTGCTATAGTTTGTTATGGTCCTTGCATAACCTTCCACAAAGACTAATAAGTAAGAGATAACCTTAACTATTATATAGATTATTTATAAATTATTTGATTTGATATAAGGTGATTTGTTTTTGGTGGGGTAAAAAGATCATTTCATTAATTATAAAAATTACATATAGCCTGAATTTCCAAAAGAGGGCTAAAATTCAGGAGATACTTGAGACTAACAGGATTCCTACCAAGAACATACAATCATAAAACTACTACGATAATCATAAAAAAATAGAAATCTCCTTGAGGATTAAATATTTCAAGGGGGGAAATCCTCTGACATTTGCAAGAATTTCCATGAGTTGACTAATTGTTCATAATTTTCTTGGATCTATGCCTTATTGCTCTTAATAATGGCCTCATTTTTTGGCTTCTTTGTTGGATACCACCTTGAAATCCATCGCTTGAAACCCAAGAATGGACCATGAGGAACTCAAGCCAGATTTCTTGCTTCAAAGATAAGCTTTATACAAAATCCTAGCCTCATGAAATGGCATGCCCTTCACATATTTTACATGTCATTTTGCAAGGGACATCAGTCTTGGGTTATCAAGATCCATATCTTTCGGTATGGATTTTGCTTCAACCTCTTCCGAAGGGGAGCTAATCATCTCCTCTGTAGGGTTGTGAGATTTACCTTTTGTTGATTGAATAGTTTATTTAATGTTTACTTGCTCTATAGACTCCTTTAGAGTGGAGAGACAGTTGAACTTATTTTTAGATTCTAGATATCTGGTCAGGATTCAATGTACCGTAGGCACTCAAATTTCTAATTTTTGGGGGTATTTTTATCAAATCAACTAACTCTTCCTATGAAGGGTTTTATTTAAACAATTCCTTGGCATTTATTAAACATTCCTTAATAAGAGGCTCACATTGATGACAATTTCTGCATCTAAAGGGGACTTATTCATAAAGTAGAGACTCCTTCCAAACACTATGCTAATATGAAATTTCTATGGAGGCTGCAAGAAGCTATGAGATATTCATGTAAACATAGTTCTATGCATATGAAGTGTACCTTCCTCTCTTGGTAGCCTTTAATGCTTTGAAAAACTTGTTGATGACATTTTTTATGCCTTTAAGGGTTATTCCTCTGATATTCCTTAGGGAGAGAAAGGAGACAAATCAACATCACAGATGCAATAAAATACCCCTTCTCCGGATTATACTTCTCCTTCCATAATCACATGAAGAGCCTTGCATAGTTGAAAATATATGTACCTCCTTGAAAAGTCATTCATCTATCTTCTAAGCTGGAGAAAATGATTGTAAAAGACCCTTGACCCCTAAGTCTAATTCAATTTGACCCTAGGATTTGATTTATTTTGCATCCACCAAATCAAATCCTTTTCAGGGGGCTATAATATACTAAATTTTCATATCAAAGTGTGATCAGATATATTCTCTAATATTACTAGATTTAACCTCATATTTTGGATCTTGCACTTCTTGTGGCATGTAATGTTGTGATTTCTAGCTTGCCAGAATGCCCCCAATAGAGGGTTTGTTCCAGAACCAAAAACCCCACTTCATCTAGCTTCTCTATGAAAATAATGTCAAAGATAAAGAGATTGATGGGAAATACCAAGAGATCCAAACTCATTATGAACTCTCAAAACAATATGGCTAAAGGAGTGGGTTGATCGCCTTCTTGCGGAGCCAAAAATAAAGGACTATGTAGAAAAAATTCTATAATTTGAAAAGAAAAAAAAACACAATAAGAAGGAAACTTAGCTTTCTTCTACATAATTTCTAAGTTGAAACTACCTTTTAATCTTAGAGTTAGACCTAAAACTATTTCTAATATAAGGTGATTTTATTTTGGAATCACAAAAATATTTAAAATTATGGTAAATTTTTATAATAATTAAAATTTATTATACATATAATTTTTAATTAGTGAATGTATAATAATTAAGAAAACAATTTAAATTAAATTTAATATAAAAGTAATGTGTTTGTAAAATAATTGATAGTGTGAAAATAGTGTGTATACTTGTTACACCTTCATATTAGTGGGTGATGGAGGTGAGAGTGGGCATGTGAATCACAGTCACCATTGGGAGGGTGAGTGGGGAGTGCAAATGCCTATATACATCACATATTCAGATCCAAGAATGTGGTGATGAGATTGAGAGTGCACCTTATACTACGAATTTTATGAATCTTCTTATACAATGACCATATTAAATGGAAACCCCTTAAAAAATAAGATAGAAAGACTAAACAAAACAATAATTCATGAGTAATACAAAAATCTACCATGATGAAATAAAACTCTTATCTATCAATATAACGCGACCTTACACTTTGAAATTGATCTGTCCAAGAATAATGTCACATACAAAAGTGCACACCTCCTAACTACTATATTCCTTATTGTATTTTAATTACCGGCTTTGTTCACCATGTTATGTTTAAGGTTTTGTAACTCAAGTTACAAAATATTAAAAAATATTTAAAGTACATCTAAAAAAAATTCATAATGTGAAACAATGAGAAGAGTATAATTTTGTTAAGTGATGCTTATAATAAAATTTAGTTTAAATTTATTAAAAAATATTTAAAATATATTTTAAAAAAAAAATCATAATGGAAAACAATGAGAAGAGTATAATTTTATTAAGTGATGCTTATAATAAAATTTAGTTTAAATTTATTAAAAACCTGAGTCATTATGGGTTGAATTCTCTAAAATTGACCGTTAATTTGAATGGTACCTCACAATGCCTCTCAATATGTATCGTTTATATGTAAGCGCTTTCTAGAATAAATTATATAAACAATTTCATTATGCATTTTTAAACGGTTTCATTCTTCATTAGTTTAGCATAATCATCTAATTGAAATCCTAAATGGTTATCATTTAAATATTATTTAAAAACATACGGTCATGTTTGTTTTATTCGTGCACAATAGAATCCAATTGAGGTATTCAATTCCAAACACTCGAAGAGTCACCATTTTGGATAATTTTAGAATATAAAAGAAAATAAAAATATAAATTTGGATGTAATTAGAATTGTAACTTACATTTTATCGTTATTGTGTTGATAGGTGTATTCTAAAACTCAGTGTAATCTATATGATTTATACGTGTAAGTATATTGGAAGTCAAAATAAAAAAACCTAAAGAAAATTAAAAAATTAAAAATTAAATAATGTCGATTTCAACAATCACTTACATAACTATATAAATAAACAATTAAATATTCATTAAAAATAAATTTAAACAATATAAATTTAAAATATAAAAAGATTTAGGAACACTAAAAAAAGAAATGGTAAATAAATAAAATTATAAATAAACTATAGGTATGGTAACTAAATAAAACCTATTTTTATAATTACCCCACAAAAATATGGTAAATAAATAAAAATATAAATAAACCAGAGGTATGGTAAATAAATAAAAATATAAATAAACTAGAGGTATGGTAAATAAATAAAAATAGAAATAAATTAGAGGTATGGTAATTAAATAAAACCTATTTTTATATTTACTCCATAAACCTCTATATTTACAAAAACTCAAAAATGAGGTTTTATTTAGGTGAAGCCTATGAGCCAAATACCATGGGACAAATTATTATTAATACCATGGGCCAAATACCATATTTATAAAAGAGGTATAATCAGGTAAAGTAAATAAATAAAAATATATCAAATAGAATTAGAAATCACATCTCATTGTATACTTGAAGTCCATTTAAATACCCTAGACAGAATTATTGTTAATACCATACCAAAAAAAAAAAAACATTATTAGCTTAACATTATTAAAATAATAATATTATTGTGTATTATTATTATTAAATCTAATATTATTGATATTAATATATTAATATCACTAAGGAACTAATAACATTATATATATATATGTATATAAACAGCTATGTGGGAGGGAAGAACAAAGACATATGATAGAGGTAGAGAAATAGAGGTAGTGACAAGAGAGAGATGGAGATAAACTGAAGGAGAAAGGAGAGGAGGAATGAAGTGAGAGTGAGAGGGAGAGGAGTGAAAGAGGTATAGAAGGGTAATAGAGGAGAGAGAGACATAAATGTTAAACACGGGTATTGTAAACACACACTACAGTAAACACATAAGACATAATTGAAGGATAAGCATGAGATGTCTCATTATTCACCATAGATGTATGTTTAGAATACAATGGTGTGACCCTTGGATTCCATTCCAAGTGGTCCCTTGGACTCCATTTGTCCATTCGCCTTTCACACCTACCCGTTGAGGATTAGGTGTCCAACATTCCCCCCTTAATCCAAAGGGGTATGTGAGAGTCCAAGAAGAGAGTTGTAATACAAATATGCAAAGTATGCATGGCAGCATTTAGGCTAAATCAGCTCTCTGAAATGTTGGCATAAAGAGGTGGTTTAAGGATGACCACTAACACTGGAACGCTTAGTGCAATTCCCAGAACTCTTCCAAATCTGGCAAGAAGCTGAGGGCTTCTACTAGGGGAAGTGTCCCTCATATTTGAAGAGGGAGACCTTCAACCTAGAAGAAGGGAGTTCTACAACCTGTGATGGTTTAAGGATGACCACCAACACTGGAATGCTTAATGCATTTCCCGAAACTCTACCAAAGCTGGCAAGAAGCTGAAGTCTTCTACAAGAGGAAGTGCTCTGAATTATTTTAAGAGGAAGAATATCAACCTCACATAGATGGTTTAAGGGTGTCCACCAACCAAAGGAATTCTCATGGGCATCCATGTCTCTAGCTACAACTCTGAATCTGGAATGACAAGTTGTGGCTCAGGCTCGCTTGAACTGTTGTGTCTATGGCTACAACTCTGGATCTGGAATGGCAGGTTGTGGCTCAGGCTCGCTTGATGTGACTTTGAAGCTTGTGGTACCGTTACCGTACTTGGGTGCAGGGTGAGATGATGGCGCTCAGCTGATGGTTCGTATTCCAGAATGCCGAGAGATTCGACATACGACTTAAACATCTTCTTTGTTTGTTGGTCTTCGTGCAAAGAAGAATCCATCCAAGATGAATCTTTGTTTGATCCGGATTTATGCAGGAACGCAACAGAATAAACATATAACCATAAATACAGAGATGCAGCGGAAATAACGCTTCATTTCATTAATATCAAAGAACTGAAATTTGCTTACAGACAGAATGGAAATAAAACTAGCTAGGGCGCTGGTAGCTATCTCTGAGAAGAGATGTGGCGGCTACAGGCCTCTGAACCGAGTTACAATGAGGCTCGAGGGCCTATTTATCATTTAGAAACAATGGGAAATCCTAAACAGCCAAAACCCTAACCCTAGGAGATGAAGCGCCAAAACTATGGGCCCCGTTTGGGTAAATTGGTGTTTCAACTTCCCAGGGGCGTAACTTTGGCATACAATCTCCGTTTGAAGCGTACCATACCTCATTAGAAATATCTATCTGATGAATACGATCCATGGACCTTTGTTGCTCTCTGTTTTCCCAAAAAAATGTCGTTTGGGGCCTCAAAACGGCTCCAGAAGTTCAGGACCCGAAAAACTGCTAAAAATAGTAAGTTGTGCTGAAACTGAAAAACTGAAAGAAACAATGGTGGGGCCCCCAGAGGAATAGGCGAGTGACCACCAATATCCACCTGGATCATCCTCCCCCCTTAGTAAGCAATGGTCCCCATTGCGTTAAGTTCCTCCATGAGATGAGGAAACTTGTGCTGAACTTGGTCCCTGGTGAACCAATTTCCTTGGTGCAGCAGTTGGCCTGCTTTGACAACTCGATATATTTGGATCTTCTGTTGGCGAGTGTTCTTGATTTTCGTGTCCATGATAAAATTTGTGGTGGCTTGTCCCATGCAGTCTAGGTTTAACTCTGTTGGTGTGAGTTGTTCTGCAATGTCATAGGTGTCTAGTAGAGGTGGGAAGTAAGGACGAAGGCGGTCCACATTGAATACTGGGTGTAGACCAAGGAATGGTGGAATACTAAGCTCGAAGGAGTTGTCCCCTACAGCCTTGGTGATGGTGTACGACCCGTATCGGAGCAGGTGAAGCTTGCGGTGGGGTCCAATGAGGCGCTCCTTCTGCAAATGTAGCCACACTTTATCGCCCACTGGAAGTGGTGTGGCACCTGATGCTGATCATGGCATTTCTTGTACTTAGCATTGGCTCTGTCCAATATGTCATGAAAATGTTGGCGAATGTGCTGAATGTGCTCGATGAAGCTATTTTATTTGTCAACTTCAAACTGGACATGAGCCGAATCGGCCTGAGTAGCTGCAAATGGCATGGCTACGTCAATGGGACATAATGGCTGGACTCCCAAGCCCACCTGAAAGGGGCTATGGCCGATTGAGATGTGGAGAGCCGATTCTGTTATGTTGTACATGAAAGGAGGCTCCGTCCCATGTGGATTCTTTGAATTGTACATGCACAAAATGTGTACAATCATTTTGTTGGCCGACCTCTGTCGACCATGCGATTTGGGGATGGAAAGTTGTGGACTTGGTGAGCTTGGTGTCCGGCACATTGACGGTACCGGACAAAAATGTGTTGAGGAGCCTGATATCCCGATATGATATGATAGACTGAGGGATCCCAAAGTACACCCACACTCATTCAAAGAAGATTTTAGTAGTGGCTTCTGCTGTGATATTCTTCTGGCAGGCCGTCATAATGGCCATCTTCGAGAATTTGTCGATGACCACGAAAACACAGTCATTTCCATGCTTAGTAGAAGGTAGGACTGACATGTAATCCATGGAGATGGATTCCCAAGGTCGACTAGAGATAGGTAGCGGAGTATATCGGCCTTGCTTCTTGATGGCCGAACCTTCAAAAGGATGTCAGGAAGCACATCAGATCCTACACTATAGTACTGTTACTGTTTTCTCGACCCCAAAATTCCCAATGACTTGACTGTAGTGTGCTTCCCATATCATCTTGGCACGCTCGCTTGAAGGAACACAAAGGTGTTGTAGGTAACATAAAAGTGCATCTTGGAGGTGAAAATTTGGAACTTGCATACCCCCCAAGAGTGCCTTATATGTGTGGCCAAATTCTGGGCCGCTCTCGTAGAGAAGTGGCCAATCAGAAGTCTCATGCCCATAAGAGTTGAGAACGATGGTGAGCGCCAAGATCGGTGGTCGGCTGAGGCAGTCTGCAACATTATTGGTGCTACCCTTTTTGTACTTGATGTTCAAATGAAACTGTTGCAAATAGGTGGACCACTTATGATGGCGATCATTATGCAACTTCCCTTGTGTTTGTATGAACTGCAGGGGCTGGTGGTCTGTGTGGATGATTGTTTCCTTCCCCAAAATGTAATGCTTCCATTGTCGACAAGCTTGCACAATGGAATACAATTCTTTGTCATAAGTGGGATACTTGCGAATTTTGTCAGACAATGTCTCACTGTGATATGCCACTGGATGTCCTTGTTGAGTAAGAACTGCCCCAATAGCATAGTCAGAGGCATCTGTCTCGATTTCAAATGCTTGTTGAAAGTCTGGTAATCTGAGCACTGGGGCAGAACATAGGCGATTTTTCAATTCTATGAACGCCCTTTGTTGAGATTCCGACCAAAAGAATTTTTCTCTCACTCCTCCCTTGGTGTTGACTCAAGGGCCAAGTGATATGAGAGAATCCCAACACGAACCTACGGTAGAAATTAGTAAGACCCAGAAAGATATGAAGCTCTGTTATAGTGGTTGGGGTTGGCCAATCTCGAATGACTTGGATCTTGGTTGGATCCACATGCACCCCCCTTTCATCAATAATGTATCCTAGATATTGAATCTGGGTCATGCCAAAAGTGCACTTCTCCAAATTGGCACACAACATGTGTTTCCGCAGTGTTTGGAAGACTTGTCGGATGTGATGGAGGTGCTCTTCCCAAGTCTTGCTGAAGATCAGAATGTCATCCAAGTACACCACTGCAAATGAGTTGGTGAATGGCCGTAAGATGTCTTCCATCAACCTCATGAAGGTTGCAGGAGCATTCATCAACCCGAAAGGCATGACCAACCATTCGAAAAGGCCTTCCTTGGCTTTGAAGGCAATCTTCCACACATTGGAGGGTTTGATTGGTACCTGGTGATACCCAAACTTCAAGTCGATCTTGCTGAAATATTTCTCCCCTTTGAGTTGGTCCAGAAGGTCATCAATCTGTGGGATCGGGTACCTATTCTAGATAACGATCTTGTTCAGTGCTCGATAGTTGCTACAGAGTATCCACGTCCCATCCTTCTTCTGTACCAACACGATCGGGCTCCCACATGGTGATGAACTTGATCGGATGTGACCTTTCTGCAGCAGCTCCTGAATTTTCCTCTTGATTTCATTGTTCTCCACAACAGAGCACCGATAGATTAGTCTATTGGGTAGCAGCGCACCTGGGGTTAGATCAATTGGGTGCTTGACTTGATAGTGTAGAGGAACCCCTATGGGTGAGGTGAAGATGTCCTCGTATTCCTCCACAACCTTGTCCATTTGTTGTTTTTGTGCAGAGGATCCCCGTCTGGAGGTCGTGGCCACATTATTCTTCTTGCCTTGGGGGCAGATTATCAGGAAAAAAAATTTCCTAGTTTGGGAAATGAGCTTACTGCATTGTTTTTCAGTAACCAAAGAGATAGCGGAAGGAGGTGGTACCTCTGGTATCCTGTACAAATTATTTCCCAAAGTAACAATAACAGCGTGAGGCCGAGACTCATACACAACATGACGCTTCCACAAGTATGGTTGTCCTACTAATACATTGGAAAAATCAATAGGAGCAATGTCACATAATACCTCATGCGTGAAGGGCCTAATGCTATAGGGAAGGCGACACTGCTGGCCGATGCAGAGATCTCGTCCTTGGTGAAGCCACCCGATGGTGTATGGATGTGGGTGAGCTGTGGTCGGAAAGCCAAACTGCTTCACGACATCTGCTGAAATGAGGTTCTTTTGGCTCCCATTGTCGACAATGAATTGTACCTGGGAGCCCTTTACCCACATCTGGGAGTGGAAGAAATGTTCCTCCTCCTCTAGATCTTCCGAATCCTCCTTCTGGATCTTCGTAGTGGAAACAATGGTGTTGGGCTCCGCATCAATAATCTGTTTCCCTTTGTCATTCCCCTTGTCAGGTTCTGATTCAGAGTCGGAGCATGCATCTGACTCAGAAGCCCTCATCTCGGCCACCAGTGACTACTTGGCCCGACACTCACTTGTGTTGTGAGTGGAGCTCTTATGGAACTCACACCACTTTCTCGTATCCTTCTTTGGCTTTGTGGTGTTGTTATTTTCTTGTGGCTCTGGCAGGTTGTCTTGAGCCTCCATGCCTTGGCTCTATCCTTTGTTCTACAGTTTGGGAGCACCTTTCCCTTGCTTTTTATTCACAGATCCAAAGTCTCGCTTCTTTTGTTTGAATTTATGCTCAATCTTGGCAGCATACCGGTATGCCGTACCAAGCGAGGAGATGTCGAGGAACTCCATTTCCTCCTGAATGTATCTGTGCAGACAACTATGATACTTTAGCACCAGATCTTTCTCTGAATCTTTGATACCCAACTTTGTGTGTAGGGTATGGAACAGATTCATTAGCTCATGCACATCTTGATCCCTTTGTTGTCGCAGCATGGACCATTGTATGTACTTGTCCTCATAGTTCCCCACATGATAGTATTGTTCCTTGATGGCGTCTCAGAAAGAATTCCAATTAGGTATGACTGAGAACAGAGAGGGTTCTGTCTCGTCCTTTTTCTCAAAGTAGGTTTCCCACTAGTCCTTGACATGGGTTATAGCTTTGAGGAGTGCAAAAATAATCTTCTCCCGGTTGGAAAAGTCATGAACTGAGAAATATCCTTCTAATAGATTCAACCATATATATATGGCATCTGCATCTATTTGACCCTCAAATATGGGAATTTCAACATTTACTTGTACCTTAAAGGGAGTCACACCTCCAGAGTGGTTGCTGGATGCAGATGCATCGCTGGTGGGCAGCCGTTGAAGGATCTGGGAAAAGTTATTCATCATCGCGTTCCTTTGTTTTTCGAGCGCCTCCTTGAGCAATATTTTGATAGGATATACTGCTCCCTCATCTTTATTTTCATCCCCCATGGGCATCCGTCGGGGTTTGCGAGGCTGATCTTGCAAAGGTTCCACCAGATCGAGCTGTAACTCCTTATACCCTGACCTCGTTGGGGACATGCAAAGAAGAATCGAGAAAAAGTAGACTGCTCTGATACCACTGATATGGATTTATGTAGGAATGCAATAGAATAAACATATAACCATAAATACAAAGATGCAGCGGAAATAACACTTCATTTCATTAATATCAAAGAACTAAAATTTGCTTCCAGACAGAATGAAAATAAACTAGCTAGGGCGCTGGTAGCTATCTCTGAGAAGAGATGTGATAGCTACAGGACTCTAAACTGAGCTACAATGAAGCTCAAGGGCCTATTTATTATTTAGAAAAGATGGAAAACCCTAAACATCCAAAACCCTAACCCTAGGAGATGAAGCGCCAAAAATATGGGCCCCGTTTGGGTAAATTGGTGTTTCAACTTCCCGGGGACATAACTTTGGCATACGATCTCTGTTTGACACGAACCATACCTCGTTAGAAATATCTATCTAAGGAATACAAATTTTGAGTGATAAACATCAATCCATGGACCCATGTTGCTCCCGGTTTTCCCAAAAAACATCGTTTAAGGCCTCAAAACGGCTCTGGAAGTTCAGGACCCAAAAAAATGCTAAAAATAGTAAGTTGTGCCGAAACTGAAAAACTAAAAGAAAAAATGGTGGGGCCCCAAGTGGAATAGGTGGGTGACCACCAATATCCACCTGGTTCATTGTTCTTGCAGGAGGGTTGTTTTTGAAGCATCTATGTGAAGAATGGGTGTTCTGACCACAATGCTTGCATGGGTGAAGATCGAAACAATGATCCTTCATATGGCCAACTCGATCACAGTGTTGGAATTTTTCAATTTGTTGTTGTTGTTGTGGAAGAGGAGCAGGATCTGGAACAGCTGAAGGTGAACTATCATGAAGAAATCCAGCACTCTGAAATTTGATGGGCTTGGAGTAGTCTAGAATATTAAAGGACAACTCCTTGTCATATCCAAGACCTATTCTGTGCTTGTTATTGAAAAGCTCTTCCCAAGGTTTCATGATGGGCTTAGGATGTGTATGCTGCATTGCTACATCTTTCTGCACATCTGCTCCTGAAATGGGTACTGGCTCTACAATTTCTTGTTGCTGATGTGATTTTATCTCAATGTTCTGAACAAAAATAGGTTCAGAATGACAAATCTTCTGTTTTAATTCTTCTTGTTGTAGCTCTGACTCAAGCTACATAAATTCAATCTTCTCATGCGCATTTTGCATTTAATGTTAGAAAGAGAGGCTTTGTTGATTTTAACCATCCCATCAATAGTGGAATGTATCAAAGTATTCAGTAACTCTAATGCTTCATGAAATTTGACCATTTTCTAATCACAACTATGATGCAGATGTAACACTCACTCACAGTTCAATGTCACTGCAATATTCTTGTAAATGTGAAACAAACAACTAGTGTGAAATAGCCCTAATGGTTTCTCTCCTCCTCAAAAGAGGATTTTTATATGAAGTGCAGAGAATACACTAAAAACAACTTTGTGCAACTGTAACCATTGGTTTAGTGGAACGAATGGTTAGACTATTTTGTTTAAAACAAATTAAGATTTATGTTTATTTCAGTTAGATTAATAGAACAAAATTACATTTCACATTTATAAAATTTACTGTGAATTAGTTTCATGGGTAACACTGATGGTAAAAGTAAAAATGTAAATCAAGATCTGGGTTAGTTGGAAAAACAGTTCCCACAGTTACCCTGGAGCTCTGGATAAAAGGGAAATCCAAGAGAGAAGGAGGGGTTGGATCTGTGGAGGAAGGAGGAGAACTTTGTGAAGCTGAAAAGATGTTCAGAACAGAGAGTATACTGGGTTGGAGATTGGACCGGTTGTCCCGTGATCTCCCCAGTACTTCCTGGTTTTTCCTCTCCCTATGATGGAAGAACTGGACCGGATTGTCCTATGTTTCTGTCCAGTACTCTGATGATTCAGAGCCAGACTTGATGCACGGGGGGAGCTGCGTGACTGGATGTCAGCTCAAGGACGGGAGGCACAGTATCACCATCAGTTCGATTTTTGAAAACAGATGAGTAAAAGAATTTGTAGTAGTCAAATGATTCAGTTTGTTATGATTCTGGACTTAATATCTGAATTACCATTGTTAGAAAATCTACTTCTTATAGCACAGAAAATGTTACCTGTATTTCTATACTATCTACGGTTAGATCTCTTGCGTGATCGGCTGGAAAACGGTGTTAATGATTATGTTGCATTCCACAAGGAAGAAATACACGGAAAACAAAGAATGGTGAACGTACAGAACCTCTTCCTTCTTACGATAATTTGACATGCCACGGTGTAGTTTTATATACCAAGTGAAAGTAAATTAATAGAACGAGAACTAAAATCAATAGAATTTGAGGACTAAGAGTAGTAATGATTCTTTTTCCACCGATGGGCGCTCGGTAAACAAGGTGGAGATTATACACACGGGCCGGCGTGAGAAGAGAAGCTGTGAAACCACTGGACGATTCGAACGGAAGTTTTGTCGTTCTTTCCATGAAGAACGCGGACATAATTGCGGTCCGGATGCCTGGCTTCTTGTTGAGCGAGAGGGCATTCTAGATGAATAATGATGAGAACAAGAATCTCTGAATTCTATCAACCCGAGAAATAGTAAACCCTCGACATTTAACAACAATCTCATAAGCAAGATTCAGTTAGAACCAGAGATCGAAGCATAGAGCAGAAAACATTTCATTTATATCACAGTGCAATAAAACCATATCGTGAACAAAACCATAGCATTTTATATATAAATAGATTCAAAGAAAAGGATTACAGTACAGTAATAACCCTCCGGCGAATTTCACACAGTCAAATTAAAAACCCCACATTCATAAAATGCACCAGTTTCACTCTTCCAAGGAAAACCCCTTAAGGGAAAGTTTAACAAAATTACAATGTCGGCATGAAGCCGTAAATGAGAATATCAAGGGAGCCTGAGCTAGATTTTATCCTGCATGGCATGCTAACAAATATCAGACTAAACCCTGAGATTAAAAGCTACACATTGAACGTGCTGGATAGTTCTTGACGAGAGCCGGTACCTGTAAGGTGCATGCTGTAAGTTTAGTCTATCGCTACAGCAAACCAGTGCAGGCAAGCTACAGGTAATTGCGAGTTGGGCGGGAACCAGGTAATACCTGCCAAAACGAAAAAAACAATATGCAGTTAGCGGAATCGAAACCCTCAGGAAACAAGAAGAGCTCTAATTCATAAGCTGCAGGAAGGGTTACCAAATTCCAAGGTCAGATAAAAAAACAAAAGGAAAGTACCTGTCAAGGAATGCAGAACTTGAGGGCGCTTCGGCTGAGCACCAGTCCATCACTGATACAAAATGACCAAAAAAACAAAGGAGAGCGAGGTTATTCTTAGGCAAAACCTCTCAGAAGAATAAACTCCTAGAGGAAGGGCGTAACCCTCAGGGGTTCAGAAGACATTAAATTTCCTTGGCAAAGTTCCTCACCGGAACCCCAACCTGTTTCTCGAAATAACAAATAGAAATTGCCGTAAAACTCTTATAACTAATAGAATTGCAGATAACTCGAACAAACTGAGAAAATTGCAGAGCACTCGTATAGCTGATAAAACTGCAGAGATATCTTTAACGGTTGAGTTACCTGTGTTGAAGAAATTAGTACTGTGGTCGCAGCGCTACGCCGTGGACAAGGATGGCGTTGAACGAAAACGGCAACAAATCTGGTGGAGCTGCGCTACCTCCAGAACCTCTCCGCGAGAGGAACGACAATGAGCCAGAGCGGTTAGGGCGCCGGGGGTCATTGCAAACCCTACGCCCCGGAACCGTAGATCTCATGCCATCGAACGTTGGAGGATAAGCCAGGTGTCGGACCGATGGGCCGACCGGACTATCCATTAATTCAAACGAACCAAATCCCAAGATTCACCATTGACATTTAAAACGCAATGAATATCATATAACCGACTTACAAATTATAAAGAGTTGAATAATTATTCGAGTCGATTTGTAATATATGGATTCCACGGTGGACTAATCACAGTACATTAGGATTATAATATAGTACTGTTAAACTATGCCAAAACATTAGGATTATAATATAGTACTGTTAAACTATGCCAAACATACGATAATCCATTTCAATATTGTTTGAGTTTGCGCATTGGTAATATTTTTTTTTAATCTTAGTAAGTTTGTCTTATGATAAGTGTTACAAGTGGTATCAGAGCAGAGTTACAACTCTGGAGCCCTAATGGGCCAACTAACGTTAAAAATCTTTTATGTTACCCTGCACAGTCGGATAGTTAGTTGGAAGTGCAGATGAGAAGGACACCTACATCATCACAGTCGTTACAGCGGAACATCGGGGAGATGCAGCCTCCACCAGAGGGAAACCCTGAAATGTGGGTCCAGCTGGGAATAGAACAGCATCAGAGGTCTAATAGACTGATGGAGGAACAGCAACATCAGACCCGCATCCTGCTACATACAGTACAACAGCTGCAGGAAGAGATGGAGAGGGTACGGCAGGAAAATGCTAGAATGATGCAAGAGCAAGAAAGGATTTTGAAAAGCCTTTCTGACAAACAGAATCAGAGAAATGAGAATCCCAGTGCTGGCAGAGAATTCCAGGAAAGGGACGATCAGCAAACGGGTGAACAGGATATGAACCACGGAGGAAAAAGTATATCGCAGCGGAGTAATTCTCACAGAAATTTTAACGAGGCTGAATCTGAAAATGAAAATGAACGGAAAGCCAATAAAAAGCAGAAGGTGGAGTTACACGGAGAATTCAGAAAGTTAAAGCCACCTACGTTCGATGGAGAAAAGGAGGAGGTGGCAGAAGCATGGCTGATTAACATGAACAAATATTTCCAGGTGTATGACTATGACAGTGGGCTTAAGGCACGGCTGGCTATTTATCAGTTGAAGGACAAAGCCACCTTATGGTGGGAAGAAGTGAAGAATATATGGGGATTTGAGGATCAAGACGTGACATGGGAAAATTTTCAACAGCACTTTAAGGATAAGTATCTCACTGAGCGTTTCTATGATGAAAAAGCCCGAGAATTTCATGACTTAAGGCTGGGACAGCTGACCATGGACGAGTTCGTTACCAAGTTTACTGCATTATTGCGTTATGTACCCTACTTAAGAGAAGAAAAGGCCAAGGTTCAAAGATTTCTGAGCAGCCTACCTGCCCATATGAAGGAGCGTATCGAATTCGAGAATCCCAAAACAATGGATGACGCCATTAGGAAAGCAAGGCTGTGTTACCAGCAAGCAAAGAATAAGATGGATTCCGGAAAAGGATGGCAACCAAGGAAGGATAACAGAAATAATGCTGGTTCAAAAAGGGAAAAACCAGTAATTTCCGGAATACTGCAAGAAATTCAATCAATAAACAATTCGGTAGGAATCATCAGCGGGTTAGATGGCCTGGGGAAGATAAAACAGTGGAAGCTTCAAGTAAACCTGAGCAGCCACAAAATCAGAGGCCACCTCTGCAGTGTTGGGGCTGCGGAGCAGCTCATTATTATCGAGATTGCCCGCAGCGTAATAAAACCGAGACAGTAAATAATCTGCAAGAGGCCTCTACTGTGGGAGATGTTGCTCGGAGTATACCCAGAATAAATGCTGCACTGGAGGACCGGCAAGCAGATTTTCAGCCTACCATGATAGAACTGGAAGGTAAATTGCTAACCCAAACTGTTTCTGTTTTAGTAGACCCGGGGGCGAGTCTAAGTTATATAAGTCCTAAACTAGTGGAAGTCTGTAAACTACCAAGTCAAAAGTTTAAGAAAACCTGGTTGGTCCAGTTAGCCACAGGAGCTAAAAGAAAGGTTAGTGCCAAGATACCAGAATGCGCACTGCAAATTGGCGGACAGCAGCTGGTAGTTGATTTCAATATTCTGCCATTGGGGTCTTATGATATTTTATTGGGCATGGACTGGTTGGAAAAGCATTGGACTCTTATAGACTGTAAGGAAAATATAGTTTACTACAGGGATCATAATGGTACTCGTCAAGAAATTCAAGGCATAAAGAAGCCTGTGAATCTGCGTCCAATTACAGCTTCTCAGATGGGGAAATGTATAAGGAAGGGATGCCAACTGTATGCAATACAAGTTGGATTAACTGAGTCTAAAAATAAAGCAGTTTCAGTAGAGAACATACCGGTAGTACAGGAATTTAAAGACATATTTCCTGAAGAAATACCAGGTTTACCACCGAAAAGAGAAGTTGATTTTACAATAGAGCTGTTGCCAGGAGCCTCGCCAGTTTCCCGGACTCCTTACCGTATGAGTGTTCCAGAACTGACTGAACTTAAGATGCAGCTTCAGGAATTGCTGGATAAGGGGTATATTCGACCCAGTGTGTCACCCTGGGGAGCACCCGTATTGTTTGTCAAAAAGAAGGATGGAACCATGCGTATGTGCATGGATTACCGACAGTTAAATAAGCTGACTGTTAAGAATCGGTATCCTCTACCTCGTATTGATGATTTGTTCGATCAGGTGAGGGGAGCCACGGTGTTCTCCAAGATAGATTTGCGATCTGGTTATCACCAGATACGGATTAAAGATGAAGATATCCATAAAATCGCTTTTCGTACAAGGTATGGCCACTACGAATTCGTAGTATTACCTTTTGGATTAACTAATGCGCCAGCCACCTTTATGAGGCTGATGCATAGTGTATTCCATCCTTATCTGGATAACTTTGTGCTAATTTTTATCGATGATATACTGATTTACTCCAAGGATGCAGAAGAGCATAAGACACACTTGCGCATGGTGCTGGAGATGCTTAGGAAGCACCAATTATATGCGAAATTCAGCAAGTGTGACTTCTTTAAAACAGAAATACAGTATCTTGGGCATGTAATATCGGAAAAAGGTATAGCTGTAGATCCGGAGAAAATTAAGACTATTATGGAGTGGAAGGTGCCACAGAATGTGGCAGATATACGATCCTTCATGGGTCTCGCTGGTTATTACCGGCGATTTATAAAAGGATTCTCCAAGATAGCTTTTCCTATTACCTCCTTGCAGAGGAAAGGAAAAATCTTCCAGTGGACTAAGGAATGCCAGAGTAGTTTTGAAAGATTGAAGCAATTGCTGACCACAGCACCTGTGTTAAGTGTGGCAGATCCGAGTAAATAATTCGAGGTTTGTACAGATGCATGCAAGGAAGGTGTTGGGGCTGTTTTATCACAAGAGGGAAAGGTAGTTGCGTACGAATCCCGCAAGTTAAAAGATCATGAGCAGCGGTATTCAGCCTATGATCTAGAGCTGACCGCAGTTGTGCACGCACTCAGGGTGTGGAGACATTATTTACTTGGAAAGAAATTTGTTTTAAAAACAGACCATAGCAGCCTAACCAGTTATTTTAAACAAACTGACTTAAACTCACGACAAGCAAGGTGGAATGCTTTCTTGAGTGAGTTTGAAATTGATTTGCAGCACGTGAAAGGAAAAGAAAACAGAGTTGCGGATGCGTTAAGCAGAAAGGTGCATAGCATTTATGAGTTATACGTTAATCAGGTGGACAACAGATTTCTAGATCAAATCAGAGAAGAAGCAGCCAAGGATCCAGAGTATAAATATTTGTGGCAGCAAGTCCATGACTCTAAAGAACAAGGGGAATATGAAATCAACCAAGAAGGGTTGTTGGTTTTTAAGAAAAAGATAGTCATTCCAAATAGAGTGGAGTTGAAGACCATGATACTGGATGAATATCACAGAAGCAATTACGCTGGTCATCCGGGATATCAGAAGATGCTGACCGCCATCAGAAAGGACTACTGTTGGCCGGGCATGAGGAAGGAATTAGCAAGCTATTTAACCAAATGTTTAGAATGCCAGCAAGTAAAAGTGGAGCATAGGCATCCAGCTGGATTGTTACAACCTATACCCATTCCTGAGTGGAAATGGGAGGTGATTTCATTAGACTTTATTACCGGGTTACCCAAATAGAAAAGAGGTAATGATTCCATAATGGTAGTTGTGGATAGACTAAGTAAGTCAGCACATTTTATACCTGTTCAGTCCACTTATAAGACGGTACAAATAGCAGATTTATTTATGCGTGAGATCTTCAGACTCCATGGCATACCGAAGACTGTCATTTCATACAAGGATGTAAAATTTACATCAGCCTTCTGGAAGGCATTGTTTACAGGTCTAGGAACTCAAGTACATTTTAGTACCGCATACCACCCGCAAACGGATGGTCAGACAGAGAGGGTGAACCAGATCCTGGAAGACATGCTGAGAATGTATGTCATGCAACAACCGGTTAAGTGGGAAGAATATCTACATTTGATAGAGTTCGCTTACAATAATGGCTACCAGGAATCCTTAAAGATGAGTCCGTTCGAGGCACTGTACAGTCGACAGTGCAGGACTCCCATTAACTGGAGCAGCCCAGAGAATAAGCTCATGTTAGGACCAGACATGCTAGCAGAGATGGAGGCTGAGGTGAGAAAGATTAGACAGAATTTGAAGGCGGCACAAGACAGGCAGAAGGTGTATGCAGATAAGAAAAGGTCTTACCGTGAATATGCAGTTGGAGATCATGTTTATGTTAGGATCAAACCAAAGAAAAGCACCTTAAGATGGGCATCGTGTGCAAAACTAGCACCCCGATTCTGCGGTCCTTTTCAGATTCTGGAGAGAGTGGGACCAGTGGCGTATCGCTTAGCCCTACCTAGTCATATTCGGGTGCATAATGTTTTTCATGTATCGTTACTGAAACGATATGTCCATGATACCCGGCATATTATTCATTGGCAGAACATACAGGTAGTGGGTGAGTGAGCTTGTCAAATAATGAATGCAATATTATGGCTTATTTAATTAACATAAGTTCATCTTTTGCAGGTAGAACCAGACGGGGAGTTTCTGGTCGAGCCACACAGTATAATCGACCGGAGGGAAATCATGCTCCGGAAACGAGCCATCGCCCAGGTTAAAGTGCAATGGAAGCACTTTGGGCCTGAGGAAGCTACCTGGGAAGACAAAAGTTTTGTTCGGGAAGCTTATCCACAGCTTTTTACTGAACTGGAATAATAACACCGAGGACGGTGTTCTCCTCCAGAGGGGGAAAACTGTAACCATTGGTTTAGTGGAACGAATGGTTAGACTATTTTGTTTTAAACAAATTAAGATTTATGTTTATTTCAGTTAGATTAATAGAACAAAATTACATTTCACATTTATAAAATTTACTGTGAATTAGTTTCATGGGTAACACTGATGGTAAAAGTAAAAATGTAAATCAAGATCTGGGTTAGTTGGAAAAACAGTTTCCACAGTTACCCTGGAGCTCTGGATAAAAGGGAAATCCAAGAGAGAAGGAGGGGTTGGATCTGTGGAGGAAGGAGGAGAACTCTGTGAAGCTGAAAAGATGTTCAGAACAGAGAGTGCACTGGGTTGGAGATTGGACCGGTTGTCCCGTGATCTCCCCAGTACTTCCTGGTTTTTCCTCTCCCTATGATGGAAGAACTGGACCGGATTGTCCTATGTTTCTGTCCAGTACTCTGATGATTCAGAGCCAGACTTGATGCACGGGGGGAGCTGCGTGACTGGATGTCAGCTCAAGGATGGGAGGCACAGTATCACCATCAGTTCGATTTTTGAAAACAGATGAGTAAAAGAATTTGTAGTAGTCAAATGATTCAGTTTGTTATGATTCTGGACTTAATATCTGAATTACCATTGTTAGAAAATCTACTTCTGATAGCACGGAAAATGTTACTTGTATTTCTATACTATCTCTGTTAATTATTAACCTAGGAACGCTGGGAAAAACAGTGTTAATGATTATGTTTGCATTCCACAGAAGAAATACACAGAAAACAAAAGAATGGTGAACGTCTAGAACCTCTTCCTTCTTACGATAATTTGACATGCACAGTGTAGTTTTATATCTGTGGTAGAGAAGTAAATTAATAGAACTTGAGAACTAAAATCAATAGAATTTGAGGACTAAAGAGTAGTAATGATTCTTTTTCCACCAGTAAGACTGCTCAGTAAACAAAGTGGAGAGATTATACACACAGGCAGCGTGAAGGAAGAGAACTATGAAACCCTCGGACCGAAGATTCAGAACAGAGGGTTTGGTCGTTCTTTCCATAAAAGAACGCGGACATAATTGCGGTCCGGACGCCTGGCAGAGCAGAGAGACATTCTAGAATAATAAGCAGTAAGGAACGAGAATCTCTGAATTCTATCGTCAGAAATAGTAAACCTCGACATTTATGGCTTCGATCTCATAGCGAAGGTTGAATGGACGGAGAACGAAGCATAGAGCGAGAAACAATTCATTTATATCACGGTGCATGAAAAACTATATAGTGAACAAAACCATAGCATTTTATATATAAATATGAGTCAAAGAAAAGGATTACGATGTGATGTAATAACCCTCGGGCGATTTCACACGGACATTTAAAAGCCCCACATTCTAAATGCACCGGTTTCACTCTTCCAAGGAAAACCCCTTAAGGGGAAAGTTTAACTTGAAATTACAATGTCGGCATGAAGCCGTAAGTAAAAATATCAAGGGGTTTGAGCTCTTGAGCTAGATTTTATCCTGCACGGCATGCTAAACAAGTATCAGACTAAACCCTGAGATTGAAAGCTACACAAGAAGCGTGCTGTCTAAGATCTTGACGAGAGCCGGTACCTGTAGGGTGCATGCTGGAAGTTTAGTATGTCGCTACAGCAACCCAGTGTAGGTAAGCTACAGGTAATTGCGAGTTGGGCGGAAACCAGGTAGTACCTGTTAAAATGAAAAGAACAAAAATGCAGTTAGCGGAACCGAAAACCCTCGTGAAACAAGAAAAACTCTAAATCATAAGCCGCAGGAAGGGTTACCAAATGCTAAGGATAGATAAAAACAAAAGTAAAGTACCTGTCAAGGAATGCAGAACTTGTGGGCGCTTCGGCTGAGCACCAGTCCATCACAGATGCAAAATGACCAAAATCCAAGAAGAACGAGGTTATTCTCGAGCCAAACCTCTCGGGGAAACATATATTCTACAGAGGAAGGGCGTAACCTACGGTGGGAGACATTAATTTCCTTGTGAAGTTCTCACGGGTTAACTTTATTCTGCGCAATAAAAAATAGAATTGGCGATGAAACTCCCATAAGCAACGAAACTGGAACTGGTATGTACAAGCGAGAAGTGCCAGATAACTCGAACAAACTGAGAAAATTGCAGATAACTCGAACAAACTGAGAAAATTGCAGAGCACTCGTATAACTGATAAAACTGCGGAGATATCTGAAACGGGTGAGTTACCTGCACTGAAGAAGTTAATACTTTGGTCACAGCGTTACGCCGTGGACAAGTATGGCGTTGAATGAAACCTGCAACAAAACTGGTGGAGCTGCGCTACCTCCAGAACCTCTCTGCGAGGGGAACGACAATGAGCCAGAACGGTTAGGGCGCCGGGGGGTCATTGCAAACCCTAGGCCCCGGAACCGTAGATCTCATGCCATCGGACGTTGGAGGATAAGCCAGGTGTCGGACCGATGGGGCCGACCGGACTACCCATTAATTCATACGAACCAAATCCCAAGATTCACCATTGACATTAAAACGCAATGAATATCAATCAACCGACTTATAAATTGTAAGAGTTGCATAATTAATTCGAATCGATTTGTAATATATGGTTTTCACGCTGGACAAGTCACAGTACATTAGGATTATAATATAGTACTGTTAAACTATGCCAATCATACGATAATCCATTTCATTATTGTTTGAAGTTTGCACATTGGTAAATTTTTTTTTTATCATAGTAAGTTTGTCTTATGGTAAGTGTTACAGCAACCATATATCATGAACCATATATGTGCATGACCCTCAATCTACAACACTCATCAATGATACCAACATTCAATATATAAAGAGCCAATAAACCTTATGGAGAGTACCATCGACAAACTTCAACATAGTTCAAATTACATGATTTTGTAGATATAAGAACAATGTCATCAATGCAAAAGTAGTATATATACCTCAATCAATGCCCATGAGTAATTTTTCTATGCAGAGGGAGGGGGGCTGCGAGGAGGGTAGAGGAGGGTAGTTGAAAGGAGCAGCACGAGGGGAGTGGAGCCACAACCCAATCTCAATAATCACATATCGAAATAACTCTTGTGAGTGTGGAGCCACAACCCACAAATCTAATGCCACCTTCTAGATTTGAGTGGAGACAGTGTTAGAAATATATGATAGAGCTATTGGTATAGATAACATACAAATCCAAAACCTTTGAAGGGATCGATGCAATGTTGTGATTTTATATGAGCGAGGAGGAGTGTTCATCCAACACCCAATTATTGGAATATGGAAATGATGAGGAAGAGGAGGTAGTCGACTGAGGTAAAGTTAATAGATGTGAGGGAGGAGCTGAGTGTGGTGCGAGCAAAGGAAGTGGGAGGCTGCAATGGGCAGCAATAGGTGGGAGGTAGCAAGGCCATGGGAGGTGATGCAGTGGGGAGGATCACGTAGCAAGGGTCTGCGTGGATCCGGCAGGTGGGAGGTGTGCCATCAAGGAAGCACAAAAGGGAGGGGCGACGGGAGAGCCACAAAGGGCGGGCCGAGAGTGTATGAGGCCAGGCTGAGAGTGTGGGGGAGCACAGTTGAAGGGATGAGGTGGGGGGAGACGGGGAGTCGAAGGGACGGGGGAGAGAGGTGAGGGAGTGGCGGGAGGGAAGCTAGCGTTGCGTGTTTGATTCACGTTTGAGCGGAGGGCCGAGTAGCATTATGTGAGGCCCGATGCAAATGAAGGCCCGACGCAGATGGGAGGCTCATTCTGCAGAAAACAAGAACAGACACTGGTTATGCCCCAATGTTACGTAGAGAACAGACCCTAATGTTATGCAAAGAATGGATGTCGGCACTGGTCATCGACAAAATTCAGTCTTTAATCAACATAAAAGTGAACTGTAATTGGTGATTCCATTTGTAGCAGACCCAACAGAAGCAGCCACAACCACGCACGCTGATCACAAAAGAATACCACACTTAATTGAATGCAACACCACCAACAAAATTTGAACAAAACCATCCCACAGGAATTTCAAGCCATAAGAATTGACATTTACAAAGCACTGTCTTCAAACTTAGCCTTTTTAAAAAAAATTTCAACGCACAGACAACAGTGCTTACAAGTCGGTCTTACTCTACTCTTGCAACGCACAATGAAGGAAATAAACCATCGGCAACTCTCATGAAATATCTCCACTCTTCCCAGGGATGGTCGACTATGGTGAGTGAGTCGACTGGAGCGCAGTCAGCTTCGAGGAGAGGAGCTCCATAATGCTGCGTTGTGGGATAGTCGACGGTGGTGAGAAAGTGCTGTGAGAAGCGATGTGGGAGTGAATATATGGAGGAGGTGTTTGGAAATGGTGGTAGCAGTGTAAGGCTTATTAGCATCCAACTTTATCAAAATCTTTAATAGTTTTGAATTGATTTATGATGCCTCTACGTACACTCTGGATCATGCCTTCCTCAATACGAACAGTTAATAAGGTTTTTCCTGCAATGTCTTCGAGTAGAGGGCTCATGTTTAATCTTCATTCGTTGGAAATTGTAAACATTTCAGACCATCACATGAAGCTGAAGGTGCAGAGTGTTGTGCAGGGTGCCAATAGATTCCGGTGAGGTATTACAGAGAATGTTACAGGAAACAAAGAACAGTCTCACTGCAAAAATGCTAAGCCTGACACACTGACAAAGAAATGGCCTCTGGTAGTTTATTCAAGTCATATGGTCCTCAATTCATAGCTAATAAACATAACTAACCTCTTTGCGGATAGAATAGTAACGCATGCAAGAAGACAGACCCTAAAATGGTAACATGCACTCACTAAGCACTAAGAGATGATAGGAAATGCATTTTAAAAACAGTACACTACGCCAAGGTCTAATTAGATTTATGTGCTATCATTTCTTAATTGCAGGCACAACAGGTAATTAAAACCAAAAAACCAGTGGTTGGGCAAGGCCATAAGACAATGACTTAAATTGGAGCGGGGCCAGCAATCACCCGCTCTGATACCATGTTAAGCTTTGATACCATGTTAAGCACAGGTATTGTAAACACACACTACAGTAAACACATAAGACAGAACTGAAGGATAAGCATCAGATGTCTCATTATTCACCATAGATGCACATTTATAATATAATGGTGTGACCCTTGGATTCCATTCCAAGTGGTCTCTTGGACTCCATTTGTCCATTCGCCTTCCACACCTACCCGTTGAGGATTAGGGGTCCAACAATAAAGATGGAGGTGGGAGAGAGAGAAGGAGAGAGGATTGGAGGGTAGAGAGAGAGAGAGAGAGAGAGAGAGAGAGAAGGGGGAAGGGAGAGAGAGAGGAAGGATGGGAGGAGGAGGATAGAGGGAGGGATATAGAGATAGAGTTGGAGGTGGAGAGAGGGAGGGAAGAAGAAAGATAAACAGATTGAGAAGTGGAGAGAGGGGGAGTGACAAGGGAGAGATAGAGAGAGTGTGTGTATGTTTAGGGGTGATATAAAGAGACATAGGAGTGATGGAGACAAGGGGGGAGAGAAGGAGAGAGAAGGAGAAAGGGAGGGATATAGTAACATATTTGGAGAGAGAGATAGAGTGATGAGCGAAGAGAGAGGATTGGAGGGTGGAAATAGATAGTAACATTTGATTGCTTGCACTAAATTCATTGATTTCAGTGTAGATGGTGATTTCTAATCCTATTTGATTGTTTCCAATGTATACATTGATTTCAGTGTATATGTTGGTTTTTAATCCTATTTTCCTAACTGCACTAGATGCATTGATTTGAGTGTAGATGTTGATTTCTAATCCTATTTGATTACTTGCATTTGATACATTGATTTCAGTGTAGATGTTGTTTTCTAATCTTATTTTATTTCTTGCATTAGATGCATTGGTTTCAATGTATATGTTGATTTATGATTTGATGTAATTGGATGTACGTTGGTACATTAATTTTAAAGTCATTGGATTAACAATGTGCATTGATTTCAGCATAAGCACAAAAAAAGATATTGACAATGTACATTTATTTTTGTGTTATAGTAATTAAACCTATTAATATTGAAGAGCAAGAGAGAGAATTTATGTTGCTTACTACAACATCTCGAGCTAAATTTTTAAATGGTTTATGATTCCAAATGTCCTTTTCATATAATTGATATGAAAAGGTGACAAAACTAACAAGGGTGACAATAAGAATAGTAGAAGAAAATACTTTGAGATTGATCACAATGAAGACTATTTGTAATTGATTGCATTCTTATTATTCACATTTTCTATGATTCAATATTATTACATTGTCACTTTGCATTCAAAATTTTATTTCATCATTTTTCATTATTAAATTTATTTTACTATATTTATCATCTCAACAAACTGAGGTAAATAAGAAAATTTAAAATTAAAATGACTCGATAAATCTCAAACATATTTAGCATATTTAAAACAGTTATATTAATATTAGATTTGTTTACATATTATTGATAAAATTAATCACACGTTCTTCATATTATCGATAGATTTTCCTTGGCCGCACACGACTGAAACTAGCCTAGATCCATCTTAACTTTGGATCTCTCAAGCACCGACAGGGATCAAATCTCTCGAGGTGCAAACCTTTCCTCAAGTTTTGCACTCAAAAAAGAGGTTTGAACCTCGAGATATTTTTAGTTTGCATCAGCAAAAGTCATGTATGTCCAACACTTTGTCCAAGCTTGATCTTCATTAGTAACACAATACATAACTAGTAGTGCTATGTAAATACTTGAAAATCTTATTTACTACTATTCAATTCTCCTTCCCTGGTTTTGACATATATCTGCTAAAAAATCCCACTACATGTGTAATGTTAGATATAGTACAAACGCATACATGAAATTGTGAACCACGCTGGCTTACAACACATGAGACATGTATTCTTCCTCTTTCGTGTCTTCGGATATTAATCTACATATAAATTTACACCTATAGTAATATGGAACTTTATTGGTTTGTATTCCTATATATTAAAACGTTGCAATATTGTATCGATATATTTCCTCCATTTAACTATAGTTTCCCATTTTTCCAATCTCTTTTAATGAAATTTGTAGCACCAAGACCCTTCATGTAAAATTTAGATAATAATTGATTTTTTACATCCTATATGATTTCCTTGTCATTTCTAATTAGCAATATATCATCCAAAAACAAGGTCAAAGAAATTTGACAATCACTAACTAACTTGAAATACACAAAGTGATCCATTTTTCTCCTTGTAAAGCCAAGTGATAATATGTAAATATCAAATTTTTGATACCACGACCTTGGTGATTTCTTTAATCCATATAAGAACTTTTTTATCCTACACACCAACTCCTTTTTTCCCTTCATTGTAAATACTTCTAGCCACTTCATGTAGATTTCTTCTTCCAAATCCCCATCAAGGAAACTTTTCTTCATGTCCATATATTCTACTTCAAAATTAAAAGAAATAACAACAAATAAAATAAATCTAATATAAGGTAACTTGGAAGAAAGAGAAAAAATCTCACTAAAGTCAATTCCTTCTACTTGGGAATAACCTTCTTGCTACTAACTAAAATTGGTATTTCTTCACATTACCTTATGCATTCAACTTCTTCTTAAACATTCGTTTGTTTCCAATGTGATTTCTTCTAGCAAACAAATCTAGTATATTATAACCCTCATTCTTGTCGAAGGATGCCATTTCTTCAACCATGGCCTTTTTCCAAAGTTTTCTATCCCATGAATTTGTTTCCCCCCTAAAATTTCTAGGATCATGATCAGTAATAAACATGGAAAAATTAGAACAAAAATAAAGTGTAATAAACATGTTTGGCTTTCTTCCTTCGCCAACTGATTTCTTAAATATTGTATATCAAGTTCTTGATCTCTTTCAAGTTCTTTTTTCTATAAAGTCTAATTCGTCATCATTTAATTCAAATTCCATTTTTATAGTTCTTTCTCCCTTAATAAGACTTCATGTTTAACCTCTTTTATTTATTCAAATAGTACATCTTGACTATACACAACCTTCTTAGTTTCTTAGTTCCAAATATTATAAACTTTCTAACCATCTTTCTATCCAATGAAAATACACTTTTCAACTTTACTATCCATATTACTCTTATTTTCCTTTATAACATGTACATAAGCATCACAACTAGATACTTTGAGATGTTTAAGAGAGAGTTTCTTACAAGTAATACCTTGCATGGAGTCTTTTCATCTAACACTGATGACGGTAATCTATTTATTAGGTAACTCATAGTACCCATGCATTTATAGCCATAATTCATGTCCTAACTTAACACCAATGAGTATGTTCCTTGCTTTTTCTATTAATGTCTTTTTCATCCTTTTTGAAACCTCATTTTGTTGAGGTGTGTATAATGTAATTTTTCGCATTGCAACATCACACTAATTACAAAATTCTTTGAACTTGTCCTCATGGAATTCCCCACCATTTCTTGTCCTCAATATGTTGATTTTCTTCTCTATCTAATTTTCCATAGGAGCCTTAAACTCTTTAAAATTTTCAAAGAATTTATATTTCTTCTTGAGGAAATAAATACATGTACGAGAAGACATCTATAAACAAGACATAGTACATGGTTTTACCTAGTGATGGAACCAACATAGGTCCAAACACATCACTGGGTGCCAATTATAATATTATGTCTAACCTCATAACAATAAAGGAGAATCTTACATGATTTTTCTTCCCATATAAGTAATTCCTATAGAATTTAAAATCTAGAAAACAATTAGACATACCTTCAACCATGACTTTACCAATTAGTACTTGAAGGATCTTCTTTCTAATATAACCCAATCTTTCATGCCATAATATGATCTTTTCTCCAGAGACTAGGGGATTTTTTCCTTCTTTTTCTCCAATCTCAAGAAAAATGGAATTGTTGTAATTATTCACTAATAGTACTTCATAGCAACTTATACATAGTTCCAATTAAATCTCCCCTTAGAAATATCGGTGACTCCTTGAACCATCCTACAAGTTTCCTTTCTAAACATTATTTTTACCCATGCATTGCTCATATTGTTTATAGAAATCAAATTTATGGCCAATATTGGGGTGTGAAAAAAAACTAAGAGTGTTCTAATGTTTCCATCCATCAGCTTCAACTAGAATTTTCCTCATTCGATGATTTTGGCTATTGAGTCATAGAGCTAGGAAAACATTATCACCACCATAGCTTTCTTACTTACAAAACTACTCATTTTGATGAGTCATATGAAAAAATGCATATGTGTCAAGAAATAATGCCTCATGATCTTCATGTGTGCTTTAAGAATCCAAGTAAACATCCCCTTCTTCATTCGAGGAGGTTTTTTGCTTCTGTAGAAGGATCAACATCATCAATTCCTTTCATTCGCTAAACATATTTGGATCTACAATGTCTCTTGTAATTCCATTCTTTTCCACATTTGTAACATTCCTTTATGAATTTTCATAGAGATTTAGATATTCATTTAGATTTAAATATCTCACTTGAGGAATTATTTTTATTTCTATCTAGGAGCGTCCTCTTATAGATAATACAATTATGTTCTAACTTTCCCTTTTTTCCATCTCATCTCCTAAAATAAGAAGGATGGTAGTATTTCATCAATTTTGAAAGTTGTTGCACTACTACCTATGCCAAAATAGCCAGACTAAGGACTTAGATTGATACAAAGCCCCTACCCTGTTCCACAATGTTTTTTTTTGTAGTTTATCCTAAAATATTCAATAATATTCAATCTACGAGACATTATTGTATTGTTATATTTTCCTTTTGATCCTACTTGATCGAGTCATATATCGAAATTCTTGTCAACATCATACCTAAATCCATAATTATCCAATGATCTTTGTCCACCAAAATATCTTCCATTTTGAGCTTTCATAGGTCAAACCTATTCCCATTGAATTTCTTGGTCTCTATCTTTGGACTACTTGCAATTTCCTTTCACCACAAGAATAAATTCAGTAGATCATCCATTGTAACAATTTTTACCAAAGGCCTAATCCAAAACCCTTACCCGAAAAGGCATCCCCTTGAAGCCAAATTTCTCTAATACCAAATGTAGGTTTTAACCCTGCATAGTTAAGTGTTGCAAATATATTGTAAATAAAAATAGAAAATATGTAATGGCACACATACATTTAACGCACATATTTTACCTTGAAAATTCAAACTAGGAAAAGTGTAAATATTTATCATCAGATTATTTATTTACAAACAATAGAATATGTGTATCATGAGACATCCATTAACCATAGATTAGAATACAATTAAAAATCCTTATTCAAATTTACAAACCATTGGATGAACCACCATGTGCCATAAAAAAACTAAAAATTAAAGAAATGTGTTGAAAACTGTAAAAATGGAAAACTAACCAAAAATAATTAAGTGCCTATCAACCTCTGTGTCCCCCATGCCATGCTCGGAACATACAAATTGCATGTAAGGTTGGTTTTGCAATCAATATACCACATATACAACAATAAGTCCATCCAATAACTCTTCCAAATTGACAAGTCAAAAGCTTCAAGACAAAGAAGCAATTATTCCACTGTTAATGAGGCATTGTCCACTAGACCTTCTCAATTTAAGGAAAATGAAAGAAAGCACCCTCCAAGTCGAGACATGTATTTTGAATTATGTCGTTCATTGGTGCATTATGGTATAAAGTATCTATATGCCTCCCTTGGCCACGATGACACTCAATTAGAAACCAGTTCCTTTAATAGCCAACTATGATGTATAATTCAAATTTAAACAATTATATAAACATAGCTCATATATAATACAAATATGTAAAAACAATGCATATTTCAAATTCATTCATTAATAAATTGTAGATAGAAGACATTATGTAGGTAAACATGCAAAAACACATATGGAAATGAAGGCTTGCAATTTACCACATAACCATAGGACTAAATGAAGGATTTCACCATAAAGATAGACCATGATACCAGTAAGCTAAAGGAAGCTCCTATAGGGCTCTAATCTCACTCATTCAAAAACCACTTCTCTCATGACAAAGGAGATTTGTACACTTGTAAGCACTCTAGGCCTTTATCTATCCATCAATTAGCCATGACAATCTTTTCCACTCCACTACACATATAAAGAAGATCTCTCCTTTCTCTATTCAGTTATGCCTAAGCAATCTTTTTCCTTTCTAGTACCCAAACTATTGATTATTAATTGAGAATAATGTGGAAAAGAAACATTTTCCTCTAACTATATATGAATAGAGTTACAAGTTTAATGATATTTTCTCAACCATTACAGACATTCCAGCCATAATTTTATCCTTAAAACCATACAATTTCCTTTTATATTCTCAAAAAAAAAAATATCCTAATTCTTCGACGACTTAAGACCCATGATTTCTCAAAAAAAAAAATTGTCATCTAATCATATAACAACCACGATTTCCCACCATTTCCTTGTGTTCTCAACCGAAGTCTCCTACTTCTTCAACAACTTACTATTCAACAATTTACTACACATGGTAATTTTACCATCTGCCTATATGAAAACCATGATTTCACGAGAAAAAGAGGAGAAAATGCTAATAAAAAGAGAAGAATAAACCATCATAAAAGTAAATAATTTAAACTTAAATTTATACTACATTCATAATACTAGATATCACTATAACTTTACAAAATGAAATTTCGTTGTGATATGCATTTGCAGAAGTAAAGCCGGTACTCAGAAAAGCATCTCTAATTCTCAGAGAGAAAAGGATTCCTCTGCCAACACCCAGAGCCGCATATGCCTCTGATCGATGCCAAATCCATATTGAAGTACACAAAGCTTCCAAACATTAAAGTCAATTATTTGTCGAATGCAAGCTTACAGTGCAACGTATCGTTATCCATTCCTAGGAAATTTTGAAGAGTCCTTACAATTTGCATCACCATCTCTGGATCAGACTGCATAAAGTGGCATAGTTCATTTTGTAGCTTACACTGTGGACAAAAAATCTGGAATTAAGTTGCTGATTCCTCGCTTCTAACAACTGCATGCTGTAACTTCAATTTTCATGTCATGAGATATGTTATAATCCCACTGACAGTATAGTGTTTCTCCATGTGCTGGTTGCGTTGTAATACATGCTTCTGTCACCGTTAATGGAGTTTACTTTTACGTAGAAGGCCTGTATTGATCCACGTGATGTATGGAGTTTACTTTTACTTTTCATTTGGTACCAACTTACTTTAGGACAAAATGTAGTATCTATAGTTTTCTGATGATGTAGAGACATCCATGTATGTTTGAGATAATGTCTCATTTATGATGCATAATACATATTAGGGATTGGTTTGGTTTGTTGGAGGATGTTGAGAGATTCTCTCAACTTCTCCCTCCAATAGTGGAATTAGTTGGATCTCAGCAGCACTATAAAAATTATGATATATTCATTTGATTATAATATAGAAAATAATAATATAGAAAATAATTATTGTGTGTTATTTTTGTGGAATGACTGCTCTCTCTAATTTTAATATGGTATCGGAGCCACTACTGGCTTAAATCCCTCACGGGATGGCCAGGAATATGTGAGAGCAATGATTCAGTAAGAGAGTAGATAGTTCAGTAAATTTATTTTTTGGGTAAAAATTTTGTGTGTTGGTTATTTTTTTTTTTTTTGTGAGAGATTATGATCCCTTGACTACAATCCAGTAATCATTATCTCGGTTTTGCTCTCTTTTCTCACCCTCGCGCTCAGCCTCACCTGGTTGCGTAGATGCCTTCAGCGCTGCAGAGGGCAGATGATGCTCAACGGTGCATATTTTACTCCATCGGGAGCAGGGGCGTCTTTGGCGTATTCAAAGGCATCGAGTCTAGAGGCGAGGCCTTCAACGCTGGTTGGGCCACTCACCCAGAATGCAGGCATACTCTCCTGCAATAAAAGAACTCTCTGCTAACCAAGACTGTCCATCGAGGAAGTTCAAGTTCAACAATCTGTGAAATGTGGAAAAGAATTTGTGTACAACGAGTCCTTTATTATATTGTATTATGGGACCAATATTAATAAACAAAGAAATGAATTTCCAAAGTGGAAACAAGAAGCCGGGAGGTGCTGGATTTGTTCAAGCAACAGAATCAAACGACAGCCTGCATATAGTCATAGCGGTCACTGATTTATCTCAGGCAAAGCAGCGAGCCCGAATCGGTGCCAGCAAAAACATTCACTTCCCTCTTCTCACACTCGATTCTTCATCAGTAGGACCATCGGCTGCCAGTAATTACCTGAATCCAACAACCTGAATCCAACAGCTTTCTGCAACAGTTTGGCATCTACTTCTCAATTCCATGGGAATGGATAAGAACACTATGCAAAGCGATATCAACGAATTTCTCTCAAAAGGATTTCTGGAATTAATAATTATCGATTCTTTGAGCAGCATCGAAAAAGGCTAAAAGATTGGATCGGGTCATATTTTCAAGGTTGAAAAGAAAATGAATTGCGTTTGGCACCAGCGACCGCAGATCCTTCATGAATATGGCAGTGATTTTCTATTCGAGCTTCCCATTTGACAGTGGTGGAATGCTGAGGAGGAAATCATCGAGCCGAGGGGCAATGGAGCTATTCATGGGAAGAAAATTGAATTATTTCGTCTCAACTGCGTGTTCAAAGATAGCTGTGATGGATCTTAGGGTTTATTGTGTGGAATATATCATTATAGTGTGAGATTTAAGCTTATATTTGTTGTTGTGAGATTTTTTTAGTGCAGAATCAATTATTGAATAAGTTTACACAATTTAAATTAGTCGTTCTCGACGTTCTTCGGTGCCGAGAGGACAATTGACTAATTTGATTGTGTGAATTTGTTATATGTTGATGGATCTTGTCGTTCCTCGGGGCTTCAAGAGCATCAGTTACAGGTTATACAATGAGATCCTTGTGTGTAAAGGTCACTTTGTAGGATTGATCGTTGATCATATTCTGTACCTAGAATATTTTCCTAGAGACTGTTGAAATTTATTCTTCGGGGTTATTTCACAGATGGAAATATTTCAATAGGATAGTTCAGTGTCGAGACTCTTCTTCGGGGGTGTCAAGAATCTTTGATCTTACAAATTTAGCATTGCTGGTTAGAAACAAATGTATTTTAAATGGGTTGAATGGTAGCTCGAAAATGGTGGAGAAAAGAGCGTTGTCTATGAAATCTCAGAGTGGGTACAAATGTTAATGAAGACCAGGGCAGACAAATGTCTGTATTAATTTAAGTGTGTTCTACATTTCTGTAATGTAGGCATTAAGGGGGGGTGTTTGAGATAATGTCTCATTTATGATGCATAATACAGATTATGGATTGGTTTGGTTTGTTGGAGGATGTTGAGAGATTCTCTCAACTTCTCCCTCCAAGAATGGAATTAGTTGGATCTCAGTAGCACTATAAAAATTGTGATATATTCATTTGATTATAATATAGAAAATAATTATTGTGTGTTATTTTTGTGGAATGGCTACTCTCTCTAATTTTAATAATGTACTCTTAGAGTCTCCAGATTTCAAGAGAGAGCCAAATACTTCTTTGCAGCAATTGAGGAGTAAGTGCTCACAGTATTTACTGAATTATGTAATTTACCAAGGCCTAGAAGATTTGATTTATTGATTTACTGATTTATTTATTTAGCAACTAGAAGTCAACCAACTAAGTTATCTCTAGGGATTTGAATTATGTACTTTTAAAAATTGAATTTGTGATTTTTTAAAGTAGAAATTATATGATTTTAATGGTTATTTTAAGAGATACTGCATTTTATAATAATAATTTAATTTCAAAATAGCAATTAAGTTAGATATCAAATTGAATTTTTTTTTGGCTGTGGAATAAAATCTTATTTTCATAATTATTTAATTATTAAATTTTATTTAAATTTGAAATTATAAAAGATTAAAAGAAACACTTTAAAACTAAATTAACAAGGTATTTAGTAAATAGAACTAAACCAACTAAATTATCCCTTAGTTTTTGAATTAAATAATTTTAAAAATTGAATTTGTGATTATTTTAAATTAGAAAATACATGATTTTAATAGTTATTTTTAGAAATACTGCAATTTATAATAATAATTTAATTTCAAAATAGCAATTAAATTAGATATCAAATTAAATTTTTGTATTGTGAAATGTGGAACAAAATCCTATTTCCATAATTATTAATTATTAAACTCTATTTAAATTTAAATTTGTAAAAGATTAAAATATATATATCATTTATTTTCCCAATTTACTTACACACTAATATCACCTAGCTAATTACCCAACCTTATATCACCAAGATGACCCAACCTTGGGATTGAAGTCTCCTTCATGTTCTAAGAACCATGACCAAGGTGACTAGGTTGGGATCCATCTAATAATCTCCCCTTTAATACAATGGGCTTCCCTTGCAATCTCAAGGTCATTGTTGTTAATAGTGTTGTGTCTCTTTCAACAGTTGGCAGTGGGAGATGGCAGCGATGGATGCAAGGCTCCAATTTAAAATAATTAAAAAATAGTGTGACAAACATTTGTAATCAGATATTTTTTTTTATTTTCTAGCAGAAAAAACTTCTGGTTTATATTATGTACTAGATCAAGGGTTAAAAACTCATCAAAATAAAATTTACATTTCATCATATGGAACAATTCCAGTTCAAATGTTTAACTTAAAAAAAAAAAACTATCACACAGCTTGTAGTAAGACCCAAGCTCTTACATAGTAAGAATCTAGACAAAAATTCATTTTTCAACAAAAACTTGATAAAAAAATAGGCTCCTGTCATGCCCTCCCCGAAATGGTCCTTGAAACGTTTCAAGGCCTTCAATGTCTTTCTAAAATTTTCCATACATGTTCTTTAGTCTCTCCTCCATCATCTTTCCATATCACTTCATTTTCCTTTTAAGATATGATAAAACAAAAGCCATCAATTAACATCTATTACCGTGACCTTTTAACCAAAAACTTGTGGACACCACGAGCCTAATAGAACTTTACCATCCCTATTTCTCCCTATCCTGTTGAGTCAAAAAGCGAACAATGCATATCTCCAAAAACTCCCTGCAAGCCTTTCTTCGACAATCTGTCTGCCTGGCAATTTTTCTCCCTTAAATATGATTGAACTGAATAAAAGAGAAAGATGCTCTTAAATGTTTGATCCTGTCTAGCCAAGTCTTTAGGGTTTTCGGAGTTTAATACAGTGTCCTTATTAAGATGATCTATGAGGACCAGAGATCATTTTAAGGATGGAAAATTATCTTGAAGTTTAAAAAATTGGCGAATCTCACTACTCCCAAATATGCAAAATATAAATTTTTTATTAATGTGTTTGTAAAATTATTCAAATTTATAATGATATTATATATATTGTCTATATAATGTGGGTGATTTTTAATGTAAAATAATTTTATATTGTAAAATTTGGGCGAATCATTTTTATAAAAAAATTGAAATTGGCGAATCTTTTTTTTGGAAAAACCATGGAAATTTAGCCCACCAGCGAATATTAGCCCCTAAAATTTTCCATGATGAGGACTTTTGAATCTCCATATACCCACAAATTCTCTATACATAGTTGATTGGCAAACTACATTAAACCCCATACTGCCAAGACTTCTGCCCTCATGTTGGTTCCTGAACCTCCATACCAGTAAATCTTATAATGGCAGTTTGGTGATATCATCAACCAAGCCCCACACCCACACTGAGTTTGTTGTGAGGCTCCACCAAAGAACCCCACCGGATAGTGAATCTCATGCGGTCTCTTTCTTCTTGACAGATCCTTTGGAGGTCTCAATGGAATCTTCGTATGATCCCAATTTTGAAAGATAGTGCAAGCAATCTTCTCCGGGCTATAACATTCTTCCTCAAATATCCACTTGTTCCAACCACACCAAATATACCAATGATATATCGCCGGAATATTCCTCAATGATGCATTACTTCTGTGCCACCATAAGATAAAATCAGTTGTATTTGACAATGCTAGTACCTTCATTTTTAAGAAACTTCCTAGAATTTCCAGAACTCTCCTTGCAAGACGCAGTCATAGAAAAAATGATAATTACTCTTAGCACCTGCCATGAAAAATCTACAGAAACCCATCCCAATCCAGCCTTTCTTTTGAAGAGTGTCCCATGTTATATTTTTTCCCCAGAGGACCAACCACAAGAAAATCTTCATCTTTGTTTGTGCACTGTTCCCCTAGATTTTACGATAGACACTAATCTCTGCGGTTGAGGCAGTTGTGCTCAGTAAATTGTTGTAGGAGTCCCTCACAACATGCATGTTGTGTTTTGTCTGTCCCTCCAAACAACCTCGTCTCCTCCTCTATTCATTATCAAACCCTGTCTCCTTAATTCCTCGTTATACTCCTCCCATTCCTCCTTCAGATGCCCCTGCAAATTTAAATCCGCAGTTGTCTTCCATCTTGGGCTCTCATTGAGAGATTCCTTAACAGCGTGAACCAGAAAGAAATAACCCTTTCCATTGAGCTTTCGAATAAGATCAACACTGAGAGGGATAGAATTCGATGACCCTCGCAGCCCAGGGTCTCTGATTAATATCTTGGCCCCATCACCAAAGTGCCATCTTAAATTAACAGAGAAACAAGACCATGTTTGTTTAAAACCATTCCATATTATCAACCCGCGCCCCCACCCCCCAATGTTCTGCCATCCCAACAAATAAAGGTTTTCCATACCACTATTCTTTAAATACTTATTCCTTATAATCTCATTCCATATGCCTTTAGAGTTTAGGCCTCTCCAAATAGACTTCATAATGAGAGCCCTGCCAAATAAATGTAAATATTTTAGTCCCCATCCTCCAAATTCTGTAGGTTTCATTATTAGTTTCCATTTTGCTAAATGTATCTTTCCTCCTTGCCCCCATTCCATAAAAAATTCATAATAATGCTCCTTATACATTTTAGTACCTTAGTAGGGATCACATAAATATGGGCCCAGTATACCATAATTTGTTTTAAAACCGTCTGTGCCAGGGTAAGTCTCCCTCCTTTTGATAACCACTTAGATGTCCATCCCTGAATTCTTCTTTTTACTTTGTCTATCATCCATTGCCGGTCCTTAATCCCATATTTGTTGGGTTTCATATGGAACCCCAAGTATTTAAATCCCGAACTCAAAGGGGCAATTTTTATGTTAAGCATAGCTCCTATCGAAACAACCAAATCCTCACCCTCCTCCTCATGATATATGCGGGATTTTTCATTATTTGACATGCCTATGGCCCTACAGAACTTTGTGAATATGTCATGAATGTTTTGCCACAACTTCATATTCAACATTCCAAAAAGCAAGACATCATCCACAAAAAATTTATGAGTTTTCTCACTGCATTGTGAAATACTAATCCCCCTTCTGCATCCTGATCTAACAACATTACTTAATTGAGTACTAAGAGTATCCATAACGAGAATAAACAGAAGAGGGGAAAGAGCACATCCTTGCTTCAATCCACAGCCGGGCTTGAAAAATCTTGTTGCAACACCATTGATAATAAGTGCAATGGATGTATTACCAGCACACCCCATAAGCCCTATGAGCAACCTGCCTGCAGGGTAAGAATTTCAAATTTGAAATGCTAATCAAATTTGTTTTTGTCATTTTAGCATTTATTTTAATATTTTAACAATTTAAAAATAAATTTATTTTGTATTTGACAAGTAAATCACCCATGACAAATAATTAACTCGTCAAATTCCATCCGCATCCCTAATCCAAAAACAACAAAAACAGTTGTAGGACCAGCTAAATTTGTTATCTTACTAAATTTAACTTATTACTTGCTGAGTCTAACCAAACTATCAAGTTTCTGAATTATTCACTGCGATTCGGCTGAATTTGGTACCTATTGTAACCGTGTGAAAAAGGCCCTAACTAGGGTACGGAAATCATGAAAACAAGAAGTATGGGCAGCGCTGACAACATTTGTAATGATGTGTATCTAGTATAGGAGAAATTATAACTATAACCATGTAGCACACGTTGACTTTACAACCGTTGGTGCCTGTTTTATTAAATAATATCACCGAGAGAGCAGTTTCTGTGGTCCATTTCATGCCATGTACAAGGAGCTCGTGTTTATTAACGTATGCTGCATTTAACATTAAAGCTAATTGAGTAGGTGGGAGCTTGTTTACAGCTAATTAGGTAAATTGGCTCTTCAAGTTTTGATGAAGAGAAGGACAATGGATTGGAAAATCTCAATTAATTAAGTCCTTATTGAAGCTTAGGATATGGCCACTTCTTAAACCAGAGGAAATTGTTTGTACTCTTGATTAGGGTTGATCTATTTTAAGCATTAATTTAATATAAGGTTAGAGGGATCATTTTTTTTTCATATACAAACTTTGTGTAAAAAAACAAAATGTAGTTTTTTATTATTTAAATTGTATTTTGAATGTCATAAAAATTACATAAATTTTTTTTCTGTTAAATTTTTTTTATATAAATATATATGAAGATTCAAATATCATGGGCAAATACTAACCTAGAACCTAAAAACCACTTATTGTAAATAGAAAAAATATGCTAAAGAAAATATTTTTAATATTATATATAATAAATATGCAATGTGACTTATGAATAAAATATTTTGGTATGAATTAATATTGAGGTATACTTAAAATATATTTTTTTCTTTTAACATTTTTTGTTTATAAATATAAAGATTCAAATATCATAGGAAAATACCAACCTAGAACTTAAAAACCACTTATCATAAATAGAAAAAAATGTTAAATAAAATATTTTTCATATTATATATAATAAATATGCAATGTGAGTTATGAATAAAATATTTTAGTATGAATATATTAATAACCAAAAAACCATTTTAATAGCAATTGATCTATGTTGATTATAACACACATTGTCTTTTAATTTACATAATATTTTATTTTTATTTTAAAAAAGATAGAAGTCAACTCCAAATTAAACATAAATATATTTATACATAGTTTTTACACTTAACTGTAACATGTGCTTCTCAGCTCAATAAATCTCCACATAAACAAAGAGTAAACCAAAATTGTTGACAAAATACCTCGCTATACTAACACTATACTGAGAATAGAAAAAGAGGATGGCCAAGAGAAAATGACATGTTGATGTTGCTGACCTGACTTTACGATCTCACGTCTTCCTCATTCTGGTATCTGCTTAATTCAATGACCGTTCTTCATCTGTAACACCTTCACAAACATGCACAGATTTCAATCAACGATCTGCTCATCTTTACCAGTAACTTTGAAGGTTCTCCACTTAACATTATGATAAGCATTAAAAAAAAAAAATTCCTGAATATTCCATAAAGTCGTATCCATTTCGGCTTCATCTTATTATATGGTTCCTCAAAATTCTCTCTCATCGAGCTACGCTAGTTAAAGAAATTGAAATTTCAATTACAGAACATCTAGATGGAGCATGTTAAGTTTGAAACTGTCTCATCCCCATAAATTTGTGTTAATTTTGTGGCAAAACATTATTGCGTATATTAATTTATTTTATTTTACTTTTACTCAACCACCATATAAGCATATTAATAAACATCCAATATAAAACTTCTGACACTCGAGATTTTATAATTGTTCACATATTATAAAGATGCATTGATGCCATTATTTTATAGTTGTTCACGTTCTATATATAAAGATGCATTTTTTGTTGCAATTTTTTTATAAATAACATAACCAAGCAATACAATTACTCTCTACAGTACAACGAACCAATGCAATTTCTCTGCACAAGAAACAGACTTTTCTATGTCTTTATATATATACCAATAAAACTATCATAGCCATAAACCATCATGCCAAATGAAAGGGCCGGTTACAAGTTACAACAATTTCACTTAGTCCGATCTCAGCTCCTTGCAATTAAAGAACACCGATGTATTTCATGTTGTTCTTATTCCCCAATATCGGGTGCCCTAATTTTGTGAAAAAAAGGCCTCAGCCAACTAGGTGAGCTGCTAAAAATCACCTTCTTTCCATCTGGGCAATGGGCTACAACACTTAGACAACCATGAAAGCTTGAGTGGAGTCTAGCCTAGAGTGTGTGAAAGCTTTAGTGGAGTCTAGAGTGTGTAGCGGTAGCCATGCCAAGCCTGGGGGAGAAAATGTGGGAAAGAAGCATGTGTCAAATAGGAAATGTGGAGCTAAATATGGACCCTACTTAATGGAGTTGTTTATCTAGCCAGAGGAATTGCCTGCATGGCCAAAATTGGCCGGAATCTGAGTAATTTTTTTTTTTTAAGAAATCTTGCAATAGAAGTGTTTGAATCATGTTTTGATGGTGAAAATGGATTCAGCACCATCGAAAACCTCTAGAACACCCAAAATATTGAAATTTGATAACTATAACCTGGATTTACAAAAATTCTTACTGGATTTTCTTAAAATATTACCTGAATTTCAATGATTTTCAGAAAAATCCTTACCGGATTTTCTTAAAATCTTACCTGAATTTCGATGATTTTCAGGGCAAAAAGGCAGTCTAGTTAGACTACTGCCTATTTAATTAGTAGTAGAGGAACAAATACAAATATGGAAACCTTTAATTAATAGTAGAGGAACAAATAATATGGAAACCTTTTTTCTTCTTTCATTTCTTGGCCTTCACTTTTTAATATATCATCCATTATTTATATTTTATTTATCTTATTATGCCATAAGTAAAAGTATTTGTTTATTGTAACCATAATTTTGGGTTTCATGTTTATTGGTTATATATTAAAGTTTCTAGTAAAATATATCATGTCCCATTAAATCCAACTATGATCCTTTTTAAATTTTGAAGTTGATAGTTTAATAAAGGGTTGTAATTTCTCTTTTTAGTTGGTCTAAAGCCTTCCTAAAAAATGGTCTTCCATACTCCTCAAAAGATTAGTTGTTCCTTCCCATAAATATTGATTGTGACTCATTTAAGATGGCCCATTCCTTCCCAAATGAGTCAACCATGCCTCACTTATGGGACAGTTGCTCCCTCCCATATGGAACAACCCCACCACCCTTAAGGGATGGTTGCACCTTCCCATATAGGTTAGGTGTGCATCCCTTATAGGATGGCTAAGCATTCCCATATGGACTATTTATATCTCCCTTAACCAGTGTAACTCATAACCTCCCATTGTGATGGATGATCGTCACTGGCCAAACCCTTTACAAAATGTATTTTTTTTCTATAGTAAATGGGCGTGTATATATAAATATTAAATTATATATATATATACATTACCATATCACAAAAACAAAATATAGATCAACGACTTGAAAATAAGCCTCTTCGAGGGGGAACCCTCATTTTACATCACATAAATGAACAATTCTTGGATGATACAAATGAAAATACCTCCTTTGTATATATAGGAGTCTAAAGGGTCACAATATAATCAGAGCCTACATAAAAATAATAATGTAAGGGCACACAATTAACAATAGTGAGCTTCAATGGGGGGCTACATGGGGCACAAAAATAACAATATTGGGCTACATTAGTATTATATAGACCTAATATGCCCCTCTCCTTAAAAAAAGTGTTGTCCTCAATGCTTGATTAGTTCTGGATGCTTCTGTATAGAATTTTCATCCTACCATACGGAATCTTCAATGAGTAAGTTCTTCCACTTAATGTGATACACTAAAATTCATTGATTCTATAGTTCTCGGGTTGATTTTTCCATGACCACGTCAGGCTCCAATATGATTTTTCCTTCCTCGTCAAGCTCTGTCAATATTGTTTTAACTCGGAGCTTGTCACCTATAACCTTATTTAAGCATGAAACATGGAAAAATAGGTATACTTGGGAAGATCCAAGTAGCTCCAATTTGTATGTCATGGTACCAATATTTTGCAACACCTTGTAAGGATTGTAGTACTTGGGTGATAATTTTTTATCCTTCTTAGTTTACTTGAGTGGTATTTGTTTGTATGGTTGTAGCCGTAAAAATACACAATCCCCTACGTTGAAACTTCTTTCACTGTGATGTTGATCTCCCTGTTGTTTCATTAATTTATGCACCGGAGTGAAGTTATCCTTTAAGACATCGAAAACTTGTTGTTGATGCGCGATGTGAACTTCTACTGCTTGAAACTTATAATTTTCTCTTAAAGATGATGTGACGGACAATGCATTATATCCATGAAGTGTCATAAATGGGGTCCATTTTGCTACGGTATGGAAGGAAGTATTATACCACCATTCTTCTAGAGGTAACCACTTGACCCATTTTTTTATTATCAAATATAAAGAAACAAATATATCCTTCCATACATTTTTTCACTATCTGAGCTAATTGAGTACCAAGAAAATAAAATAATTATGTCTAAAAAATTCTAGTGAAAATGGCATCTTTATCACTTATAATAATAGTTGGGTTTCCATGTAGCTTTTGAACTATTTCCATAAATATTGTAGCTATTGTACTAGATTTGAAAGGATGGAATAGTGCACAAACGTGTGTATACTTGGTAAGTCTATCAACTACCACCATGATGACATTGTTTCCTTCAGACATGGGTAAAATTGATAAAATCTATTAAGACCTCCTCCCAACGTTGACTTGGAATGACTAAAGGTTGTAACAAAGCTAGGGTCTCAATGGTCTCAACTTTATTTTGTTAGAAAACCAAAAAAAATTCTACAAACTTCTGAATATCATATTTAAGGTCATTTAAAAAAAAATCCTTCTTGACCTTGTGGTAAATTTTTAAAAATACTGAGTGCTCTCATTAAGGGAGAGGTGTGCAATTTCAAAATAATATTTTTTTTTAGTTATGATTTCTTACATAGATATAAGTGATCTTGTACCATAGTGAATCGTGTTTACAAATAAATGTATCATATGTATTGGGACCTTGCTGCAACTTTTGAATAATTGTACACACCTCTTCGTTATTCATCCATTCATCCCTTACTTTAGTTATCTAATCATGTTGGATAATAGAAATGGCATAGAGCAATGCTTCCACATCCTCATCCTTTATTAAAAGTGCATCTACAACAACATTTTGCTTCCCATTTTTGTAAATGATTTCAAAATAATAACCCAACATCTTTGTGACCCATTTTTGATGATCTTCTAAAGGTAATATTTGTTCCAAAAAGTATTTAATACTAACATGGCTTATTTTTACCTTGAAGTATCGTCCCATTAGGTAAGTGTTTCATTGCTATAGGGAATGTAGTATTGCCAACATTTCTTTCTCGTAAATATGTTTGTGTAAAAAATTCCTTTGATTGTAAAACTTTCAAAATCAATGGGTATTCCTTCTTGCAATAAAACAACGCCAATTCCATTTCCTATGGCATTGCATTCCACAATAAAGGTTTTTGTGAAGTATGGTGTACATAAGACCAGAGCTTGTCACATTGTTGCTTTAAGATGTTTAAGACCTTAGTTGTTTCTAGAGCCCAAAAAATGCATCTTTATTGAGTAATGTTGTTAGAGGTGTTGTTATTTTTCCATATTTATTAACAAACTTATGATAATACCTTTTTAACCCGATAAATCCTCAAAGTTGATTTAGGAGTGTGGGTATTTTCCATTCCTTGATGGATTTAATTTTGTTAAGGTCTACCTTAACACCTTCATGAGATACAATATGACTCAAATATTCCACTTCCTATACCCCAAAGAAATATTTGAAGGGTTTTGCATGAAATTGTTTCTCCTCCAATAGTTTAAGAACCATGTCAACATGTTAATGATATTTCTAGGACTTGTTGTAGACTAGTATATTATCAAAAAATACTGAGTTCCTATACAACATTAAGTTCTTCCACTTAATGAGATATAGTGAAATTGATCGATTCTATAGTTGTCAGGTTCTTATTTCCATGGCCACTTCGGGCTCCAATATGATTTTTCCTTCCTCGTCAAGCTCTCGCAATATTGTTTGAACTGAGAGCTTATCACCTATAACATTATTTAGGCATGAAACATGGAAAACTAGGTGTACTTGGGAAGATCCACGTAGCTCCAATTTGTATCTCATGGTACCAATATTTTGCAACAACTTGTAAGGATTGTAGTACTTGGGTGATAATTTATTGTCCTTAGTTTGCTTGAGGGGAATTTGTTTGTATGGTTGTAGCTATAAAAATACACAATCGCTTGCATTGAAACTTCTTTCACTGCGATGTTGATCTTCCTGTTGTTTCATTAGATTATGCACTAGAGTGAATTTATCCTTTAAGACATGGAAAACTTTTTCTTGATGCTCAATGTGATCATCCATTGCTTGAACCTTAGAATGTTTTCTTAAATACGATGTGATGGACAGGACATGATATCCATAAAGTGCCATAAATGGGTTCATTTTTTCTACGATATGGAAGGAAGTATTATACCACCATTCTTCTAGTGGTAACCACTTGACCCATTGTTTTTTTTTATCAAATATGAAAAACAAATATATCCTTCTATACATTTGTTCACTATATGTGCTAATTGAGTACCAAGAAATGAAAATAATTATGTCCAAAAAATTCTAGTGGAAATGGGATATTTGTCACTTACAATAATATTTGGGTTTCCATGTAGCTTTTGAACTGTTTCCATAAATATTGTAGCAATTGTACTAGCTTTGAAAGGATGGAATAGTGCATTAAAAAAACACCAATTTCATTTCATGTGGCATCGCATTCCACAATAAAGGTTTTTGTGAAGTATGGTGTAGATAGTACCAGAGCTTGGCACATTGTTGCTTTAAGATGTTTAAGGGCCTTAGTTGTTTCTATAGTCCAAAAAAATGCATATTTATTGAGTAATGTTGTTATTTTTCTGTAATTCTTAAAAAACTTATGATAATACCTTGTTAACTCGATAAATCCTTGAAGATGATTTAGGAGTGTGGGGGATTTCCATTCCTTGATGGATTTAATTTTGTTAAGGTCTACCTTAACACCTTCATGAGATACAATATGACTCAAATACTCCACTTCCTATACCCCAAAGAAACATTTGGAGGACTTTTCATACAATTTCTTCTCCTCCAATAGTTTAAGAACCTTGTCAACATGTTGATGATATTTCTAAGACTTGTTGTAGCTTACTATATCATCAAAAAATACTAACACAAATTTTCTAAGGAAGAGTTTTAAAGTGGAACTCATCAAACCTTGAAATGTGGAAGGTGCATTGGTGAGGCCAAAAGACATACCCAAAAAATTCATAATGACCTTCATGAGTTCTAAATGTTGTTTTTTAAATTTCTTCTATCTTCATTCCAATTTGATGATATATGGAACAAAGATCCAACTTGGTGAAGTGAATTTCTCCATGTAATTCATACAAAAATTCATCAATGACATGATTGGGAAACTTATCTATAGTAGTGAGCTTATTGATCTCTCTATAATATGGAAAGTTACACCTTGATTTATCCTTCATGTACACTAATACTACTAGAGAAGAGAAAGAACTTTGGCTAGGTTCAATTACACCTACCTCTAACATTTATACAACTATATCTTCAATTGCACTCTTTTGGGAGTAAGGACATTTGTAAGGCTTGATGTTAGGAGGAACATTTCCTAAAATCAAGTGAATATCGTTATCATGATCACAAATAGGTGGGATACCTTTGGGAGTCTTAAATACCTTGTAATGATTGTCATAGACTCTTTGAAGACCTCGAGAAATGTATAATTTCGATGTTTGAACATCTAGTGAACATAATTGTGAAATTACACGTCATTATTCTTTCTTCAAAAGCTTTGCCATTCCATTAAAGCTTATTTTCTTCCCTGGTTTCCCTGTGATATCCATTAATTCAATTTCCCTTCCTTCCCATGAAAATTTCAAGAAACGTTCTTGAAAATTAAAAGCTATTGTCCGAAAAGATTGTAACCATTGGAACCCTAATAAAACATCAACACCACCCATTGGAATGGAAAACATTGAACAATTAAATACATATTCCCTCATGTTTAGCTTGATATTATGGAACTTCCCTGAGCAATTTATAGTTCCTCTATTTTCCACCATCACTTGACACTATGGTGCTAGATATAGAAATAAATTCATTTTCTTCTCTATTTTACAATGAGTAAATTTATGGGTAATACATGAATCAATCAACACTATTACCTTTTTCTTCTTGAAATATCCTTCTACCTTGAGAGTTTGAGGAGTGGTAATTCTTGCCATTGTATTACAAGCTATGTTCAGATTCATTTATTCTTTCTCTGGGGTTGGTTCTTGGAGTATATATATATATTTTAATTATTATTTTTCCTTTTTTTCCTCCTCTTCAAAATCTATGTAAAATTATTTCTACTCGGCATACTTATGAACTTTAGTGTATTTTTTATCACAGCTATAACAAAGCCCTTTTTCTCTTTTTTCCTCTAGTTTTTGTGGTGTTAACCTTGTAAGTTGTGGGAGGCTAGGAGCAACAACACTTCTATATTTATAGTTGTCAGTGGTAGATATCCTTATTACCAGAAGTTTTCTTTCAACTTTTCTTGTCAACCTAAATGTGTTTTCCAATGAATTAGGTTCCCAAAGTTGAACCTCATGTTGCATGTTATCCTTTAAATTCCCTATGAAGACATCAATCACATGCTCCTTTGGAATATTTGTTACCTTTATATTCAATTTTTGGAAGTCCTCAATGTGCTATGTCATTGAAACCTTTTTTTTGAGATCTATCAACTAGCTAAAGAAGGTATTGCTCTTTTTATCCTCATAATGTGCTACCAATTCCTCCATAAAAATTGTCCATGTGACAATTGGTTTACAAGAAAAAATCCATCAATACAACTCAAATTTATTGGGTTTTAATTATAAATATGGAATGCATACCTTTTGTGTGTGTGGCACATCATGTAGATCAAAGAATTGCTCCATTTGCAGTATCCATGCTATCATATCCTTGCCATAAAACTTCCTCATATCGATATTTGGAATGTGGTGGGTATTCAACCCAAAGTTAGAGCCTTTAAAATCATGATTCACATTCTTTTTTTTCTCATCATGATTTTCATGGACTACCTCATCACCATTAGGAAACATTTATTGTAGCAACTTTGTCAAACCTTCCTTCAAACCATCCATGTCTTCTTTTATTTTTTATCCTAAACTATTCATCTTAAAATTGATGTTGTTTTTATTTTTCCTTCTAAACCATCCATCTTAAAATTCATTTCTCTTTGTGATAGTGAGAATTGTTGCAATATTTCCTACAATTTTGACATATCATGTTGCATTTCTTCCTCTTCATGCGTCATAGTAGATATTTTTGAGGGCTTAATGAGTGTAGAATTATTTTTTTTGGATTAATTTTGGAATAAATTAATGATATTTATGCTACACTGTTCCCTTTGAATCACTTCAAACTAACTTTTCAAACAAAAGTTATGCAAATTTAAAAATACACACCTTTTAGAGCTTGTTGATAGGCTGATTTTGAAATTGTTGTTTCTCTATGGATTGAACCTCCAATGATTTGAAATTTTATATTATGGTATACATTTGTGTCCTCTTTTAGACCTCACCATTTAAACCAAGATTGGATTCATCAAAATAAATTTAGGGAAAATATCCCAAGATGACCTGCTTATGGACGACTTCCGTAGAGAAAAATTGTATGAAATTATATGTGTCATTGTTTCAACCTTCGACCCTAAATATATTATCCATGAAATTATTTTCTATTCAATTTTAGCCACTTTTTATGAAATTCAATTTGGACACCCGAAACAAAATTTATGACGATTTTCCCTGAGACGGTTGTTTGAGACAAAATTCTCGAGCTTACAAAAAGTATAAATTTCTTGAACCATATCTCTGAGAATATAGTGAACCAAGATCTAAAATTTTTACATGATTTTCCTCAAGATTATAGCTCCATGTGGTCAAACTTTCAGCTTCTAAATCCTCGCTTAAAAATTGTTATAGAAAAAAAAGGTCACAATATAATCAAAACCTACAAAACAATAATAATGTAAGGGTACAATAATAACAATAATAGGCTTCTATGAGGCACAATAATTGCAATATGGGGCTACATTAGTATCATACAGAACTAAAAATATATAAGTATTGTTGTAGATATACTCTTAATCTTTGATTTTTTTTATTTTTTTTTGTTACTACTTAAATGTAGAAAAGAAAATTTATGTTTTAAAATCTCCAAATCTAGAAAATGGCTCTTTTAAATGTAGCTTAGTTCATGTGTTACAAATCTATATAATATATTCTCTTAAAAATGAAATGTTAATTATTAATTTGTTTCTTATGATAGATATGGCTCATGGGTGTGGCCTAAAAAACACCTTGTTAAGTGCAAAGAGATCTTGGTTCACATCCTAGCATCTAATATTCAAAATTTCTCATCTTAATATTTTTTGAATTAAATATAATTATTCACTTGCTAAGCTATTTTAGATTGAATAAAATCACAAGAGCGAAAAATCAATAGGCCCTTATGTTTGAGCATTGGCTTTAATACCAAATATAATGCCAAGATATATGTATTACCTATATTTTCACATAAATTAATTATTTGTACTAATATTAAAATAGGTAGATCTGTTTTGTATTTTTTTTATTAATAGTTGGCTTATATGTTCATATAATTATAAATTATTAGAAAAATTATAATTTTAAGACAACCAAAATATTTGTATATAATGTTGAATTTGTTCTGGAGATAACCTAATTGATAAATATAACTAAAACTTAGGCTTGAGATTGGGTAAAATGGGTTTCAAACCATTTTCTTTGAGAAGGGAAAATGGAGGAAGGCACTGTAGCACTGATGGCTACCCATTAAAGTGATCGACATACACCTGTGCTACCCTGGGAAGTGGCATTAAACTCTCCTCGGGAACGTAAACAATTAGCTCGGGGTCTATTACCTGCAGCGAGAAAGCATTGTATTGTTTTTGTTTTCACCAATGGATGTTACGCTTCTCGTTTTATTACCTCTAATTCTTCGCAGAACACGCCATATCTTGGAAAACATAGTAAGAGCGGTTATTTATTTGTTTTTTTACTCTAACAATTAGTATAATGGTTACCCCTAAAGATTATATGGACTTAGCCGAAACCGAAGGATATTCTGTCAGTTTGGGGCTTGGAGGCTACCCAACAGAACTTGGAGAAGGTAAAACTACCAGATAAGTTTCCACGTGTCAAAAGAAGAGGTTCAGGGCTAGAATGGAATACTGGAGGTAGTTTAGGATTGTTGTAGGACTCAAATCCTTTCTCCACAAAGGCGATATGTTGGTTTCCTGAAACTGGTTCTCTGTTCGGACAAGCGGATGCAATGATTTTTGCAGGCATAGAAAAAAGGACGTTGGTGGAATTACTGGTAAGTCCTAAAACTCCTCGTGTTGTTCATGCTTCAGGATTTTTAACAGGCGGCCTAAAATACATTGTCAAGAGTAGAAGTTTTGGTAGGAAGGAAGGGCTTAAAACTTGTTTATTTAAGGATTTGGGGGCAAAAATCCCTGGTTCGAGTCATAGACTGAACAAAACATAGACGTTCAAAATCACTATCTATGTGAGAGCCCTTCATTTGTTTGAGTCTAAATATTTAGAAAAACAGTAACAGGTGATTGGGGAGGTTTTGTTCAAAGGATTCACTATGATAAAGAATGTTGAAGTTCATATTAGCTAGCCAAAATCGAGGAAGGAAGGGGTAGGAATTCTACCCTCTTTGAGTAAGGGGTTTGAGCATGTGGGCCAATTGAGGTCTGGCCCTCAGGGGTCGGGGGAGAGGAGAACAAATTTTCATTCTTAGATCAGTAGGGCAGTATTTTGATCTTGGAGTTTTTTCCCAAAGGAATCAGGTGTTGGAGGATCTGCTAGGGGCGAACCATGTGGTCGATAACGATGAAGGTGAAGAGATTTAATCTCAATTACCTTCTGAGAATGGTCAATCCTTTGGCTCAAAGAGGAAGAAGGGGAAAGTGATATGGAAAAAATCGGAAAGACCTAATTTGATTATTGATATAGATATTTAGATGGATGAGGTTAGAGTTTATTCTGGTGGGGTGAGCTAAGGGCAGGCATTACTCAACTAACTATAACATGGAATGGATAAAAAAGGCATGGAGTGAGGGCCCGATTTCACAGACTGAAGTTATTATCTTTGCAAGAGGACAGTTTGTGGTAATATTTTCGAATGGCGAAGCAATGGACTAGGTACTTGAACGCAACTGGGGTTTTGGTAAAGCTCTCATATTTTTCAAAAAATGGACCCCTCTTTTTGATGCCCAAAGAGAGAAAATTTAATAAATTCCTATGTGGGTGCATATTTTGGCACTAACTCCTCAACTTTGGTCAGTGGATGTTTTCAGAGCCATTGGTAACATTCTGGGTAACTTCCTTGAAGAAAATTTGTACTTCCTTACGACAAAATAAAGGAAGGTTGCTCTCATTTTGGTTAGGTTGGATCCAAGTGAGGGTCTAGCATACATGATGCAAATATAGGTTCATTGTCTTTCTTTTTCCCAGTAAATAAACTATGAGTAGTTGCCTTTCAGGTCTCATCACTACCATAAGCATGGATAGTTGGCAAGGTATTGTCCTCTGGGGTTTAAAAGGTGGAGGAAATAGAATATGGAGGAAACGAAGGGGAGAGCCTGACCAAGGGGACAGGGTTATGGTAGACGAGGAAAAATGGTGAAGCTAGAGGAGGAAAGGTTTCAACAGGCAGATTTTATGGTATAGATGGAGGTTCAAGAGGTTCTAATTGGGAGACTTGAAGTTCAGATCAACATTGTGGTCGATCATATGTGGGAAGAGCAGGATGAGTGGCTTACATGGGCCAAACACCTCAATCTAAATGTACTTGTTCTCTCCCTCGTCCATCTCAATATTTTTAGTTGAAGACGCTTTTGGATGCTTGTCACAAGCCTGGTCCCTCTAGGCCAGAAACTAAAGATTTCCCCCTCTGATGCAATTATACACTTGCTTTAGACAATATAATCACCTTTATTCCAGATCTAAATATATTAGGTCCTCCATTTTTTAGTATTGTTCATCCCTTTTCATTTGTGTGTCCTCCTAATAAACCTCACTACATCCTTTTCCCTCGAGATAAAGGAGACTTTATAGCCGAACCTGTGGGTGGTCTTGGGATTCTTCAGGAATCCTTTGTTCCTCCCAAGGCCCGTGGTCAGAAATCGAACATCTCAAAATCCGAGATTAAAGAAAAACTACACATTGTTGATGTAAAGCAATTATCCCTAAGGGGCGCTTAGAGCAGTGCATGCCCCTATGGTGGTTTCTAAATTATCTTGTTGTCCTTCAATTGTAGAGGTTTATCCAGAACCCAGAAGAATATGTATTTAAAATAGGTATTTAAATCCATGAGTTGCGATGTAATTATGATCCAAAAAACCCTTGGAGTTGGAGTTACTGTGATGAAATCCCTAAGCATTATGCTTCCTCGTTGGTATTTCATGTATCTTGATGCAAATGGAAGATCTAGGTGGTTAGCTATGGGCTTTAAGAACATCAACATAAAACTTATAAGTTCTTGGGGATCAGATTTGGTATTAAGGGCATAGGTGTACTCCTCTGATATCTATTCAAACCTCACCCTTATCAACATCTATGGTCTATTTCAGGAAAGAATCTATTTTTGAAACAATCTATTATCAAAAAATATGTTGAACAACTCAAAGGTTGTTGTGGGAGTGGATTTCAATGTCTCCTTAGGTTTTTCAGAGTCTTGGGGTCCACTGACTGAGGCTCATACTTTGGCTAACTTTTTCTTAAACAAATTTCGGATGGGTAGGTTCATCGATGTTGATATGATAAAAACCAAGCCTACCTGAAGGACCAACATAGTAGGAGAGGATAGGGTGGCTAAGTGTTTGGATCAGTTTCTGATAAAGGAGGACCTTTCTTCTCAAATTCCTTTCTCCAGACAATGGGTTGGCTCTGGTGGAGCTGAAAGGGGACTTTAGGAAGCCTTGTTCCCCTTTTTGGAGCTGAAAGGGGACTGTAGGAAGCTTTGTTCCCCTATTAAATTTAACTCCTCCTTGCTAAAATATCAGACCTATAACAGTTTAGTAAGAGAGATCTGGAAGCCTCAAGTCAAAAACCAAGGTTTTTCCCTTGCTCAGTTATTTATGGAAAATATAAAAAGATTAATACACACAACGATATCATAGGAAAGGGAAAAAAATTAAGGGATGAAGTTGTTTTAAAACACATAGAGATAGAATTTTAGGCTTTGAAAAGTTTGGAGGGGGATGGGTATGAGACAGAAGAGAAAAAGGAAACAATAAAACTTATGGAAGTTGAAAAGCGAGGGATTATGAAATACATTGAAGAGCAGTGGAGGCTAAAAAGTAGCGAAATATGGCTTGAGGTTGGGGACAAAAATTCTAATTTTTTCCAAAACTATGTTAAGGGAAGAAAGAATTCAAACACTATTTGGGAAATGAAAAAGGCAGATGGTGGTTTGGCAGATTATTTTTATGAGATGGCATCTCTAGGAATCTCCCATTTAAAAACCTTATTTAAGGCCCTATCAAGAGCCACAATTGCTGAAGTGATTCAGGTGGCCCAAGTTTTTCCTAGATATGTTGAGGAGTAAGATAATGATGTCCTCATGGTATCTATAAATATCAGGGAAGTGGAAGGGGTTCTAAAATCTATGTAGAAGGATAAGAGTTCTAGTCCTAATGGATGGATGGTGGAATTTTTCTAGCATTTATTTGAGCTCTTAGGTGATGACTTGTCAGGGGTGGTGGAGGAATCTAGGCTTAGAGGATTTGTGCATGAACCCCTCAACGCTACTATTTTTTCGTTAATTACAAAATCCAATGATCATTAGAGTTTTGATGACTTCATAACTATCTTCCTTTACAATTTCACTTATAAATTTATCGCAAAAATCATTGCAAATCACCTCAAACCTATTCTCTCTAGAAACATCTCCAAGGAACAATTTGTATTTCTAGATGGTAGGAAGATCCATGAAGCTATTGGCATAGCACAAGAATCTTTGCATAGTATTAAGAAACTAAAAAAAAATGGAATTATTATCAAAAGTTACCTGTCAAAGGCCTATGACAAGATTATTTGGATGTACCTGTGTCTTATGTTAACTCACTTAGGGTATGGAATTGGACTCATTAATTGGGTCATGGGATGTATATCAAATGTGATATTTGTAGTTCTTATAATGGATTTACCTCCCATTTCTTTCACATCTAGCAAGACCTTAAATAAGGATGCTCTTTGTCTCCCTTATTGTTCCTCTTTGTAGCAGAATGGCTAAGCCAATTGATTCATGAGGCCCACAGAAGGGGAGATTTCAAAGGAATTGAAGTAGAAATAAACCTCTTTATTACACATCTCCTCTGTATAGATGATATTATTTTGTTTTTTGATGGATCAAGGGGAGACTCACATCAGTTGAAATTAGTTTTCTATTTGTTTCTTAAAGCTACAGGGATGAGCATCAATGCTCAAAAATATACTATTTCATATAATGGGCTCTCGGGGATGGAGGTAAACATAATACTATATGTTTTTCCTTTCGAAATTAAACCTATGTCAGAGAGCTTCAAATATCTTGGTTTTTTCCTTAAGCCTAATTCCTTCAGGAAAATAGACTGGAAATGGATGGTAGAAAAAATTGAAAAGAGAGTAAAACACTGGAGCTATGAGTGGTTATCAAGAGCAGGGCATCTAGTGCTTATAAAATATGTCTTAATTGCAATTCCAGTCTACTGGATTTCTCTAATATGAGTTCTGAAAAGTCTTCTTGCACGGATCATGAAATTTTGTATTCTTTTGTAATGGGTGGGATCAAAGGAAGATGATTTTACTCCCTAGGCTGCCTGGGAGAAAATTGCATGCCCAAAGGATTAGGGAGGGTGGGGAATAAAGGATCTTACAAATTTTTCATGTTCTTTGGCGAAACCGTTTGGGTGGAACTTATTAACTAAGGAAAATATTTGGACTTCAGTGAAAAAAAGAAATATATACATCCAATTGATATGTATGATTGGTTGCGTAATCTTGATAAGAAATTGAAAAACTCTTTTGCCATATGGAAGGCTACCATAGATTCTTTTGATCTAATTGCAGGAGGTCTTTCATGGCATGTCGTGGATGGAAGTAGGCTTAGAGTGGGGATGGACCTATGGGTGGGATGCAACGAGGTCTACACACCCCCAAGCGATATGATGGAGTATCTTAGTGCTTAGGGTATTTATTATCTCAATAAAATAGTAAAAGAGGAAAATACTTCGTTTTGGAAACAAGGATGGAAATTGGTTGAGGATTTACATCTTGAGCTCCTTTGGGTTGAATTTTGGAAAGTCTATATAAGAGAATTGCAAATAAAATTTTTTATAATCAGGGGTAAGGTGGATGAACTCCAGTGTTTTCATGCCCCCAATGTTATTTATACTCCGAAGTTTGGTTATAATATTCAAATAAACAGAAGGGAAGGAGTGGATCGGGTGTGGTGGTATAAGCCACTTTGGAAACTAAAATGTCTTGCTAAATCCATAATTTTTTTTCTGGTGCATTGTAAAGAAAAAAGTGCCTACTTGGTGCTGGTGCACTAAGATGACTATGAAAATCAATCTTAATGCCTGCATTAATTATCAACCAAGGATACGTTTGTTTATTCCAAGAGTGTTGACATTGTCTATGCAAAGTGAGATCAAAGGCTATTTCGGAATAAAATGATTCTAAATCGTTGCAATAATTAATCTCTATTTCTCGAAGTTCAATCTAGATTAATTCAAAAGAAAATCTTAAAGCATTTCCAAACGATAGATCTAGATCTAATCTCAACTGATTTATAAAGAAACTAAATCCAAATGCATGATTTGAAGGAATCACACTTAAAGAATTACTCCCTAATATTAACAACAATTTATCTATTGAAAAGAGAAATTACAGTAAATGAGTAGCAATCAACTATTCAAGCCCTTAATTAAGAATGACAGTAATTAATCAATCTATATCTATGATAGCATCACTCGAAAAGAACAACGATCAAATGTAATTCTTAAAATAATATGAACAATTCATTAAAGAATAATATGCAATTGTAGAAGTAACAACATCTAATATTTTATCCCAAAAGGTAAAGGTAAATGACAAAAATGAATTCTAACATTACACAACAATTGAAATGACAAGATATAGTAATTAATAATTGCATAAATGAAGAAAATTATTATGGCACAAAAGAAGCTGAAAATCTCCTAGCGACTGGTCCCAAAGCCTCCGGAAGTTACTGCTGAGAATACTCAGAACACGATTATGAAGAAAGCACAGTTTTTCTCATTAGTCACCGTAGTGAAAATACTCTGTCTTTAATACAAATAATAATGTCCATACGAATGTTAAATCCCAGAAATTAACAACTAACATCTTTTTCACCTATCAGCCTTATATAACCTAATGGTAATGAGAGTGAATCCTTAGGATTAGGAGATCCCAAGGATTTCACAACTAATAATCGGATTTCCACCATAGAATTAGCTCGATTCTCCTTTTCTTCTGCTAGCCTGTGTGATAAAGAAGTGATCCTCTTTCTTTATTTGGTCGTTGTTGTTCCATCGTTTGAACAAAAATCATCCAATTCTGATTTCTTCACATAAAGGCAAGAAAAAGTTATTTTTTTCTGCTAAAATCATACAATTTGTTGACAATTGATTTTATTCAGCTTTCACAATCTTTTCTTCTAGATTATTCCCAAAAACGAAGATAAATACATAAAAGTAAATGGTTAATCAAGTTAATAAGAGGATAAAAACATACCTTTTCTATGACTCAACATACTCACTTGCTTACCTTTTTTCATGTCGTCATGCAATAAGGTATATGAGGTGTAATTGTGTCAAAGATTAGGCATGATAAACTTCTTCCCGATATAGCCTAAAACCATTCTTCTGTGTAAGCATTTCAAAATCACAACTCTCACGACATTCAGGTAAATCATAATAAAAATAATATCCTTCAGGGGGATACCATATAATGGGACACCTGTAATGACATCCTATCTAGGTATGGCCCTTGCATATGATGATATTTTTGTACACATTTAGACAAGCAGCAGTAGCCTTAAAAATTTTGTAACCGAACAACTCCTGGTTTTTAACATTGTTAGTAGAAGCTTTCCACCTTTGTTTCGATGCCAATAGGACCTCTTCCTTAATATCCTGGAAATATTCTCTTCCAACTTGTACAACCTTTTTATGGATAGGTCCCAATGTTTCGACAATTCCTTGTTGTTCCATAAACCTTTTGTGCTAGATGAAAAGGTGTAAAGGTTTAGTGGGTTCTCCTCTAACCCATAAATCTAGACCATGCTCCCTTTTCTGAAAAGTATTATAGGCCTTGGCCCATTCAAGTTGGTTTTCACCAAAAGAAAGGAAGGCTTGGAATTGAACATCCCCAACAAAGGGGCTAGGATTAGCATCTTTGTCATCTTCCAAGAAAAAATTATGCAAGTATAACTCAGAGAGAAGGTGTTTTACCTTCTCATCCAGTTTCTTACGACATTGAATACAATCTGAAGTAGTCTTGAATTCAGTAGGCTTACCAGCCTTGACAACTCTAATCTTGAGTAATAAGTTCTCTCTAGTAAAAATAATGAATAATTGGTGGCTGGTGATCGACAAGATAAAGCATCAGAATAAATAGAAAAAATAGTTTTAGTTTTCTCCATGGCTTTTCAAAGCTAGTTCTACACCTTCTTCACTCTCTCCTCACTTATAAGACTAGAAAAAGTCTCATCCTAAGTTGCAGTAAGTGTATCCAGTTTCTTTAATAATTTCTGGTGCATTTGTAAAGGTACCGGTTCTTTTTGGTGTTGATTCAACATGGGTTGGGTCCTTGTTAATTCATTTTGCAATTTTAGGATAACAACCTCCCTTTCCAGAGGGACATAATGAGGTGTTTCTTCTGTCTGAGCTACATTGTCACAATTTTCCACCAAATCAATTTGAAAAATGATTTCCCCAGTATCGGTTATTTCTTGAGGAATACAACAATGTACAAAATCTGTTTGAACAAAAACATTCATAACATTCGCAGAAAAGTTTGTTTGAGTCTCCATTGAACAAACACAAAGATTTTCGGTTTGAGTTTCAATATCCTTAGTGGAACATTTCCTTGTTTGGGTTCCAATTGTTTCTTATTCCACTTTCTGTTTTCATTTTTTATCCGCTTCCTTCAACCATTTTCTTAATATTTTAATCATTTTCTTCAACTTTCTATTATTTTTATTGAACCTTTTCAGCCTGGCACTGTCTTTGTTTGTATTCTCCTCCTCCTTTATGTGGTTTTTTATTGGAAAGGGAAAAATTGTGTCTATTTATGGTAAAAGAGAGGCTGTGCCTATGTTAGGGTATTTTTCCAATGGAATAGTGTCTCATGATTGATTTTCTAATTCCAAATCTCTTTCTGCATGAGTTTCTCTCTCAGGATATTCATTTGTAAAGGGACTTGGTTCCCCTTGTTTATGCAAATGTTTCGTTTCTCCAATAGATGGAAACATTTATGTGTGGCCAGAACTACCTACAGAGGTAGACTGATTAAGGGTATGATCTTGACCTTGAGAATGTTCAAATTGGCCTTCTTCCTCAAAGAGTGCTCCCAATTTTTCTACTACTTGGGCCACTTCCTCCTCATCGTCTAATGAAAAGGTATTTTTAGGGTTTGCAAGGGGTGTGTGAGACGACCCTTCTTCATCTATTAGGTTTGTGGTATACTACCATGAGCTTAGCCTCATAGAATGTCTTTGTTTTGTGTCTTCATTTTGGTGGGCCAGAGGCTAAGGAATAATTCCTCATTTTTCTTGCTCTCTTTGGAATTTATGCCTCTTCAGTATGTTGTTCTAAGTCATAAATATTCCTCTCATCTACCCTTGCTTGTGCATCTGGGTTTTCCTATGATGGGAGCAAAGTAGGATTTACAAAGTTATGCCAGGTCAATTGTTGTTGGGCAAGTTCATGAATAATAATAAACTTAATCAAGCCATGATGACTGATGGTAGAATGTGGATTTTTTGCATTTCTAACCTGACTAGAAACATCATGCAATAAGGAATTTAAAAATAATGGCATGTCAACTATGATTTTATGTCTAAGAATTGCTAACAGTTTAAGTTGTCGAGGATTTACCACATCCCGAAAAACATTGCAAGTGATGTATAGCTGAACGGTGGTAGCTAGTTCTCGCCGTGGTTCCCTTAATGATGGGGATGAACTCCTTTGCCTTTACGTATCAATTATTCCTCTGGGTCCTTAAATACTATGACTGCTTCATGCAATAGAACATGTTTTTCAGTCCATTTTGTGCCTTCTGTTGGAAGTCCAGGGACTTCGGCTATGACTGCTTCAAATACTGTTATACTTCTGCCTTTTATAGTTATTGGCCCATTATGCAAATTTTACAGAAATTCAAGTGCTATTTTGTTACAGAATCCCTGTAATTTGACGAGGTATTGAAGCCAACCAACGTGCTCAAGAATTTCCCGAACCTGCTTTGTTAATCGTAATATTGTAGGTTCGCTGTGGACAAAATTTCCTCCCATAGTTGTTGTGCTTTGGT